>CAWUFW010007127.1:600000-770000 GCA_963921515.1 Calotriton arnoldi
CTTGCCAGCCCAATTACTTATCAAGGAGCCAATCAAAACAAGGGGGAGGGAGAACACTGCCTAGCATACCCCCTGTCACCAAATGTAATTTTGTTTGTAGTGCAGTGATCCAGCGGTACTTTGCAGGAGCAAGTGTTGCCCCCTGTGCTCCTGAGAGAGCCAAAGGCCGTATGTAGCAGGTTTGGCCCCCTGTGGGTGGTGGGCACCAAGCCCTGCTGCAGGCCAGGCTCTGTGGCCAACCCAGATACGGCCAAAGGCCTTGCATGGGAGGGTGTGGCTGCCTGTGGGCAGTTGTGTGCTGGGCATGGCCGCAACCCAGGACCTTCAGCAAACCCCATACTGTGCAAAGCCGTCTGTCTCACTATAAAACCACTAACAGCGTATGGTTCAAAGAGCTCCAGTGTCTTGTATCTCCTCTATACGGTCTTCCTCTGGTGCTCTTTTGCATCTTCACGGTTCTGCTAAGTCCTAAGGGGCCAATGACATAGTCTTACATATATTCCTCTGGGAACCCTATGTTACCTATATTCCATTCCTCAGACTTTAAGGTTCTGTCCCCCTGTCACTGCATGTGTGCAATCAGTTGTGTGGCACCCATCCAAGCAATACGGGCCTCTCCTCCGCTGTAGTGCCTCACTATTTAGGTGTCTGAGAGACACTACATCCATTGAGACAGATCCAAATACCACAGGTGGTCTCTGTCATGCCTCGCCATCAGCAAGCCACTCTTCCCAGGGAAGGAAACTTTTGCCTTTTGTCACATGCTCTGGGTCCCCTGCTGATTCACTTCAAAATGCAGCAGCCAGACTCGTCCTCGACCTTCCCCAATGCGAACCCATATCACACCCCACTTCAACTGGGTCCCTGTACAGAAGAGATGCCAATTCAAGCTTCTGACCCAAGCACCCAAGGCTCTACACAACCAAAGATCCCCCTACATTAACCTCTGCCTGACAGCCTCCCCACACAACTCTGGACCATCACCTCACTTCCGGAATTCCAAAGCGCCTCAAGACCTGACTGTTCGATTGAGCCTCTGGGACCTGCAAGCACCTGTATACCCTGTCGGGTGATAAGCTGCGGCTTACAAATCTTGATAGATTGATTGATTGACTTCACCTCCACTGGTTGCCTCCTGAAAATCTTATGCTTCAGCCAAAATGTCTTCCCCTTAATGTATGCAACAAGTGCACTGGCATTCGAGGTGTGAGTATTGTCCCATTCCATCCAATTTGTAGACATCAAGACATGTTCTCAAATTTTCTTAACCATCAGTGGCATGTCAATCCAACATCCCCGACCCAGAAGTATACAACTCACATATCCTCTATCCTCTCTCCGCAGCTACAGTTGTCACCTCTAAGGATCTTGCATATCATAGCACAGCTGGACTCTCCAAGATCAGTCTTGCTATGTTTCAGTCAGCTTCAGCCAGGAAACCACGTTTCTCGCCCTTTTGAATCTCTAGAGCAGCCTGAATCCCAAAGGTGATCTCCACTCTATGAACCTTAGGTGGCCATCTCCCTCACATTCTGCTCTGTTGGAGGGGGGCTGTCTGTACCGCCATTGATAACTCATTGTGTTGATGCAACTCTCAGGGCCTGATGGCATTGCTTTCAGTATCCTGCTACTGTATCTTCCCATGAGTTGCAGGCTTATCCAAAAAATAGCAGCTGCCATATTTGTCACTGGCCACAATGCCTTGAAAGAACTGTAAAATATTTATTTAATTATAAAGATTCCTTTACATGCAAAAAAAAAAAAAAGGTCAATCACATGTTCGTTTAACTTACAGGTTGAAATGGCATTGTCAATCAGGTCCTCTTTTGGGAACAGTTAAGCAGTACCATGATTCAGAGTGTCAGGGTTGATGATACATATGATATAAATAATGCGTTAACCATATGAACCTCGAAGGCAGTGGTCGAAGTGGCAGGATCTGAGGGGCACGACGTGGCCATACTTTTTTAATTTACGAAAAACAGTTACCCTACTTTTTATGAAAATACAACCGTCCTGGGACAGTTAAGAGTTGAAATGCTTCAGCTGCTGTGTAAGGCAGGGTGTCTCCTGTGCTGGGAAACCACCTTCCTGCCAGGGGCCTGCTTCCCTGAAAGAAATGTGCATGTGCACAACGAGTCAATCTGCAAAAGTAAAGGGTGCTTGGAAACCGGAATTGGCTTTAATTGATGGATTCACTTGAAGATTCGTGATGACAAAGATTTATTCTTTTCGAGTCGTATTTCAAGGGAGTTACCAGCTGAGCTATATAGTGTGTGTTTTTAAAGGACAGTTATTAAAAAATGTGTACTATGTACAGTCTGGGTATTTACTAAAAATCTATATTTTGGAAGCACTTTTTCATCTTAAACCTTTTTGTGCATTATGTAGCAGCGTATCTTGTACTGTGTGTAATGCAAGTTTAAAATAATGACTTACACATGCAAAGTGCTTTACGTCACAGACTGGGACCTCGCAGCATTAAACATACACAAATCACTACTCTCTACTTCACCAACCAGGATTCAATTTTTTGGCTCTCTGATTATAGACATGGACTTCCTCAGTACAATAACACTAATAGAGATCTTAGAATCTACAATAGTGCACTACCCACTGATTAACTACACTTGCATTTATTTTTAACTTAAGGTCTGCGTTATTTTGTATGTATGTACCGAAAGGTGAAAGAGCAAAAAAAGATACAAAATAGCTTGTTTTTTTAGCCATGCCTTTGACCCTGCCCCCATTGCAGGCATCATCACAGTTCCCATACTTTCTTTAATGCACTTTCACCACTGTTTAGAGGGGAGTGCTTCAGATGTCAAAACGCGTTTGTATTTGTTTTTACTCCTGCAGGATCCACTATTCAGTTTTTTCTGTCATACTGTGAATGAAAAACGCTACACAGACCACTGAAATTTTATGATTTTGTAGCCACAGCAAAATCTTAATTAGGAATTTCTACTATTTGCCATGTGACATCACCTGGCATTGATTATGTAGAGTGTATAAAACCAAAAACATCTAGTTTGATTTCATCTTCGAATATTAAAATATATACTTCATGGAAAATGCAGTCTATCTTCAGACACTGTAACCAGTGCCTTTCTACAAATCAGAAGGGGCAGTCCAAATATGTGTGAAAATGTGCAAAGGTGTGTAGGAGGATTTGACAACGGTCTGCTGAAAGATTTGCTAAAAGTCTAAAAACCTATGTAAATGGTAACAAAACAATAAGATACAATATTTTTGTTATCCAAATAAGAAACATACTGTTTACAACTAAACTCAGTCTATATATAGTTTGCCTTTGGACTTTTCCCTGTGATAACATTCTACTCAACCGTGCATGTTGTACTTGGGTGAAAAGCATTTATAATAATGCTAATCACTGGCTTAAAAAAAGGACATTAAAATATATATAAACTACATAGGTTAGAACAATTCAAATCTATGGCTAAAAGGTATCACAGAAATATGGGCGGACTGATGAGACCACCAAGAAAAAAAGAGGCACTCTGGAATGATCCTTCACAGTTCAAGTTTGCTGGGCTCTATAAAATGCGTCCTCGTCTGCTGGCGTCAGTCAGTCACCTGCTGCTTGCCTTTCAAAAGCAAGTAAATGACTGAATCCTGGATCATACATGCTACAAACAACATACATGTCTGGAAGAGTTCAAAGGTGCAAACTCCTGGGCGTTTCCGCCCTGCACTGTTTTAACCCATCACATGTTAAGTGGCCTAATCGGACTTTGAATAGGTGTGAATCTTTTAAAAGACTCTGTTAAAAGCTGTAACTTAACTCACGATATAATGGGAAAAAGAAAATTGTCTACAACTGGAACCGACTTGTGCAAGCTAAATGCATGTAAACACATCAAGGGAATAATTGTTTTATATTGGGGCTTTTACTGAATATTTTAGCATTGCTTGCCTGCTAAAATGAACCAGAAAGAAGTGAGGAAAATCAATGTTAAATGTAGAAATAAATTCATGCCCAGGTAAATATTCCAGGTTCCTCCTGTAGCTGAGTCACATCTGTATTTTGTTTCCTCTTTTATTTATAATTAAAAAGTTTCGTGCACAATTGATGTTTACATTGCAATATTTTCACAGCAGCCGTTTTTTAAAGAGGGCAGTTAGATTATAAAACAACCCCTAACAACTGCCTCCTAAAAATACTAAACACACATACTGCATGTATGGCATTTTCTTAAGCAACCACTTGTTTAACCACAAAATAACTTTGCTAGCATGGTCAGGAAAAAGTGTTCTCCTTTATTGCTGAATAACATGTTGCACATTATTTGCTACACATGCCTATTTACCTTTTCACCAGCCTGCACATTATGTTTAACTTGAACACAGTACATTAGTTCCGGATCTGTGCATTGGATTCATTAAAGATTGGCGCATTTTAAAGCAAAGTGAGAAAGCATGCAGCCATAGATTTTAGTAGGCCCAGGTGAAATTTAAATTACACTGGTGTCATTTGTGTAATTTCGAAATTCCAGAATTTATGCCATCAGATGTAAATAATCTACAACAAAATTATAGCACAGCAGTGCTGGACCAATGTGAACAACCAGAACATGAACAGTTGTTGCTCGTATCAATTGTGTTTTCCATGCTTTTTTAGCGTAAAATTCATCCTTTCATCAAAAGTTGACATGAGGTTGTTTTTTTAGCTGAGTTATAGGGACAGATGTATGAAAGCATTTTGCATTTCTTAACAGGCCAAATTGCAATTTTGGCCATTAAGAAATGCAAAATAGCCTTTTCGTATGTACAAAGGCCAAAACCGGTTGCAATTTGCGATTTCTACCAGGTGGAAATCGCAAATTGTGACCGCTTGTTAAGTAACGCAAATAGGGATTACTTATTTGCAATTCCTAAAGCGCATGTACTAAGCATTTCCTAAATGCAAACTGGGCATTTAGGAAATGCCATTGCCATTGACTTAAAGTCAATGGTAACCATGTGCAAATGAAAAATGCATTTAAAAATGCAGATTTTAATGTGACATGAAGCGCACATATGCCCTTAGGGTACATGTGCACTTACATGTGCACGACGAAATATGGGGTCCCTCCAGGGGGTCCTTAAGCCCAGAGGCACTCTTGGGTTTGTATTTCCTAAATTGCGATTTCCTATTAGGAAATCACAATTTGAGAAATGCAAACCATTTACTAATTGGCCCATAGGTGGGAATCACTATTTAGGAAATGCAAAATAAGAATTTTGTACATCTGACTCATAGTGCTGAATGACGGGTTGGCATTTTGTGTACTAGCACTTAATTTTGCTTCATTTTCCAAAAATGTCAGTTTCACTTGAAACACTTGCACACCCTCAGGCCCGCATCTACTAAACTATCACGCAAAGCAATGCAGCAAGAGACCTTGCTGCACTGCGTTGGGTGAAAGGGAGAGAGAAGAATTACAGCATATTTACAAAAATATGGCATACTTCTGCTCTCTCCTTGCGCTGGAGCACTTGTGGCAGCATAGCACCAACACAGGCACCCTTGCGCAACGATGCCAGGGTGCCTGCATTGTGGTCCAAATAGTTTTTGTGTTAGAATGTGGTACACACCCAAAGAGGTAATAATGATGAGAAATAAAAATATTTCTCCTCCTTACACTAGCTTTGGGTTGGCGCACCTTTTTGGAGCAAAACAAGGTTTACAGACTTTAGTAACCAAATTTGCCTCAAAGTCCATGAGCGGACGCACGAAACTGCCCATGGTCCACCCATGGAACAGCACCCCAATAAAAGGTAATGCAAGGCAGTGCAATGCTGTGCCCTGCGTTTTTATTTTTTACTGAACCATGCAAGGCCACATAAATTGGGCTTTCTTTGCGTTCCTTAGTAAATCCCAATACCCCATTTTGCATCAGGGTTGCGTCAAAAAAGGTGACACAAGCCAAACAGAAAATGTTAGTAAATCTGTGCCCCTCTTTTCAGACCCATCTTAAAACTTTGTGCTTATTGAAAGTTGAATGCCCATTGTGCTTGCTAGGTATATGCACTTCAATTTACCTATGAACACAATCTGTTAACTTTGAAAAGAACCAGCATTTGCGCTGCAGAGATTTACCCCCCAATTTAGACCTTGATATAGACCTCTCCATTTAGTATTGGAGAACAGCCAAACATTTCTTTAATATTTTCAACTACATTTTATCACTGACATCATTTCAACTGATTATTGTTAAAAACCTCTCCTCACTGCACAGGCTGCTAGCACCATCAGAGTATATTAAAAAAATTATGAGCTGGTGTGTGGTATTACAGACACCCCTCCTCATTCATTTTACATACCAGTGGCTAATTTTTGCCAGGTCAAACTTAGTGCAGTTAAATAGCGCATGTGCACTATTAGCGGGACTCGGAATATGGCATAATGTGTTGTTAGTGCATTATACCCCAACATTCAGAGGTGGGCAAAGAGAAATAAGGTGCCTATTGCGTACCTAGTCCGTCCTGAAAATAGATCATGCTGTTTTTACAGGGTGTACAACTTGTGCATATGGAGGCTGCATAATTTGTGTCTCTATAGCAATAAGGTCATTGTATGTCTCTATACATCATATTCAGCGTCATTATATATACCTGGATCTGTCTGTTGCATTCAGAGCCAGTAAAATGGTTCAAAACTGTCCTAGGCATATCTCATAGGTGACAGGTGGAGCGTGATGATTCTACGGCTACAGCCTTTTCCGCATAGCTATATATTTTTTGCACTTGCCACATAATCCATTATCTACTGCAAACTTTGCAGATTTTATCAAAAAACTGTTTGTAGTTGAAACAATTCAAAAGTTATTAAACATGCTGCCACACAATGGCAGGTCATTTACAAAGATTAACTGGCCATCTTTCAATTGCAAACTGCTTTGTTTAGGTGATAGGTTGATATTAATGAGGTCAAATATTTGCCAGATAGTGTTATCATGTAAAAACATGATAAAATAAGGAGGTATCTGCCACAAAATATATTGTATTACACAGTATAATTTACATTTTCTTGCTGCATCATTTAGTCGAATTTGCTACATAATGTGATTATCTCTGCCACACAATTCCTGTAACACTGGACTTACCAAACTTTTGAATTTGGTATAAGCTAATTGTTAAAAAGTAATAATGACAGGATGCCTTGTAAGTAGAAGTCCTGTTTATTTGGCCATCCACTCTCCAAACTGCCCTCAGCTGTCAACATTCTATGGACAGCTCCCAGGGGAAGAAACCAAGTAACTGTAAAGGAAGGGGGCGCGGAAGGTACCATTCGGAACGTGGTAAAATTACAACACACCTCCTCCCTATACAACATAACGTATGCATTATAGATACCCAATCACTTGAACATGTGGGATTTTACAACTTTGTCACAACTCCACCATTGCCCGTTGTCAAGTTTCACTACATTGTTGAAAGCCTTTACAATGCGACAAGGGGGGTAGAACTTACTTTGGCTGTGGGGATCCTTCACACATCTCTTGATCTGCACCACATCATCTACCTTCCACATGGAAGCTTTGACCCCATGCTTTCCATCGTACCATTCTTTGTACTTGGCTTGATGCAGTTCAACCTTCCTCCCCACCTCCTCATGATTCGTGTTCACCGCCCTACCTCCACCCAACCAACCAGGGTTAAGTTTTGTGCATGGTTCTCTCCCCCTGAGTGAGACGACAAAAGGGGAGATTCCTGTTACCAGGTTGGGCGTGGTGTGATATGCCCACAAGCAGTCGCGTAGGGATGTTTCCAGCTCGTGGCCGTTGGCAATGGCCAGTTGGATGTGTTCTTTAATCAACCTGTTTGTCCTCTCCACCAGGCCGTTGGCCTTTGGACAATATAGGGCCGTCAATTCATGTTTAATGCTCAAGTTCTCTAGGAAATCCTTCATTGTTTGGGACGTAAACTGTACCCCATTGTCGGTGACCAAAATTAAAGGTATGCCCTCCTTTGAGAACACATCTTTGAGGAAATCTAGTACCGTGTCAGTGTTTACGCGATGAACAAATTTCTGAGTAACCCAATGTGAGGTGTAGTCGATTAGGACCAACATGAACCTCTTCTGGACACCTAGGTTATCCATGGGCCCAATTATGTCCATGGCCAGTTTAGTCCATGGTTTAACAGGCACAACAACAGGGGGCAGCTGGGCCTTACGTAATGACTTGGATTTATCGCTTCTGGGACAGCTGACGCAGTCTTTCACTAGCTGCTCCGCCATGGCGTCCATCCTGGGGAACCAAAAGTTAGCACGTACTCTACTCTTGGTTAGGCTCCGTCCTAAATGTCCTTCGTGTGCCAGTTCCATTATTCTTCTTCTGAGGCCCTCTGGTGGTATTACTCTGCTCTGACGATAGACTCTGTCCTTAATGATGCTCAACTCATTCCTGACCTCCCAGTAGTCTCCGAGTTCTGGTTGTAGATCGCTGCATTTGTTAGGCCACCCTTCTCTCAGTACAACCTTTAGTCTGTCCATCTCCTTGTCTTCCTCCATGTATTTCTTCCATTCTTCCTCTGTGATGGCGGGGTTGGCTACCACCATGATGGGGCTGTCCAGCATTTCCTCGGGCTGTTCCACATCCAAAGGTGATCTGGATAAAAAGTCTGCAATCTTGTTATCCTCTCCAGGAACGTATTCCACCTTGAAATTATAATTCTCTAAACCCAGAATCCACCTTCCTATATGTGGAGTACAATTTTCCATGCCCTTCACCGTGAAAATAGAAGTGAGAGGCTTGTGGTCCGTACGAATGGTGAAGTTCAGCCCCCACAGGAAGAATTTAAAATGCTTCACTGCCCAGAAGCACGCCAGGGCCTCCTTTTCAATTACGGAGTAATTCTTTTCTGCGCTTGTAAGGCATCGGGATGCGAAGGCAATTATCCTTTCTTCCTTCCCGTTTCTTTGAGACAGGGTTGCCCCCAACCCTTTGTTTGATGCGTCTGTAATGAGGATGGTCTTATTCAGAGGTTCAAATGTTCCTAAAGCCGGCGAACTCAATAGCTCTTCTTTGAGAGTATCCACTACACATTTGTGTTGCTCCTCCCATACGAACTCCTTGTTCTTCTTTAAAAGTTCTCGCACCGGTTCACACTTGGATGAAAAGTTTTTAATATACTTGGCCATATATTCCATCAATCCTAAGAACGACCTGAGTTCCTCCTTGTTTCTTGGATACGGAGCGTCTTTCACCGCACCGAGAAGGCTGCTTTTCGGTCTAAACCCTTCTTCAGAGATAGCATGGCCCAGGTAGTCGACAGACGTCACCCCTATCTTGCACTTGGACTTCTGTACTGCCAACCCTGCATCCATGAGCCTTTTGAACACAAGTCTAAGGGTATTGTCATGGTCCTCCACATTGCGACCATACACCAAGATGTCATCCTGGAAACATATAGTGCAGTTGACTCCTTCCAATATTTGCTGCATGGCCTTCTGGAAAACTGCAGCTGCGGACGCTAATCCAAATGGCATTCTCCTGAACATGTACGCACCTTGGGGGGTTATGAATGTAGTGAGTGGCCTAGATTCCGGGTGTAGGTCCACCTGATGATAGGCCATCGATAGGTCGATTACGCTGAAATATTTAGCTTGGGACATGGTGCTGAGCATCTCGTTTATATTTGGCAGTGGGTGTCTCTCAATCCAGATACTCTCATTGAGGCCCCTCAAATCTACACATAGGCGGATGCCTTCACCATTGGCCTTGGCTGCGATCACCTCTGGTGCCACCCATTCAGAACATTCCACTGGTTGTATGATTCCCATATTGCACAGCTTGTTAAGCTCTTTCTCCAAAGGCTCTCTCATTTGTTGTGGCACAGGGCGTAGTTTATGTACTACTGGTTTGGCGTTGGTCTTGAGTTTTATTTTATGTTGGAAATCATGCAAAAGGCCCAGCTCTTCACGGAAAAGACCTGGGAACTCCTCACAAATGCTTCCACCTTCCACTTTGTCTGCCGTAAGTAGCACCTGTTCTTCCTTGTTGGGGTCTAGAATGATGCCCAGTTCCTTCTGGTGCTGCCACCCCAACAGGTTGGATCCCGACTCCACAATGTATACCTTCCCATATGTATTTCTGCCCTTGAATTCGATACGCATCTCCTTCATACCTCGTAGGGGAATGGGCTCTCTGTTGTAGGCTGTGGGTGAAATGTCAGCATTCTGTAATGTGTCCCCGCTATTTACTCTACAACATTCAAAATCTTTCTTGTTTAACAACGTAAAAGGGGAACATGAGTCAGCATACATGGTTACAGTATTGTTATTCAAGGATACATCACACTTAGGATAAATAATGTTGACACTTCCTGAGCAATCCTTGACTTGTAAAACAAACTTACTTTCAATTGGCAGTACACATTTCACCTCTTTGCCCCGTGATCCTTCTACGCCCCCACCCTCCTTGACTTGGGGATCATTCTCCCTGCACAGCCTCGCAAAATGTCCCCTTCTATTACATTTTTTTACAGGTAACACTCCTAGCTGGGCAATAGAAGTTATTAGCCAGGTGATTGCTACTGCCACACCTGTAGCACCTTAGACCTCTTTCACTACTAGGGCTTTTATTGTACATCTTTTCTTTACTCATCACTTTTAACACTTCACTATTCTCTTCTTCTTCCCACACACTGGCCACTACTTCAGTTGCGCTCCTCATTTCTTTTACGCACTTTGCGGTATGTTCCACTGATTTAGCTATAGCCAGAGCTTCTCTTAGATTGGGGTTTTTAGCCAACAGTTTTTCTTGGATGCGCACGTTGTTAGTGCACCGCACCAACTGGTCTCTTATTAGTGAATCGGTGAGATTGCCAAATTCGCACAGTTGGGTTAGTCCTCTAAGTGCAGCAATATAATTGGTCACTGATTCCTGTTTTCCTTGTACTCTACCAAAGAACTTGTGACGCTCCAGTACTACATTTATTTTGTCCCCAAAGTGAGTCTCTAGTTTGGCCATTGTGCTTTCAAAAATATCCATCCCTTCAACAGCTTCACCTCCTTCACCCTCAGGTTCAGGCAAAGTCTCGTATATCTTGCGCCCATACACCGCCAAATTGTGAAGGAGGTTGTGGACCCAGGCCGGGAAGGCAGAGCCGGACCCAATGGGGGCCTGGGTTGAACGCCGGCCGGCGGCGGGGGGGCCCGCCCCCCCCCCACGCCTTGCATGCAAATTCCCAGCTAAGTCGGGGAGGGGGCCAGGATTGGCCCACGGAAGTAAAGAAGGCTCCCCCCCAATCAGGGGGCGAGCAAGTAAGTCCAAGGGGGGGGGGGTTAAGAAGGGGACCAACGGCCCGAAGAACCACAATTCACCCTCCCTTGGCAAGGATAGAAGAAGAGAAACGGACGTACCGGCGACGACCATCGATCATCGAATTCACCGTTCTCTTCGGCTTGGGGTGAGCCTGGCCGGCGGTGGCAACGACGGGAGCAGCTTGAGGGGCGAGCCTCCACTGCCGCCAGACGGAGGAGACAGCAGCCACATCGGTGGGAGCAACGTGGTGAAGCAGCCTCCACCCCGCCGGGAGTAAGGGACGGCTTTCCGGGCCCAAGCGGCGGAAGCAGCATCGGCAGCGGACTCCCCCCGCCGGAAAGAGGAGGGTGAGGCCACCGGCAGGACCAGCGTGCACGGCGGGCCCCTCCCTCCCCCCCAGCACTCCAAACCTACGCCGAAATCCGGAGCCGGTGTCCCCCTCGTCGCCCGCAGCAAAATCCCCAGGCATCGGCCGGCAAGAGGCGCTGGTTTCGCGCCTGTATTTTCCAAGCGTGAAGCGCTGGTTTCGCGCCTTATTCTCCAAGCGTGAAGCAGAGAGGGCGGGGAACAGGGCGAGGCCGGCGCCGTGAGAGCGCGCTCAGCTGCCGATCGCGAAGGGCTTAAAGGGACAGGCGGATTGCTGTTCTTTTACTGTGGGGCACACGTTTAAAAGGATTGTGGGGAATTAAAGGGACAGGCGAATTGTGGTGAGACAGTTAAAGCACGCTGGGACTGCTGGAAAAAACAGGAGAGATCGAACGCTGGTTAAGCTTGCTGTGGGAGGGAACCCTAAGACCCGGAAACTGTGAACCAAAGGCTGAAGCAGACCGGGGAGAAAACACAGCGCAAAGGCAGTGCAAAGCAGGATGGCCAGCAGGAAGGGCACAGCTGGGAGGAAGACACAGCCCCCGGCACGGTTCAGGGAGAACCAGGAGAGGCCAGCAGTCCCCAGGGGGGGCAGAAGAGACGCAGCGAAGGAGCAGGACCAGACCTGGACGAGGACCTGCAGGCCATGCTGGAACAAGCCAGGGCCCTGGTGGCACTAAAGGGAAGGAGCTGGATGAACCAACAGCTCGAGGATGCAGCGCAAGAAAAAGGAAAGAGGCCGCAACAAGCATCCCCCACACGACCAACCACGAAGAAGGCATCAGAAAAGGGGCTTGCAGCCAAAACGGCGGCCCCCAAAAAGGCAGCGGAGAAGGGGCATGCAGCCAGAACGGCGGCCCCGAGAAAGGCAGCCGAGAAGCGGCAGGCAGCCAGAACGGACCCCCCGGCAAAACACAGGGAGGGCAGGACAAATGGCCCCCCGCAGGCCAGAAGGGAAAAAGACAGAACCCCGGAATTGGTGAGCAGCGCGGAGTCTGAGGACAGCAGTGAGGAGGAGGGGCCTGTGGCCTCCACGGCGGCCCCTTGGGAGAAACACGAGAGAGTCGGCAAAGCAAGCAGCAGGGGCACCGGTAAGCATGGCGCACGCAGCAGCAAGCCGGGGCGGGCCAGGGAGCACGTGGCAGCCCATGGCAAAATGTGAATGCGAGTAATCAGCTAGGGGTACACCATGTAGCAATGCAAGCTCCGTGGCACATGCAAACTCCATGGCAAGCAGGGCTAGGTCTAGGGAGACCAGAATTCCAGGGGGAAGCATTGAGCAGGGAAGAGGAGGAGCAAACATCCGGGCTGCCCTGGTGGCAATGGCCGGCGATGGGACCCCCGTTTAATAGGTACTCAACATACAATGGGGGGCCACCAAGGGGAGCAACAGGCCATGAGCCAGGGGCGACAACCCCAGCACCACAAAGTGCGCCGGCAGAGACTGGGGCAGCACCACAAGGGAGCACAGAGGCCAGCGGGGGGAATAGCCTCAATCAAACCAGACCCACGGAAGGGCAGGGCAACAATGGGAAGCTGGCTAGCGAATACATACGACCCTCCCCGAGCGATCCACCTACAACAACAAAAATGTTAGGGCTGGCCAACCTCATCCCTCTCACCGTTAAGGAGAGAATTTGGAGAAAAGAATTCATAGATATTTTCTCGCTGCTAGAGGTACGCCAGGCAGGGATAGACCTGACGGCGCAGGACAAAAAGGATGAGGACAGAAGGGCCCCCGAAAACCTAGGGTGGAGAGGTCAATAGAAAACTGGCTGAAAGCGTTCAGGACACTAGCGTGCGTTTTCATTGAGAAATTCCCCCAAGCGCGGCGGCACTGTGGCTATATGAGCAAAAAGTGCATGAGGCGCAACAGCAGTACCAAGGGGAGGCATGGCTACACTATGATGAGGGCTTTAGGGAAAAAATGCAGGTATGGCCAGTAATGGAATGGGATTGCCAAGACATGGAGGGCTTCTCAAAACACATGGTGGCAGCCAGAGAAGGGGTTGGTGTTAAAGAGTACACTTTTCGGCAGTACGGGAGTAAGGGCAAGTTTGAAAGCCAGGGGAAAGACTTCAAAGGAAAAAACCCAGGCGGGACAAAAGTCAAATAAAGCATGTTGGAAATTCGACAAAGACGAGTGTAAATGGGGAGCATCATGCAGATTTAAGCATGCCTGTGGGTCATGTGGGGGCAACCATCACAGCATTCGCTGCAGACGCAACACGGGGCCGGGGGCCAGCAAAGAAAAAACAGGCGCCAAAAAATAAGGTACAGCCCCCGCGGAGGGGGGGCAAGGGGGACGGGGGCGGAGGGCAGACGCTACCCACCCCCATCAGGACGGGCAGACTATTACAACTATTACAAGGGTACCACAAAACAAATGACAAACAGTTACTGGCGGATGGGTTCACGCAGGGTTTCCCCATACCGTACAAAGGGCCAAAAGGAGCGCGGGAGAGCCTAAACCTGAAGTCGGTAAGGGACAACCCTGGGGTGGCTAGGGAGAAAGTGAAAAAGGAAGTACAACTAGGGCGGGTGGCCGGGCCTTTTACTGCCCCCCCCGCTGGAAGACATGGTGGTCTCCCCGCTTGGGGTGGTCCCCAAAAAAGAGCCAGGAAAATTTCGGCTGATTCATCACCTCTCCCACCCAGAAGGGGAACCAGTCAACGATTGGCTAGACCAAAGCGAGTGCACAGTGGCATACGCATCGGTGGACGACGCAGTGGACTTAATTAGGCAGGAAGGAAAGGGGGCCCTGATGGCAAAGTCTGACATAGAATCAGCCTTCAGGTTACTGCCGGTCCACCCAGACAGCTACCATCTGTTGGGTTTTAAACTGGACGGACAATATTACTATGACAAATGCCTACCCATGGGGTGCTCAATATCATGCACACATTTTGAGGCTTTCAGTGGCTTCCTGGAATGGGAACTGGGTACAAGGGCTCCAAAAGGCGGGCGGGTACACTATCTGGATGACTTCCTGTTCATCGGGAAAGCAGGCACGAAGGAGTGCGACGACCTCCTAGACAATTTTGTGCAAATGGCGCAAGAGCTAGGCATCCCCCTGGCACATGACAAAACAGAAGGCCCAACCACAAGATTGTCCTTTCTAGGAATCGAGTTGGACTCGGTGGCCGGCACGTGCCGGCTGCCACCAGAAAAGGTGGCCGATTTGCGCGCATGCATAAAGCAAATACAACAGCGGAAGAAAGCTACGTTAAAGGAAATACAGCAGTTGCTAGGTAAACTGAATTTCGCCACAAGGGTGATCCCCGCGGGGCGCACTTTCGCCAGGAGGCTAGCGTGGTTAACCAGGGGCATGACGCAGAAGCACCACAGGGTCCGCATCACACAAGGGGTGAAGGAGGACCTGGAGCAGTGGGACGGGTTTTTGGCAGAATTCAATGGCACCCTGATATGGCGTGAACCCTGGGTGCATGCACATGAGCTAGAGCTCTACACCGACTCAGCAGGGGGGCTTGGATTCGGGGCAATACTGGGAACCGCCTGGACAGCAGGGGAATGGCCAGAGGGTTGGCAACGCGCAGGGTTGACAAAAAACATAGCGCTGCTGGAACTATTCCCCATAGTGGTGGCGTTCCACATCTGGGCCCAGCAGCTGGCGAACAGGCAAATTACACTGTGGTCAGACAACCACGCGGTGGTACAGGCAGTTAACACAGGGTCGGCGAAATGCCCAGCAGTGGGTACACTATTGCGAAGACTAGTGGGATACCAGTTGCAGGGCAACATGGCGATTAGGGCACGACACATCCCAGGAGCAGAAAACTCAGTGGCGGATGCCATTTCTCGTTTTCAGTGGAAAAGATTCAGGGAACTCGCCCCAGCAGCCGACAGAAGGATGACCTAAATGCTAGAGGAAGCATGGGCATGGGTGGAACAGGGTTGGAGACGCTGCTGAGCAACGCATTGGCCCCAAAAACAAGAAACCGTTACAGTAAGTGCTGGGAAACATTCAGGACAAAGACTGGGTTGGAAGGGGGCAAGTGGGCCTCACAAGGGGAGGTCATGGGGTTCATCGAGTGGGCTTTTATGGCCGGCAAGACAAAAACCTGGGCCCAGTCGCACCTCAATGCAGTGGCGTACTATTCAAAGATGGAGGGACAGGCAGATCCCACCAGGTCTTTCAAAAGCAGAATGGCAATGAAGGGATGGGGGCGGTTGCAGCAGCCAAGCAAAGATAGGAGGCGCCCCATCCATGTCGCGATACTAATTAGGATGCTGGAGGCAACGGCAGAAGTGTGCTCCTCAAGACACGAGGGAGAGCTTTTCCGAGCAGCATTCGCGGTAGCGTTTTTTGGGGCCTACAGGGTCAGCGAGCTAGTAGCCCCATCAAGAAGCGACCCAGGCACAGACTGCATCCACAGAAGGGACGTGGTGATAGAAGGCCACATGGACATACTGCTGAGGCGGTCCAAGACAGACCAAGCAGGCAAGGGCAAGAGCACCAGGATTCTCTGCGCAACGGATGCAAACGCCTGCGCAGTGTGCTTACTGAGAGAACACCTAGGGGAGAGGGAGCTGAGCCAGGGGCCACTGTTCAGACACAGGGACGGGTCCTTCCCTCAGCCGCTTTCAATTCATAGCGGTGATGAGAAAAACGCTGGATAAGATAGGCCTCCCCGCGCGCGAATACGGCTCGCACTCTTTCAGAATAGGGGCAGCTGCGGGACTAGGACTGGGGGAGGGGCTGATCAAGGGGATAGGGCGCTGGGCATCCAGCGCATTCAGGCGTTACATACGCCCCACGGTTTACTGAGCTCAATCTCTCCCACCCCATCCAGGTCCAGGAGAGCCACAGAAGACGGTGTGGATAATGGGACATTCCTACGTAACGCGGGCGCAAAAGTGGGCGGCAACCAGATGCAAATTCGGCGGCGTATGGCTGCGGGAAACCACCATAGAGTGGTGGGGACGCGCAGGTATGAAATGGGAACAACTGCTACCCGCGGCGCGGGAAGCATTGAAGCACGGTGGTAGACCGGACGCGGTAGTGATCCACCTGGGCGGAAACGACTGGGCAACATTGGGAAGGCGAGCGCTACTAGAGAACATGCAGAGCAGTCTCACGGCACTGGCACGCCTGATCCGCCCAGCGGATTTGATATTTTCTGAAATCATAGCACGGGGGCCTGGCGCGGGGCAGTCGAAAAATCCAGAAAAAAGCTCAATATTACCATGGCCAGGATATGCAAAGCCCAGGGATGGGGTTTCGTTCGGCACGGGTTTATAAACCTGAGGTCCCCCGGGTATCATCTGGAGGACGGGGTACACCTCACGGGGGTGGGAATGGACATGTTCCTACTGAACATTGTGGGGGTACTGGAGCAAATGGGTTGCAACTAGGACGCAAAGGAAGGGCCGCGGAAAAGGGGGCAGCTCCCTCCGATCAGGAAACCGTAGGGAGCGTGGCGGATCAAACACAAGGAAGCTAATAGGAATCAAAATCACTAGAGGATAGACGGAAGGCTCTCCCAGTGGCCTTGGGATGCCTCACGGCAGGGGCACTGAGGGAGCCATGGGGCGGCGTGCCGCCAGAGAAAGAATAGAAGCGACACTCCTGCAGGACCCTTGGGATGCCTTACGGCAGGGGTACAGAGGGAGGAGATGGTAGGGACTCAGCCTCAGGAAAGATAGAGCAGACGCTCAAGTAAGGTCCTTGGGATGCCAAACGGCAGGGACCCCTGGGGGAAGGGAGGGCCCACAAAAAGGTCCAGGGCGAGCGGGATGGCACTTGCAGCCCGGGCAGGTCCCAACGGACACCCTCCAAATCGGTAGCAAGTTGAAGCCTAGACCCGTGAATTGAAACCCAGAGAAAGGTGCCCCTCCCTCCTCTCCCAGAAAGTTGAGGAGGCTGGGGGTCCAGGACAAAAATAAAGTGCAAAGAGCAATAGAGGAAAGCTAAACATGGACATGGAAGGCTTATGACCATGGACTTTGAAATATGAAAAATTGTATGTAAAAAATTTTCTGTGTTGAAAATAAACTGCGACCTTTTCAGGCACCAAAGAAGTGGTCAGTGGTGATTTAAAAGGAAAGCGCGCAGTTGGGGGTAACAAGCGGGGGGAGCGGGAGGGGGTGACTCGCCGCCTGGAAGGGGTTTGCTACTTACGCATGGAAGTGAACCGCTCTCCTCCTATGGCAATAAGGTAGGACTCGAATAGTTTTACCCACTCTTTCCAGCTTATCTCAGGCTCTCCCACCTCATTTAAAAAGGACGGAGGTTGGCTCATGCTGGCTGCAGCCATCATGGTGGTTAAAAGGTGTTGCCAGCGGAACTTTTAAATATAATCTGAGAATGTTCAACAGGGGATAAAGGGATGTACCGTTTGCCCTTGTTCCCCCAAAGATAAAAGGACGTAGAAAATTAAGAGTAACAGGCTCTAAATAGGGTAAATCAGTGGCAGTTATAACTCTTGCAATAAGGTTTATGACGAACACCAGCCAAGATCATAATGTTCTGCCGGAAGCAGGGACTGATGTATGTCAGTAGAGAAACAACGACGGGCTGACAGAAAGTATTTATGTGGTTCCTTTTTACTCACAATGCACTTGGACCAACGCCTTAGGGCTGACAAGGCTGAGTTCCCTCGTCGACTTTCACCTCTGAAACTGACACAGGCATGTCATCTTGCACGCTCATCGCTTAGACTGGAATGTGCGCACTCAATTTTACCACAGAAGCTGACACGCAGGCAGGTCAGCTTGCGCGCTCCAGCGCTCTGACTGGAAGTGCGCACGTTCGGGAGAGCAGTGTCTCTGCTCCTCACGCCCCAGAATTGCTGACAGGATGGGGCGGAAGAAACACTGCACGTCGGACAGGCAGAGATACTACGCTAGGGTGTGGAAATAAAGACTCCCTTCTCCGCTTTCCCACACAGAACACACCCAATCTCCTCATGCGAACAGCGCTCTCCTTCTCTAGCTCCCGACGCGATGACTGCACTACATCGATTCCTCCAAAAGTTTCACTTCGGATCCTCCCCAATCTTGTCTGGCGCTTCCCTTCACTCGTCAGGCAAAGGCAGACGTACAACCATAATTCGATTCCTGGCCCGGTGACAGCTCACTGTCGAACATTCATCCTGAGTGCCCGTTACCTTCACTTCTCTGTCCGCTGACCTCCACTGCAGGATGTGCTTCCCAGACAGAAACACAGCGCTGGGCACAGCCGGCACAACACCACGCACCCTCCGATCTCAGGATGACAACTGCATAAACCGTGTCCTCTACTCGCTGGACTCCGTCTCTCCTTTACTATCTTCTGACCAAGTAGTTGCATAAACATCGGATATCAGGTGCGTTCCTTTCTTTTTTTTTTTTTTCCCCGAAACTGAATACTTGCAACTGGAGAGAGCACACAGAGGGGAGATGGCCAAAACTGCCCCCTTCGCAGATATTCGTCGCCAGTGTTAAAAAGTAATAATAATGACAGGATGCCTTGTAAGTAGAAGTCCTGTTTATTTGGCCATCCACTCTCCAAACTGCCCTCAGCTGTCAACATTCTATTGACAGCTCCCAGGGGAAGAAACCAAGTAACTGTAAAGGCAGGGGGGCGCGGAAGGTACCATTCGGAATGTGGTAAAATTACAACACTAATGCTTTGCTAAGTATGAGTGACCTTACTCAGCAGATCCTGGTGCACCCAGAAGAAATTGAGAGATTTATGCTTATCTGGGAATATACTTGAAATGACGAAAATCCATGGTGCAAGGGTGCCTGTGTTAGCGCTAGGCAGCTCATTGTGCACCAGTGCAGGGGAAAGGACAGGAATGCACAGTTTTGTAATAAATATGGCGTATTCTTGCCCTTTACCAGTATCACAGCACAGCTAGGTGCCCCTAAATCAATGCAGCAGCTGGCATGTTTTGCTCCTTGAACCCTTTTTCACATTACAAACTCTGAACCGCACAGGGCTGGATTTCTCACTGGTAGTGCCCAGTGCGAAAACCTTTTTTGGCACCTCCTCCCTACATGACCTCCTTCTCCACAGATCGCCTCACTACCTCCTTCAACAGTGCCCCTCACATCTCCATAGCCCCTCTTTCACACAGTGGTGGCTGCTACCGGGAAGCAGCGGCGGGGAGGGGAAGGAGGAGGTGTAAAAGAATTCACCTACCGGCCGGCCGGCCGTCCAGCTGGCTGGCCGCTGCCTCTCCTCCATCCTTTTCCTGGCTTCTCCAGTGCAAACAGGAGGCAGGAAGCATCCGAGCTCCCAGGCTCCCCATCGCTAATCACAACGCTGCAATGAAGCATTGTGATTGGTCTAAATGCCGTGGTTCGGTGCTCAGCCAGGGAATGGGAGCCTGGGCATGTTCTCCACCCAGGCTGTAATGCAGCCTGGGTGGAGAACATGCTAAGTGGGCATAAATGTTTGGCCGGCCCGAGACGGCCGCCAAACATTCATGCGCACTTAGGAGTGCAAACCATTCCTCCCCTGCTCTGTCAGCAAAGCAAAACCGCCCCACCCCTCCAGGACGCTGCAGCAGGAACAAATAAAATGATAACAACAGTTATAATCATTTTATTTTTATTTTCCTACACTGAGAAAAGCAGTGGGATGACGCTTCTCCACTTAAGCGGAAGAGCCGCCACTGCTTTCACATACATTTTATTTGTTTTATAGCACTACTCATACCAAAGTAGGGTTTCAGAGCACTTTTCATCACACACACATTATACTGGGACAATGAATGATACGTGTGTAAACCAGTCTATAGAAAACGTTACATAGGCAATGAGGATTAAAAGGTGTAGGAATCACTTCATCCATACTCGTAGGCAGTTTACTTTAAGAGTTTGGCCTAGAGAAGCACAAACTCAAGATTTAAAATGTACCAAATTTCTTGGGGTTGGTTTTACTAATAAGAATGTATTTCTATCAAAACAAACCCGTTTTTAGCAACATTAGGATAATGAAAGACCGGGGATAAGGCATATAACATTCTAACGTATACTGTGCACTTTGCATGCAACTCTTTAATGACAGTTCATAGATCACTGTGCTAGGTTATGATTATAACTTGTGGACTACAAGTAACAAACAGTTCTCTGTGACAAAAGCAGTAACCCACTGAGCTATACACATAAAAGATTGTTCTGTGATCTGCATGGTACACGTTCTTTGCAGCTGGCATATTAACACTCTGCACTACTTTTTTATGAGTCAAAACTGCCACTAGAAAAATTTCCAATCTCTCTCTATAGCAGAAACATTAATCACCAAAGATATCCTGACATTTTTATTGTTAGGGGAAAATGTTTGGACACACAAGGAACTCTGCAGTAGGTGCTTTTAAACCCATAAGTTAATTCTAAATGCAGCACTGCCTATGGTCAGCGTCAGGTACAGCTGCACCGGTTGCACCACCCTAAAAGCTGGCCTTGAGACCACGTGTCACAGTGAAAAACAAAGTTAGGACTGGAATATCTACTCACATTGGACAAGGGACAGACCCTTGCGAAATTGCGCTGCTCTCCAGGTGTTTTCCTTGACTGCTCCTCTTTCTACAGCAGTTCCTGCCCTCCCTCTATTTTTCCTGTCTGCCCCTCTCCCCTCGTTAGTCCCTGTATCTTTATTTCCTTCAGAAGCTCTTGCTTTTCCTACCTTTCTGCCCAGCTATTTGCTTGCCAGCACTGCATGTTTCCTGTAGCTGCTTCTTTCTTTTAATTTCGATTTTGCGCATACCTCTCTCAGCTGATCCTATTTTTCATTGTCTGCACTTTCATCTCCCCTCTGTGATAGCCCTGATTCTCCTGCTTTTCCAACTCCCTCCTCCTCTTATTCCTCTCCATGTACTTTTTTCTACGATTCCCTTTTCCTCCTTGTCTCCATTCGTCTTCTCTTTCTTCCCCATTTGCCTTTGTATTACGCTCATTTTATTTTCGCCACGCTTTTGTTAAGTAAGAGCAATGTTTTTCCGAAATGAAAGGGTAGTTTATTGTGTGCATTCTCCAACATAGCTAGTCAATATTGTCTCGAGAAGAATAACTTGTTAAAAATATAAAAAAGTATTCCAAATACCTCCCAACATTCCGCCTTCAAACTTTTCACAGAGCGCAAACTGTGCTGCTCGGGAATGGTTTTGCTTGGAATGCAATAATTAACAGAGTAATTGTAGGAACACACATTGAATTTTGTATGGCGCATGAAAATGTTATTTCATTTTATTTTTGTAACTATAATTTTGCAGTGAGGTTGAGCGATAAATAATCACGGAGAGTCTCTGTTTAGATGTTGGGCCCCTTTCTTGCTATTCTCATGGCAAACAAGTTGTATGCCATGCTGCTTCTCTGTAGACCAAGTTTAGCAAGGTGTGCTCTGTTGCAAAAGGGCCCATCCCCCCTCCAGGAAGCTTTTCCTGTCTTTCACCGTCTTCGGGGTTTTCAGGGACTAGCCTCTTGTCATGCTAATTAACCTTTTGAAATGCACAATCGCGCATTTGCACTTCTACGAGCGGCCATCCTGAAGTTCTGCTCTGAATGCTGCTTTTCGGTTTCTACTCTCTCAATAGTAATCGTGGTAATAGACATTTTGGAGGTTCTTGTAAACATTTCTCTGTTTAAGGAGTAGAAAATATATTGTAGGGTGGAATGGAATTTAGTGTTTAATGTATCTGCTTTGTAGTGGATGCAATAAGCTGCATTGAATTTTCTCTTTCCCAACTAAACATTTTAAAAATCATGCATGTCTGGAAAAAACGCATAATGTAATTTTGTTTTAGACAATATTATTGATGTTAAGTGTTCTTTACAAATTGAACATGTATATTATGAGTAGTGGGTGACAATTTTAATTTAGCCAACTTTGCCCATGCCTTAAAATGGCTCTGATTTGGAGACGAGCAGAGAAGTTACAGAACAAGTGGGAAAATGGCATGGCAGTACAAGCAGAGCTTAACAAGCATTGGCATATGCATTAGTTTTAGCCTAAGTGATTCGTAATTTTTTTTTGTTTTGCAGCTTTTTCTTCGAAATGCCTGTCCTTTCTGGTGCTAGTATGTGTTTCTGGTGAGCAAAGTGTGTTTAAATGCAAAGTGTGTTTAGGACTGCAGTACCGTCTCCTGTCTACAGGGGCAGAGCCGAGCAAAAATATAAACACACTGGGTGAAACACAGGTCCCCACAAGGCACTTTTTAAAAAAGTTGTAAAAATTGACACAGATGTTCCTGAAGTCATTTTTTTTTATCATTCACAAGACATTGCCTTGTGGGGGACTTGGTTTCAGGTCCCCACAGCGTGAGTGTGTTATCACACTCAAGTCCCCACAAGGATAGTGGTGTCGTCGACCACCACCACCACCACCACCACCGCACCCGCCACTGCCACTGCCACTGCCACTGCCACTGCCACCGCCGCCGCCACCGCCGCCACCGCCGCCGCCGCCGCCACCGCCACCGCCGCCGCCGCCGCCGCCACCACCGTACTTACGGTTCCCACCATCGGGTGTATGATCTGAAGCAATAAAACAGAACATAAAAGAAATACAAAGCAAGAACATCCGAATTGGTAACAGTGACTGAGGTGCAACTGCCTCAATCCTTTCGTGCAATGATGCTCAAATTTTCACATCCAAGTGCAAAGGTTGGCCAATAGGTCCATCACCTGGATTCCCAGAAAGGTCGACTCACAAATGAGCATGCAACATTCACACTACATGCATGCTGAGTATTCGCATAGTGAATTGTGCAATGTAACATGCCTCATAGTGAACGTAATGGGAGTTCCGATAGGGAGGGGTGGATCAACGTGGAGGAGGCACACTGCCTCTCCAGATTTGATCTCCCCTCCTGTGACGACCTCAAAGGCATTGCCTTAAGCATTAAAACCAGCTCACCTAGGGACCCTACTACTCCTAAAGTTCTGAGAGATAGCCTGGAGATCCTAGTACCTTTTATTAGGCACCTCCTTGAACTCTCCTTTGAGTCGGGCGTGGTCCCAAAAAGGTGGAAAGAAGCAATTGTTCTTCCCATAAAGAAAAAGCCGGGTGTGAGCGCGAGTCAGTTGGAGAACCTTCGACCGGTCTCACTCCTGCCATATTTTTCTAAAATAGCAGAAAAAGTGGTCAATACTCAACTGACGGCCCACATTAACCGTCACAGCTTATTGCACCCGACGCAATCAGGTTTTCGTGCAACTTACTCTACTGAGTCAGCACTGCTCCTGTCAACAGAAACAATCCGCAGACGCGTAGATGAAGGTCAGACGGTGGCTCTGGTCCTCTTGGACCTCAGCGCTGCATTGGACACCATAGCCCACCCACTACTCCTACAACGCCTCAGAAAAGGCGGGTTGGATAAATTGGCCCTGGAATGGCTGGGATCCTTTTTACAGGATCGAAGCTTTCAGGTGTCCCAACGACCTTACTATTCTAAAAGCATTGCGCTGGCTCTAGGGGTCCCCCAGAGCTCTATACTAAGCCCCACTGTCTTTAATCTATATATCGCCCCACTGGCGGAGATTATTGTAAAATATGGCATCAGTGTCGTGTCATATGCGGATGACACGCAACTTGTGGTTTCACTGTCACAATCCCACGAAGAGGCAGCTACCAATTTTTTCACTTGTCTACAGGAGCTGGCATCCTGGATGACAAGTAACTGTTTAAAGCTGAACGGCAGTAAAACGGAGGTTCTAGTCGTGGGTAAAGCGCCCTCAATCTGGTCCTCGTCTTGGTGGCCGCAGAACCTGGGCCCGACCCCCTCCCCCAGCAATCAGGTTAAGAACTTGGGGATGTGGCTGGATTCCAAGCTCTCCTTTGAGAATCACACTAGAATTGTGGCCGGGAAGTGTTTTGGAATAATGAAAGGGCTTCGGAAGACCTTAGATGTGCTTCCCGTGGCAGCCAGGAAGACCCTAGTCCACGCACTGGTAACTTCCCACCTGGACTATGGGAATGCTTTATATCTAGGAGCAAGTGGCAAGTGTCTGCAGAGACTTCAATGTATTCAGAACGCGGCGGCGCGCCTTGTTCTGATGCTGCCCAGGAGAGCTTCCTCCGGGAATGCCCACGCTGCTCTACACTGGCTCCCAGTGAGGGAGAGAATACATTTTAAAGCCTTGTGCGTCAGTCACCGCATTCTGTGGGGGAAAGGGCCTAGCTACCTACACAATCTACTATCCTCCTACACTCCTACCCGGCACTTGAGATCTGCGGGGACTGGACAGGTCAAGATTCCGATAATCAAACTAGCAAGAATGGGTGGTCGATCCTTCCGCTATCTGGCCGCTAAACATTGGAATGACCTCCCTCTCGCTCTCCGTAAGGAACCTTCGGAGAAACTCTTTTAGAAACAAGCATTGGCATAGCCAATAGGTCTCGCTTTTGGGACCTTATAAGTATTTAGTTATGCAGCACAATATCCTTGGTGCAACAACATCAACTGTTGCATGGCTAAACACTTATAAGGTCCCAAAGGCGAGACCTATTGGCTATGCCAATGCTTGTAATGGTATGTAGAGAGAGATAACGTTGTTTTATAATTTGGTGTCCTCATACATACTAATTTGCCTTTAAGCGAATTTTCAAAATGGCCCAAATTCCAGAATTGCTTGTCTTTCTCTAATTTTCCTTATATACATGCGAGTTTACCACACGGCTGCTGCAAAAAAATGTTGAAAAGTTGACTTGCTAATGCTGTGTGTGTTTCGCACGCATCTCTTGTCTGAGTTTGTATTATTATAATTAGTATGCTTTAAACCGGTATTGATTGAAAGACTCAATTGGGAAATGGGGTTAGAACACAGCGTTCCGCAGTAATCACCGGAGTCAGTGGGAAGACAAGAAAAATGTATTGTAAGAAATTGCGTATATTTGTTTTGTGTATCAGCATAGATTATCGCCGTCAAAATAATAGCGGCCATTTTGTGTTATATGCGTTAATGGCCTGCAACATACCCCCACCCTTGTGATATATATATTTGTTTCCCGTGTCCGTTTGGTTTGGGGGGCTCGCCAGTGTGTGTGTGTAGGGGGCGGTACGTAGGTGTGAGACTGCGGAGGTTTGCCTCTTTAATGTGATTGAAGCTGTGGATTGCATGATCTATTGTATCCCTTCCCTGCCACAAACTCTTGCCAGCCCACAACATTCAATGTCTTTGAAACTTGAGTCTAGCTTCTGCTTTTCGTTGCATGGCCATTATGGGGAGAGGAAGATGGAAAATATACACGCCCGAGCCTATAGGACTTCCCGCGGTGCCGATTAATCCTTTATGGATCATTTGAGACGTTTTCGTTTATTTCAGCTTTTCTGCTTGCATCAGAGTGTTCCTGCGAAAGAGGAACGAATGAGCGCGTGATCATGCCTTGAATTTTTAAAACGATCTCACTTTAAAGCGAAAAGCACTTTTATGCTCCATTAGTTTTGAATTTGCCCAAACACTCGTATGGCATTAAAACAAGCCTTACTGGTTGTATAAATGTGTTGTTTCAAAAGACGGACTTGAACTTTAAAAAACATAATAACTCAACCGCATAGTCTGTTTCATGCCTTTACATAATTAAGGCTCGGAATTTATTTCCTTGCACTATGTTAACGCAACCCAACCCTCGTTCTCTCTCTCCCCCAGTCTTTCTACAAACGTTAATTTGCTTTCTTTATACTAAAGCAACAGCTGCAGAATTGCCTTTTGTTGAGGCTGTAAATTGGCAAATGGTACGTTGTTCGGTCTTTTGCGTAAAGATTTGTATTAATTAGACGCAAATGAAGTAAATAACTCAATAGGAACAGACACTGAACCTGCCAAATCCTGATAATTAACAGTAACAAGCACGGAGGAGCGGGGGCGAGCGAGCGCGGCAGCCTGCAAAGCAGTCCCAAACGCTCGTGCGTCGTGGCTGGCCTTTGGATGAGTACGCGCGGCAGACATGTGTTTCCACTTATCGCGCCCGCGTCTGGGCACGATAATTGGAAACACATGTTTGCCGCGCGTACCCATCTCAAAAAGGCCAGCCACGACGCACGAGCGTTTCTTGGACTGCTTTGAAAACTCACTTACATTAAGTCTTCGCCTCTAAGCAGCGCTTGCGCGCTACTCGAGGCTCGACCTAAAAACTAAAAACTTGGCTCTTTCGACGATAGGTTTTTCCTCTAAGCTGTATCACGTTACTGCGCCAGATGAGTTTTTGGGCTGCAGCGTGGGGACACACTAGTGAGTGTAGCCATGCGCTTTATAAGCTTACTTATTATTATTATTGACATGGAGGCCTCCAACCCGCATCTGCGGGGGATGCCGGGTTGCATAGATATGTCAGGCGCACACACTTGGTGCGGATTTTCATAGTGAGTGGCATGCAAATATGATTTTATAAAAAACAGAAAGAAAGAGCCTACAAATCCGCCAATAGCGGTGGAGGTTCTAAAGGTCCCAAAGAACAGATTGTTGTTAAATGGGCCGGGTATTACCCATATAGTTAGAGAATCAGCATATCTTTAGAAATAAGATGTTACAAAGGCTACGTGATTGAGCAGCTATTTATGATCCCAGCGGGGGCGGACACCTGTAGTCACACACTGCAGGAATGAAAAAGGGAGATTAGAATGGAATATGAATACTAGCAAAGGCACAGGATCTCCTACCTGCAGAAAAAAGAAAGCTTACTTCGTCAAGGTAGTCCATCTGCCAATGGTACCTACTCTGGTCCAGCATGGGATCCCGACAGTACTGGGGCATGGCGTGTATTGTTTTAATAAGGAAAAAGACCCGGAAGACGCCAGTGACGTTGCAACGTATGTGACGTACCGAGTCATACGGCATGATAACGTCGGACGCGTAGCTGAGTTAGAGACTAGAATGTGAACGCCACTTGGGGGGTGTGTTTAAAAGGAAAAGGAATTACCGTGTGTCATCTAGCTGTATTACTGATAACTGGATACGGGAAAAAGGCGGTATATACTTAAAAAATCGTGGCTAGTAAATTACTATGTACGGTTCATAAATTCATAAGGGCGCATTCTCATAGGAATGCGGAGTTACTGCCCCACATACTGATGTGGCACCATCAGGAAAATAGGTCACCATAATGAAAATGAAGGGGGAAAAAAGGGTGGTGTGGGGGTGTCAAAATCCCCATTGGTTAGAGTGACTCAATTTGAGCCGGCTGTCAATGCTACATCCGTGGATTACCGGGTTGGCTAGAGTTTATTTATCATGTGCTCGGAAAATCTCATGTTGGATTGCCAAGTAGTCAACCATGTATGCATCCTCAGGAGACAGATTAGCTATTGTTAAGTGCATTCCACGGGATGTTGTCATTCAGGCCGTTTTTGTGGGATGACCGGCGGTAAACCCATCGTTGCTCCTTTTCGATGAGGCGGCTCTGTAAATTAGTGAGATTTTTGTCCAGCTGCTCGATAACCACCCAGTGGAGGTCGTTGGTCATGTGTCCAATAGCCAAAAAATGATCGCTCATTTTTGTGGTTGCCCTCATCTGATGTTACTTTGGTGTTCACAGATACGAACTTTGATTTTACGGCTTCTCATGCCGACGTAACGTAGGCCGCACGGGCAGGTGATCAGGTAGATCACATTGCATGAGTTGCAATTGGTATGTTTTACTAGCTGCCATGTCTTCCCGGGTTCCAGGGTAAGTGACTTTTCTGTTTTTGTCAAGTGACACACACTACAGTTCCCGCATGGAAAGTGCCCTGTGACATTGGGCAAACCCCATGCATTGAGGATTGTGCGGGTTTGCTGTTCTTGTGTTCTCGGACGAGTAGAAATCAGGCTGTCCTTCAAACTTCGTGCTTTTTTGTAGGAAAACATAGGTTTTTTCCAGTCCAGTTTGCCTGTTCTGAGAATCCTCCAATGTTTTTGAATAATTCTGGACACCTGGTTAGAGATGGTACTATAGGTAGTCACGCACATAAGGGGTATCGTTGTAGTCGGTCTTTGTGTCTGCTCCAGCAGACCATCTCTGTTTTGATTTCGGGCCCGTTTTTAGGCGGTCCTGAGGATTTTCTCCGGGTATCCACGTTCCCTTAGTTTGGAGGAAAGGGATGATGCTTGGTCTTTATAATCGTCACTATTGCTGCAGTTCCTTCGCAATTGAATGTATTGGCCGAAAGGCAGGTTCTCTCGTAAAGGCCTCGGGTGGAAGCTGTCAAACCGGAGAAGTGAATTTTTTGCTGTGGGTTTGAAGTGTTTTTGTTCTAAGTTTGCCGATATCGGCTGTAATATCCACACCCAAGAAAGATTTTCTTCTCGTCCACACTGTGTGAGAACTTAATATTCTGGTCACTGTCGTTGATCCAAGTCAGGAAAGAGAAAGGTCTCTTCCAGTCCTTCCCAAATCAAGAGGATGCCGTCAATATATCGTTTATAGAACTTGATATTCTCCTTAAATGGCATGTCTGAGTTGAGGATGTACTTTTTTTCTAATTCAAAGACATACAGACCTGCCACACTCGGGGCAAAGGTGCTGCCCATAGAGTTGCCGTAGGTCTGTAGAAAGAGGTCTCCCTCAAACTCAAAGAAGTTGTCTTTTAGTGCCAATTCCACAAAATTTAGTAGAAAGGACCATGGGGTGTTATGATCTCATGTAGCGGCTTCCAAGGCTGTTTTCAAAACCTTGAGTGTGTCATCCTGGGGGAGGCTAGAATATAAGCTCTCGATGTCGAGGCTGACCAGTAGAGAAGTTTCCGAGTTGAAAGTGAGGGAATCTAGTTGTCGTAATAGGTCTTTTGTGTCTTTCAAATAGGTGGGAGTTGCTTGGACTATTGGCTTGAGGGGGGGAGGGGGGGGAATCAAAAAAAAAAAATCACAGAAGCAAGAGAGTGGTTCTAATAATGAGCCAATACCCGCCACTTTTGGGCAGCCGGGGGGGGGGGGAGGGGGGGTTGGGATTCCTATTTCTTATGTATTTTTGGAAGGGTGTAAAAATAGGGAATCCTTGCTTCCCCTGTTGTTAAGAACTCTGCTTCGCATTTACTGACATCTCCCCGAATTTCGGCATCCTCCACTAGGACTTTGATCTTTTCTTTCAGGCTCCCGGTGGGATCATTTTCCAGAAGTTGAAAGTTCTTATGATCATTCAGTAGGCGTCTGCATTCAGCTTGATAGTCCTCTTTGTTTTGGAGGACTATTCCACCTCCTTTATCAGCTGACTTGATAACAATGTTGCTGTTATTGCGTAGGGTCTCAAGTTCAGTGAATTCCTCGCCACTCGTATTCTTGAAAGACTTTTCTCCTGTTTTTTCGATTTCATTGAAGACCGCCTGCTCAAACGTAATCAATTCAACTGGTATCGTGCTGGGAGGTGGAGTAAACGTTGATTTTAATCTCAGGTTGCTATCGCCTGTATCCTCTAACTCCTCTCCTGGAGTGTGGTTCTGAAAGAAAGCTTTTATTTTGAGTTTTCGAAAAAACTCTGCAAGTTCGCAGTGTAGTTTAAATTTGTCTAGTCTTGCGGTAGGCACAAAACCTAGACCCTTGTTCAGTAGATTCTCTTCTACTTGAGTTAGAGTGTGGGAGGATAAGTTGGCCACTAAACCCTGTGCGAACTGGGTCCCGCTTGCTGGTCCCTGGTTTTGCTCCGTGTATTGGCCCCCATGTTCTGTTCCGCCTCCCAATGAACTTGGTTTGGTCTTCTTCGTCTGCCTCTTCCATACAGCTAGGACTCCATACTATTATATGGCTTCAAAATTGGCACAAGATCACTGAGAAAGAGGGTGCATTGTCGTTTTCATGCTATGGCACTTTCAAGTTTGGGATACTTAATCAGCTTAGGGGAGTGATTTTTGCAATAAAACCTTTACCTAGGCCTACACAGTTTGAAGCGCTTGATACATGGATGCGTGCAGCTTACGCCAAGCAGAGAGATCACTATCAGGGAAAGATGAAGAAAATAATGCAAGCTTATCAAGAGGCACAGTGGGATGCTAAGTTAAAGAGATGGAGGGTAGACATGATTGAGGGAGAGATGTTATATCCTGCACTGATGAGGGAGGACAATAAAAAAAGACAGATGGGAATGATGACGGTGACACTGATAAAAGCCTGTTAAATGGGTTGTTGGCTGATCGCCCACCCCCTTATAGTCCACTACAGGATGGAAGTGCATTAGCACCAGTAACCCCAGGTCCTGGTGTTGTGGGAGTGATATTGACAGAAGCGAGGTTAACAGAAAGGAGAGAAGAGGTTAGAATATGTACGACGGGGGGCTCAGTTCAGTGTAACTCTAATTCTACTTCAAGACTACCGGAAGCTCTTACAGTACCAATCACGATTCAGCCTATCGTTCTTATATATGACCCGAGCTCGAAAGGAAATGAAAATTAATGACAACATCTGGGTACTGGAGGGACATTACAAGGCACACCAGCGAATGTTGATGGGGGTTTTGTCCCATTGACTCCTGTTAACTCAAGTATCCTGTATGTAGCGACAGAAGACCCGCTTGTAGATCAGAATAGCTCTCACATTATGAGACCCCTACCTGCGAGAAGCTGCTGAATGAAGACCTAACAGTGTGGTGAACACTTCCCAGAGAACAAAGTGGCGCACCTCAGGAGAAAGGGGCGAAACAGGGAACCTCTGGATGTTTCAGGTTAAGACTATTGAAAACATACTTGGGCAAGGAATAGTTCATATAAATATGTTTCAAGTTAAGAATCATGGCTTCGGGATCACAGTAACACCAAGGAGAATCAGAATAGGCAATTGAGTCAGGGTACCATAAAATCTGCAGTAAAGGTGAAATTGGTGGATGTGGTAAGGATGAGGGCAGAGTTGGATGAGATAATTAGTGGAAATTTGGCTCTTCATCAAATAGAGACATATGAACCTGACGAATTACTGTTTATGGCGAAGGAAATTACCAGGAGAGCAAGACAGGCACATGAAAAGCTGGCAGAATTGGCTCAGAAATATGATCTAGATCTGACCTGAACAAAAATGTTGCAAGGAAACCACAGACTTGCTTACAGTGACCAAGAAGTAGAGGAAAAGAGGGTGCCTGAATTAAACACACTTTCGGAATTTGGTAATAGGAATGAGAGCATGGAGTATGTTAGACAAATGGGAAGAAAGGTGCAAAGAAGGTTACAGGGGAGCCGGAGGGTGGGGTAAGAGGCAGGAGTGGAGGCGGCATATCCGCTTAGGAAAGGTCCTAGTGAAGGTTATGTGCATGTGCCTCGGCGTCAAGGTGATCTTGCTGCATTCACAAATCAAGTTCCGAAGTTGAGGGAAAAGCCTGCTGAGTGGTATAAACAGGTTGATCGATTTGTGAAAATTTGGAAGGTGCTGTGGATTGATTTGAACACGTTGGTTGAAATTGTGGTCCCCAGTGACTTGTAGTCTGTCTGCATGCAAGATAAACATAGAATGGCCTGAAAAGGAACCAGATAGGGACCCAGTGACTCATGGTCCGTCGCTGATGGTAATTAAGAAATATGGTCAGGTGATTACGTGGTTACAATCTAAAATAGCCTCACATTAAATATGTTTAAATAAGTAAGTTAAAAATAAAAATTGAAAATATTAATAAAAAAATAAACAGTAGTTATACCAGAACACTGAACATCCTACAACGAAGTGCATTTGCACTATCACCCATTTGCGAGACCCAAATATTTACACAGCTGAAGGATCTGGCCTTGGACACGCCTTTTGCCAGATTCTCCACATACAGTACATAAAATGATACAGCAAAAACTAAACTGTTTAGTATCTGATTTTAAAATAATTGTTCAGGAGTGCCACCCCATTTAGCAATAAAAGGTGCAAGTGGTAGAGTACTGTACCTAAATTGCAACTACAACTTCCTGGATTGGGGGGGCTAAATCTCATCAAGAGAGTACGCAAATATAAAATCATCCTTGAATAGAAGGAACGAATCTGTGGGGGTACCTCGGGCGGTATGCACCTATGGTAGCCACATGATTTGTTGACCATTCTTCCCCTTCAGGAAGGATTTGCTAATTGTGAAGGCTTATCCCAGAGATTACCGCACCTAATCTTAACCAGGGTATTTTTTACATACTTGGTTCAGGGAAGACTACCTGACCCCGGAATACTCAATACTTACTTCAACCCCTCATAAAAAGAAATTAGCTCCGGTGCGGGCCATATAAGTTTCCAGTAAAGGATAGGCTTAACTCCAGACACCTCCGAAACTGGCCTAAGGCTCATGTCCAGCCTGAGGGGGAGCAGGGGCATACTAGTTGGCAGTCCCGACAGCTGTCTTAGAAAGTAATTCTCCACGACTAACAATTTTCCCATATCCTTGTGGCCCCACAACTGTACTGATCCTAATGTCTGTGGTTTATAAATTTGAATCACTGGGGACGTCAGGCGAAAGTATGACCTTTTCAGTGTTCTAATCAGCACCCCTGTGTTTTGCATCAATTTAAGCCTGGACTTGTCCTCTTGACTGCTCTGTGTTAGCCCAAGATACTCAAAAATCTGTACTCGTACCAGAGGGACACCTAAAAGCTTTGGGTTTGGTCTTGCAAAGGGGCATGGATTCAGAACCATGTATTTTGTCTACATTTATTTCTAAGCCTCTCTGACTGCAGAAATTCTAAAAACAGTTTAAGATTTTCTGCAACCCCATTGGAGACTTTGATAGTAGCAAGGTGCCATCTGCAAACATCAATGGCGGGGCCTTAATGTTAGCCAGACAAGGGGCATCACAATCAGATTGCGTCAAGATAGATATTAAATCATTAACATAGCGTAAAAGGGAAAGGACACAACCCTGTCATACTCCTCTACTAACATTGAATGATTCCGTCATCCCGCTCAACTTGCCACAACGAACGCGGGCATTATTATGGCTGTGTAACTTTCCTATAGCAGTCAGAAGGTCACTAGGGACTCCCATATCTGCCAAAACGCACCAGTGTGAACCTTGCAACCAAATCAAATGCTGATCGCAAGTCTAAAGTTTACCTCCTCCCAGGATCACTGTTTGCCAGAAAATAAACTGAAGTCTAAAGACTTGGTCCACCTTGCTAGTACACTGCCGGAAACCAGCCTGCAAAGGGGATAATACTTCTTCATCACCAATCCAGGCTAGAAGCCGTTCAAGAAGGATTGTAGTGAAACCTTTTGTGAGCAATCAATAAGGCTTATTGAAGATAATTACATGGGTCTAGCCAGGAACCCTTATAGATCGGTATTATCTCGCTCCTGCCAATGTTGGTGGTATAGGTGCCCCTAGCAGGATGGTGTTGAATAATATTCAAAAGTACGGGCTCCAAACCTCAGCCTCTCCCAGGAACAAGTTTCCCAGGATTTTGTCAAGCCCTGGTTTATTTGGGACTATCTTGAAGATTACTGATCTCACTTCAGCCAGTGTGATCAACAGGATCTTCTTGGTGGCTCTTTTGCTACCCCCCACAGCTTGATTTCCATCCTACCAAACCAGTAGGGGAGTGCTCTCAGCTCTGTTCACAGCATATAGGCTAGAAAAATGGGCGACCCAGTCTATGACAGGGACATTAACCTCAATCAGGTGATGTCCTTTACTTGCCGTTGAGAGCAGGTTCCAAAAGATACGCCTATCACCCTCCCTTACTGCAAACAGACCCTTCATTTCCCATTCTTGTTTTGCAATTTTAAATGACCTCTTATATGCTTGCCTCTTGTCTTTTATTGCTCCCTTGTCTTGGAATTGTATAAGGGAAGCCCTGGCTGTCTTACAGGCCTTATTATACCAAGACCAGGGGGACCTTCTCCGAAATTACCTTTTTGTTGCCATGTATAATTAATCTTTTAACCGTGCAAAAAGTTCATCATAGATGGTACGGATTTGATCTAAGTGGTCCCCCTGATCCGTATCCCAATCCAGTGCCTGTAAGTCCTCTATGCGACAAGGTTATATACTTCCCAGATCTGCTCCTTGGAACTGGCCATGGTAGACCACTTGATACTGTTTGTTGCTGGAAATTTGCAACCTACGATCAAATGGCTCATCAGCACTAACCCTCTCCCTCCTTGCAGGAAGCTCAACATCAAGAACATGTGCATTGTAATCACACGCTCTTCTATCAAGTACGACCATATCTTTTATAAATGGCCAGGCCCTTACATCCACCAAAATAGAATCAATGAGACTGCTGCCTGGGGTACAGTTAAATGTACACTTCCTTTCCCTATCGGACAAAGTCCTACCATTCTCTGCTTGCAGCCCCAGATTCATTGTTTGAGCATTGATTTGTAGCGCCAGGGCAGACCACTTTTTGACACATAGCCAGACATACTTCTATGTGAATAGTAATCAAAATCCCCACCCATGAGCTTCAAAACTCCCACCGGGGCAGTAGTCATGTGTGAGTTCAATAGCTCAATGACTGGGGAGTCACTATTAGTTCCCCCTGGCCTTAGGTAGACATTATAAATATAGAAAACAATAGGAAATCTAGCATTATGCACAGGATGTCCTGCGAGTATATCGTTATTTCTTGGGCCTTACAATTAAGTGCAGTGCTCACCCAGATTACTAAACCCCCTGAGGGTCTGCCCCTACCTTTTGTAATTGCCTCTTTACTAAAGTTAGCATAGCCAGAAGAGTGAACTAACTTAGACCATGTTTTTTGAAAAAGGCAGATCGAGTGTGTATCCATAAACTCGCCTCATACCGGAGATTCAGCTTTTGAAGCTAGCCCTGCAATATTCCATGAGTGCAATTTAACATGGGTAACAGAAGACTTAAAGAATCAACACAGAGATTAGAACAGAATGGCACAGTCCCGTCAATAAGAGGGGACACTCGTGGAGGAGTTGCCACAGATACCTGGAATCTAAGGCCCTAGGATCATTCTGTGTTGGCTCATTTACAAGACACTGTTCTCCCAATCCCTGTACCACCATGTGCCCAAGTCTTCCAAAATGTCTGGTATGTACCAGACCCATAGCCATGTTTGTTTCCGCAACAGTCTGTGTCCTAAGGGGAAGGGTGGCCTTAGTGCAGCGCCCCATCTTCTTTACAGGCCCTTGTGCTTCCTGTATTGTGGGTCATTAACCATTCCGCCCCAGCTACCTCCCATAACTGTTACAGCACCCCTACACGTAAAGGTGTGAGACTCTCTTGGAAGTGTGGTCCTTGGAGTAAAAAGTCAATCAACCCCATCCAATGCATCAAAATAACATACAGGCATTCCAAATGTACTTATTTGGCTGGCTAGAACATTGAATCCATCTGATAGCACCCGGCCTGAATGCATTTGTTCTTTTCGTGCGCTCTGAGTGAGCCTACAGATATCTCCTGGTTTGTAAAAGTACCCCAGTGGTAACAACTCAATGGCAGTTTCAGTGCTTTTGCCTCCAATTTAACTAAATAGTAAACTCGCACTACCTGCGGGATTCTAAAGTTTACCACGATGCAAAACCCCTGCTGATCCGCCGGTCCTGACCCAAACCAGCCCACTCTAGAAGTAAGTAAAATTTCACTAGACATTCAGAGAGGACAGTTCCTGTGCCAAGCCAGCCAGTTCAGGCATTTGTTGGTAAGCTCTTCCCGATACTCTCTCTGATCCTCATACACACGTGGTAAGCCAGTTAAAATTAACACGTAGGGGCAAGATGCAGGGGCAGATTTATAACAGGTTGCTTCTGAAAGGAGTTGGATACTTTTACCGCTGACTGGGAATGGTCAACCCCTCCCCCACTGAATTCACTATATCCCCAGAACCAGCAATGACATGGGCAGTTATTTGAGGGCCGGTAACCTCTGTCTGTGCTACAGTGTCCGATACAGCTGCAGCGTGCGGAATTTCCAAAGTCATGCTCTGTGTGGCAGAGGATCCTTCCTGGGCTAATTTGGCCAGACGAGTTGAGATGTTATCAGAGGGACCCTCAGAGGCTGGGTTGCGGGGTAAGGGAATTTTACTCTGTATATGCCTAATATCACTAATCCCTATTTCAATAGTTGCCAGTCAAACCAATTTCGGGGAAAGTTCAGACACCACAATGTCTTTGACCTTCACTAGACAAGCCTCTATGAAATATTTTACTCATGACTGATTAGGCAAGGCTTCCTCTCGCCCTGAACAAGTAAAATCCTGAGGAGCGCAAGCTGATGGAGGACTGTGTGAGAGAGGGGTTGCTTTTGTCTGAGGGCAAGCTCTGGTCTGTTTAACAGAGTGGGAGACTCGTGTACAGTCTTCCGGGCGCGCCTAGAAACAGACGGATCAAGGTTGGAACTCAGGGCTTGTGTTTGAATACCAGTATCACCCTGAGGTTCAGCTGCCGTGGTGGTGGTGGGGCAGTGGAATAGGGGCTCATCGGAAGACGAGATCATGCCTGCACACAAGGACAGCCTCCTCTCCATTAAGGCGATTTATGTTGAGATAATCCCCCACTCCATGCTGCAGCATCTATTAATACTCGTCCTTGGATGGGGAGTCGAGACAGCAGGTACACCCAAAGCTTTTCTTCTGCCCATAATACTTTTTGTTTGCAGTAAAGCCCAATACGTCCTAAATTCTAAATCCAGATAAGTATTTGGGGTACGATGCTAGAGAGGTATGCTGTAACCAAGCAAAAGGGTCCAGTCAATAAGAAAGGCACTTATGGGAAGATTAAATAATCAAAACGGCACTTACTCCCAGGTGCACTATATCAGAGAGTCGGTCCAACCTGGGCATAGATGGGCTGCTCTTGGCCCGGGGGCATCCCACACTGTGGGGCCGTGTGATGTCAATATAGCGCTCCAAACATGCTTCAGAGGAGGAAAGTGGGCACGTAAAGGCACACGGCTCCTGACGCACTGCTAGCTGGTGCCTGGAGTCTCTCGTGCCCACCAGATGTTTCGGTTTCCGGGGTCCAGGGCCAGGAGCTCCTTGGCAGTGTATTGGTGGGTGGCGAGCAGGCTAGGTGTCCTGGCGCTGGGCACAGTCTAGGCATTGACGAGCTTGCCTTTGGCACGGCCACGCTGCAGCCTCCATTAAATAGGTCCTGCGGGGAGGGTGGGGCGCTGGGAGGAGGGAAACGACAAGAAGAGGGAAGAAACTAGCAGAAAGAGACAAAATAAATGTAACGAGCAAAAAGAGGCAAAACAAAGGTCAGAATCAAACAAAGAGGAAACAAGGGTCAGAAATGAGGGTCAGGAAAGAGCAGAGAGGCAAAAATAACAGGCAGAAACGAGCAGAAAGGCAAAATAACCACCAGAAATGAGCAGAAAAAGGCAAAATAATGGGCAGAACAGGAAGAAAGACGCAAAAATAGAGTGTTGAAGTGAGCTGAAAAGAGGCAGAAAATGAGCAGAGGAGGCAAAATCCTAGGGCAACAGAGGGTAGTGGACTGCGGGCAAGCTGGACAGGAGAACTGTTGCAGAGGAAGCTGGCACAAGGACCTGCTCAATGGGGTCCCGCAGCGGCCTCCATTATGTAGGTCCTGGGAGGGAGGGCGGGGCGCTGGGTGGCAGGAGGAGAGAGGAGGGAAACTGCAGGAAGAGAGAAGAAACTAGCAGTAAGAGGCTAAATAAATTAATGTATTGAATGTGTATGTACCCCACTCTGTTCAAAACTTACAAACAGTACTTGACTAATGCCAGATTGACAAGGTATGAACTGATTCTATTGTCGGCTGACATTATTACTTTGCAATGTTGTACTTTTTTGAACCCAGTTGCATTGATGCCTTTCCTTGTGGAGGATCAAATGACATGATTGCATGGTTGTATTTTAGTGACAGAACAAACAACTAAGGGCAGAATGGATATGTCAGACAAAGCTTTTTTTAAAGAGATGGAGCATTATGGGTGGATGGGTCATGTTTTGAACCACCAACAGGAGAAACTAGAGCAGCTTTTGCTAGAACTACATTGCAAACAGTAGTAGAGTCGAGTAAAGACGAGACTAATATCACAATTGTCAGCCCAAGCAATCAGAAACAATAGTCCTTACCCAAGCATGTGAATTAAGTGCAGATTTGAGGGTGAACAGCTATACTGACAGCACACATGCCTTTGGGGTTACGCACGATTTTGGTAGGCTTTGGGAAGGAGGAGGGAGGATTTCTGACCTCTAGCAGTGTTAAAATACAAATTGGCTTTGCCCATGGCTTTAGCATACAGCAAATGTGCTGCTCATTAGAAAGTGACCGATGATGTACGTTGGGGTAATAATTTTGCAGACCAAACTGCTAAAACTACTGTCTTAGCTGAGACAAGTACTATATATGTGGCTCAACCAGAGCTAATGCCACAAGCAGAATGCAATACAAATATTGATCCATGTTTGTTACAACAAAATGCAACTGATGAAGAAAAGGTTTAATGGCAAAAGGAAGGTATTGAAGTTGATGGGATATGGGTTGTGTCCAGCGGAATATTTAGGTTGCCTAATGCTTTGGTTTATACTTTGGCCCTTACTATATATGGAAAAGAAAATTGATGGACGGAATGCTGGACAATGCAAACATTCACCCCCAGTCACAAGGATCTGGGTTAAATCCATCATTCTTTTGCTCACCACACCACCCCCAGTTTGGACCCAGCCATATGCAAATCAGTCTTGACCCTGTTCCTTGTGGGATCAGTCCAGCCCGAACTGCCAAGCCAGGTCCTCCCTGGACCGAAAACCAGCATCCTGGGACCGGTTTCAGGGCATCACCCTTCATCAGCCAGGATAGCTTGAATCCAGTGGTGTAGTGAGCACGGGACCCACATCTGGGCATACCCTTCCCACTTAGGGCGACATATGCAAAAGAAACAATTGATGGACGGAATGCTGGACAATGCAAACATTCACCCCCAGTCACAAGGATCTGGGTTAAATCCATCATTCTTTTGCTCACCACACCACCCCAGTTTGGACCCAGCCATATGCAAATCAGTCTTGACCCTGTTCCTTGTGGGAACAGTCCAGCCCGAACTGCCAAGCCAGGTCCTCCCTGGACCGGAAACAAGAATCCTGGGACCGGTTTCAGGGCATCACCCTTCATCAGCGAGGATAGCTTGAATCCAGTGGCGTAGTGAGCACGGGACCCACGTCTGGGAATACCCTTCCCACTTAGGGCGACATATGCAAAAGAAACAATTGATGGACGGAATGCTGGACAATACAAACATTCACCCCCAGTCACAAGGATCTGGGTTAAATCCATCATTCTTTTGCTCACCACACCACCCCAGTTTGGACCCAGCCATATGCAAATAAGTCTTGACCCTGTTCCTTGTGGGAACAGTCTAGCCCGAACTGCCAAGCCAGGTCCTCCCTGGACCGGAACCAAGCATCCTGGGACCGGTTTCAGGGCATCACCCTTCCTCAGCCAGGCTAGCTTGAATCCAGTGGTGTAGTGAGCATGGGACCCACGTCTGGGCATACCCTTCCCACTTAGGGCGACATATGCAAAAGAAACAATTGATGGACGGAATGCTGGACAATACAAACATTCACCCCCAGTCACAAGGATCTGGGTTAAATCCATCATTCTTTTGCTCACCACACCACCCCAGTTTGGACCCAGCCATATGCAAATCAGTCTTGACCCTGTTCCTTGTGGGAACAGTCCAGCCCGAACTGTCAAGCCAGGTCCAAGCTAGCCTGGCTGATGAGGGCTGTTAGCCCGAAACCGGTCCCAGGATGCTCGTTTCCGGTCCAGGGAAGACATGGCTTGGCAGTTCGGGCTGGACTGTTCCCATGAGGCACAGGGTCAGACTGATTTGCATATGGCCATGTCTGAACTGGGGTGGTGGAGTGAGCTAAAGAATGATGATGGATTAAACCCAGATCAGTTGACTGGGGGTGAGTTTGATTTGCTCAAGCGCTCCGTCCATCATCCCCTTTGGTATCGCTTTGTTTGCCCTAAGTTGGCAGGGTATGCCCAGACGTGGGTCCCTTGCTCACTTTGCCACTGGATTCAAGCTAGCCTGGCTGATGACGGCTGAATAGCCAGAAACCGGTCCTAGGATGCTTGTTTCCGGTCCAGGGAGGACCTGGCTTGGCAGTTCGGGCTGGACTGTTCCCATGAGGCACAGGGTCAAGACTGATTTGCATATAGCTGTGTCTGAACTGGGGTGGCGAAGTGAGCTAAAGAACGATGATGGATTCAACCCAGATCTGTGACTGGGGGGTGAGTGTCTGAAAAGTTTCAGCGCTCCGTCCATCATCTTTGTGTTTGCCTTACTATTTATGGTCCTGCACATTTGGGACACAATGCTATGTGTACATACTTTTCACAATTCTGGCATAATAAAAACTTTTGGAAAAATGCTGAGACCATAAGTCAAAACTTTTTTACTTGTGGACTATTTAACAGCAGTAAGGGAACACCCACAACATCTGGACACTTTTCAGCTCCCAAGGTGCCATTCGAACATTTACAGATGGATCTTGTGGAGTTCCCACCAGCACACAAATTTAGGTATGCACTGGTGGTGGTCTGGATGTTTTCAGGCTCGATTGAGGCGTATGCTACGAATAAGAACAGTGCTCAAACAGTGGCTAAGTGTTTGCTGAAGAAACTGATCCCAGGATTCAAGGAATAAAGTGAAAAGTGGGAAAATAATGCCCTGGCAATAAAGCAAAAGTTTAAGTACGTAATACCATCCGCATGCAGCAGACGTGGTGAAGAAGAGGAATGGAATTCTTAAAGGAAAGATTGCAAAGATATGCACTGCCAATAGCACTTCTAAGTATGCGCAGTACTCCTAATGCCACCATAAATTTTAGCCCTCATGAGGTTGTGACTGGCAGATTGATGGTGATATGGAGGGCTCCCCCAGTAAATGCTATTGTACACATTGGTGATGCAACGCTGAGAGACTAATGGATTGCCCCGACTAAAAGATTGAATCCTTTGCACAATCAGGTGAAAGACACCTTGCCTGCATCATCCTCAACTGAACGGCAGTCTCCAGCCCGAAGACTGGGTGTTCACCAAGAACTTCCAGCAAAACAACGGTCTTCAGCAGAGGTAGAAGGGCCTCACTCAGGTTCTGCTGATTACTAACAGCTGGAAATTGCCAGGGACTTAAAAACTGAATTCATGCAAGCCATGTGAAGAGAGCACCTGCACTGATGTGTCGAGGACAGAGCGCGTATCAGATCTACAGCAAGCATGCATACTGACAATCCTAGACATAACTTGCGTCCAAGACCTATAAGACAATCGTCCGAGTCCAACCAACAGTCTTGAAAGATTGGACTCTGAGCCTCACATGCAGATAATCTCTGGAGGCCTTGTGATTGTGCAGAATGTGGTGAGTAGAGGTAAAAATTGCAAACCAAGTTTGTCGCCAAAACTTAGTAGCATTGAGCACAAGGATATACAATTTTGGAGATACATACAAGGGAGCTCTAAAAGACTTAAATTTCTCTTCTCTTGTTATTGTTTTGCTCATTTTGGCCCTTTTTCTTGCAATTGTGATATATCAAATATTGGTCTCTACTGGTAAACAAATTCAATTTTTAACAACTGTCGCCCCGACAATAGATTTGCACCAGTATCATCATGCAGAGTATAGTGGCCATGGTGCAATACAAATGATGAATGAATACCATAAAGAAATGAATGTCTCAGACTGTTGGATATTTATACAGATGCCTGCTGTGGTGAAAAAGGGTTCCCATTTATTACATATGTCTTTACCATGTAACACATCACGCTAAGCATTTTGGTCTTTATTTAAGACCCTTACTTTTGGGACAGAGCAGAAAAGAATTGGACCATCAACAATAACATTATCAGAATAGAATAGGTCACTATACCTTCTGGTTGTATAAAATGGGATGTGTCAGGAAATAGAGAAGAAACATTAATAACAAATACAAGACATCACAGAGAATTTCTGGGTTTAATATGGAATGATACAGCCCCTCCTGTCCTTTATCCTCTGGAACTAAGGCAGAGATTAAAGGGGAACATCAGTTTAATGGACGAAGGAAGAGTAGAAGTGGGAGATAGTGAATGTAAACAGTACTTTAACGTACGGAACACCTCTTAATTAGGTTATCCCACTGCATTTTATAGGGGGGAAGAGCATACACTTAGTTGCCAAAACATTGGGGAGATTCCTGTTACATAGGATGGGTATTCCCTACCATCAGACACCAACTAAAAAACACCACTTACGAAAACATACATTGGTAAACTCCAATTTCATACTTATGGGAAAGCTAAGGATAGACCAGATGATGCAGCAGTGCACGAAGCCAGTGACCAAGAAAAAGGGATAATGCTGGGAGTAGCCCTTAATTCCAGGCAAATAAGACAATTGGGTAGACTACTGGAGGCAACTATAAATGAAACCTCAGCAGCATTTGGAAATTTAACGGTAGAAATGATTGCTATGAGGACCGTGGCTTTACAAAACCGGATGGTTTTAGGCATATTAGATGAGAAGAGTGAAGACTGTAGGATGAATAAAACGGATTGCTGCCTTTAAATACCAGATAATGCACCAAATGTGTATCAGGCATTGGAAAATCTACATTATATTGGGCATCAAGTTCATGAGGCAACTGAAAGAACTTTTTGGGATGATTTGGGGTCCCTCTTTGGGTATTGGGGCTCATGGTTAATGAAAGGGTTATTTATTTACTTGGCAATTGTGTTAACAGTATGTATTCTCATAAGTATATTATCTGCATATATCTCACCATGTATCCCCAAGCCATGTGATACTGCAAGTAAAGCTTCGGTGTCCCAGATAAATCCGATTAGCATGAAATTATGTGGATGTTGCAGATAAAGTGAATGCCCATGTAAACAAAAAAAAAAACATTCAAAGGGAGGATTGAGAGGTCACCCTTCTTAATATTGCTTCTTTCCTTTTCTCTGTATCCTTTACATGAACGTATTGCCAGGATAAACGTTTATCTAGTTTAGCTGAGTGCAGCTGGGTTCGTGGAAAGGTCCGTTGAATTATGTACCTAGGGAAAGGCTTCAACTGCAGAATGTTTTCCTTCCGTTCAAAGATTACTAAAGGAAAGCATTTATCTCTCACTTAGTCTTGTAAGCTGTCACTAAGGCCTGAGAGCCAGTAAGGAAACTGACGCTGGACAGATGTTCTCATAAGATTAGTTATCAATACTACAAACTCAGAAGAAAACCAATCAACTATTGGTAATGATGAATGGCAAGCTGTCTGAAATTTTCCTGCTACAGCTGCATTTCCGAAGGACCTTTACGTTTTTTGATAATTTTTTGTTCAGATCATTGTTTTTGCTATTTCCTATGTGATTACAAATGTAAATAAGCTCAGTAATTCGTAGGCTGAAGCAGTCTCTGGCGAATGCTCAAAGACTCCCTGCTGCAGCGGAGCAAAATAAATGATATTGGAGATTCAGCATGACTGACTGCTCTGTTATTTGAAGACCTTATTTCAGCTTTAACACAAGCTCCCCTTACAAATTCAATGAGATCCTTTTGCTGAAGAGCTAGGTTGATTAGTCTCCCTAGATACTGTCATCTGGTGGTTAGGAGGGGTGAAGGATGGGACTGCAGTTCCTGTTGTGTGTGAAGTGTCATTAAGAAAGGGGGCATCTTTTTATCTCTCTTCCGGATCACTATTTGGTGCGGCTGTGATACACAGGTGCCGAATAATGGCATCTCTGTGCTTCCATTATGTGTACTCCAAGCTGGAGTCAGTCCTGCTGTAAGGAGCACTGCTCTAGACAAAAGCAGAGTCAGAGAGACTGGGTGAGGACACACTAAAGAAGACCTTTTCCAAACCAGTTCCTGAAGTGCAGAAAATACATGTATTGTCTGATGTACCTGTTTGAGTAGGAGATGCTGACTGTCTTGTTTTTCAAGTTCCAACTACTGTGCAATTAGGGCTGGCATCTGCCTGAAGCCATCTCTCCAGAGGTGAGGGGACATAGGCCTGGCATCTAACTTGAAAAATGTGCTATTCTTTCTCCTGGAACATCTGGATCCTGACTGGAAGGAGTAAGCCAACCCTGCAGGAGGTGCAGAATACAGGCAACTGCTGCCTATCTGGGTAAGTCTGACAGACTTGTGGAAGTGTGACTGATGCACACCAATTCTGCAGCCAGTCTCCATCACCAAAGCAGAAACTTTGCAGCACTGTGCCCTAATGGCTCGCCCATTGACCTTAATGTTGCAGCCTTGGAACTTGCCCTCAAGTGTGCCTGAATGGTCTGCATTGAAGAAACGAATAGTTTCCTACCTGTCGGTGTAGTTTTGCAGCTTGAAGACTTTCTGGATTCACTATGCTGTGCATTATTCCGCCATCTCGTGGTTGGGTCCGGATTCGTAGTCTTTTCTTTCTTTCTTTTTTTGTTGTTGGCCCAGGTGGGCGGCGACGCCCCCACCATTTGGTGTCCTCGGTCACGTCGTCGCGCTTCCTGCGGAAGCTCCCACCTTTGGTCGCCATCTTCGGATTCTTTTTTCTTTTCCTGTTATTGTTTTGTCGTCTATGTCTTTCTCTTTTATCCTTTTATTTTTCTTTTGATCCCTCTAAACTCTGTATGTAGTCTAGTTTTACCCTTAACCTCCTATGTTATCTTCCTGGCGGAGGCGGGTGGGATCGCTAGTGAATCCAGAAAGTCTTCAAGCTGCAAAACTACACCGACGGGTAAGAAACTATTCGTTTTGCAGCGTGAATCTTTCTGGATTCACTATGCTGTGCATAGACTTTGTAGCGGTTTTGTTTTTGCGGTGGTTGGGTGGAAGATGAGCATTGGTTGCTGAAAATGTGCTGTAAGACCTTCTGTCCTACTTGTGCCTCTTTGTTCATCTGGATATCAACACAGTAGTGTTTGGTGAACGTGTGCACGGAAGACCATGTTGCCGCTTGGCAAATGTCTTGTATAGGTGTGTTCGCTAGGAACGCAACCGTTGCTCCCTTCTTCCTTGTTGAGTGAGCCTGGGCGGCTCCCTGTAATTCTTGTCCTGCCTGCTTGTGGCAGAGTTGTATTGCTTGTGCAATCCATTGTGCTACGGTATTTTTTGTTACTGGTCGTCCCAAGAAACTGCTTGCGAAGGAAACGAAGAGTTGTTTTGTTTTCCTGCATTCCTTTGTCCTTTCTATGTAGTGCATCACTGCCCTTCTGGCGTCTAGCGTGTGTAGCGCCTTTTCTGTGGGCGTTGATGGTTTCTGGAAGAAACTTGGCATCTGTATTGTCTGGTTAATATGGAACCGCGACACCACCTTTGGCAGGAAGTGTGGGTCCGTTCTCATGACAATTCTGTCCTTGTGTATTTGCAAGTAGGGCTCTTGTAGTGTAAGAGCCTGCAGTTCACTGACCCTTCGCAGTGACGTGATAGCCACCAAGAATGCTGTCTTTAGTGTGAGCATGTGCAGTGTGGTCTTGTGTATGGGCTCAAATGGTGATTTCATCAACTGTGTTAGCACAGTGTTGAGGTTCCAGCTTGGGGCTGGCATCCTTTTTGGGGGGGCTATTCTTTTAGCTCCCTCCAGGAATCTTTTGACCACCTGTGAGGTGAAGAAACTTTTCCCCGCTTCTCCCCTGGTGTAGGCCACTATGGCTGCTAAGTGAACCCTTAGTGACGAGTAGCTTAGCCCGCTGTGTAGTAGGTGCATTAAGTATTGTAGTACCGTTGATTCTTTTGTGACCTTTCGTTGCAGTCCCTCTTTAATGCACCATTGCGAGAACCTTTTCCACTTTGCAATGTAGCATTTTCTTGTAGTGGGTCTCCTTGCTTCTCTGAGTACTGCCATGGTGCTTGGTGGTAGCTTGAGGTGTGCGAATTCTAGGTCCTCAGGAGCCATGCTGCTAGGCTGAGGCTCTCTGGTTCTGGGTGGAGCACTTTTCCTTATTGCATTGTTAGGAGGTCTTTCCTTCTGCTGAACCTGTGCGCTGGTTCCTGCGCCATTTCCATTATTTGTGAGAACCATGATTGTCTGGCCCACTGAGGTGCCACCAGTATGAGTGTCATGCTGCTGCTCCTGCATTTGCTGAGTACCTTGTGTAACAGTGGTATCGGGGGAAAAGCATATGCAAATCTGCTCGACCAACTTATCCATAGCGCATTCCCTAGGGACCTTTGGTCCGGTTGTCTGGATGCGTAATGTTGGCATTTTGCAGTGTTGCAAACAGGTCTATCCGTGGTGTACCCCACTTTTGGAACAGCCACTGCACCTCCTGTTGGTTGAGTTCCCATTCGTGGGATGCAGACGTCTGCCTGCTGAGTCGGTCTGCTTCTACATTGTCTATTCCTGGAAGGTGTATTGCCAGTAGGTCTATCCTTAGAGGGATGGCCCATCTCCAAATCTCTTGTGCCAGGCTTGATAGCGGTGCTGACTGTGTTCCACCTTGTTTGTTGATGTAGAACATGGTGGTTGTGTTGTCTGTTTGTATCAGCACTCGCTGTCCGTAAAGCGGCTTCTGAAAGGCTTTTAAGGCTAGGAACACAGTTTTTAGTTCTAGGTAGTTGATGTGTTTCACTGCATCTTGTTGTGACCACAGCCCCCTGACGCGGAGTCTGTCCATGTGCGCGCCCCAGCCCTGCTGTGAGGCGTCTGTTGTGATGGTCACTGTTGGAGTTGGCTGTGTGAATGGCTTCCCCTGTAATATGTTCTCTTCCTTCCACCACGCTATTTCTTGCTGCACTGCGTGTGTGACAACCACTAGATCTTCCCAACTCCCTGTCGCTTGTGACCACTGCTGCTGTATCCATTCTTGGAACGGTCTCATGTGCAGCCTGATATGTGGGACTAGGTGGATGCATGATGCCATCATTCCCATTAGTCTGCTCACAGTCCTCACTGTCGGAACTTGCCCCTTGCGGTAATGACGTGTTTCCCTCAGGAGCGCTATAGTTCTCTTGTCGCTGGGGAACACCTTGGACTGTGTGCTGTCGATTTGTGCCCCTAAGAATATTTTGATCTGCTGAGGTTCTGTTGACGATTTCTCCCAATGTATTGAGAAACCTAGTCTGGACAGTGTTTGTATGACTTGTTTGATGTGATCCTTGCAGTGTCTGTATGATCCTGCTTTCACAAGCCAGTCGTCGAGGTAGGGGTATACATGTATGCCCTTTCTCCGTAGGTGCGCTGCCGCTACTGCAAGGCATTTTGTGAACACCCTTGGTGCGGACTTGAGCCCGAAGGCTAGCACTGTGAACTGGTAGTGATTGTGGCCAATCACGAATCTTAGTAGACGTTTGTGTTTGACGGGTATGTGCAGATATGAGTCTTTCATGTCTATGGTCGCCATGTAATCCCCTTCTTGGATTTGGGGTATTACTTCCTGAAGTGACGTCATTTTGAATTTTTGTGTTTTTACGAACTTGTTGAGGAATCGGAGGTCCAGTATTGGCCTTAGTGTTATGTCTACCTTTGGCACTAGGAAGTACGTTGAGTAGACTCCCTTGTTCCTTTCGTTGATTGGAACTCGTTCTATTGCTCTTTTTGTAGCAGCTCCTCTGCTTCTAGACGTAGGAGGGCGAGCTCCCTTGCGGGAATTGCCCGGTGTCTTGGTTTTTTGCCCGGGGGTGTTTTTGGAGTTCTATGCAGTACCCGTGCTGTATGATGTTCAGTATCCACTTGTCCGTGGTAATCTCCCTCCATTGTGTGAGGAAGTTTCCTATTCTGCCCCCCACCGGGGTTGTATGCTCGGTGGTTATTTGTTTGCTGTGTGTGTTTCTTATTTTGTCCTTCTGTTGACTTCTCCTCTCCCTTGGTGTTAAAAGGAGCGGGTTTGGTTTGTTTGTGGAGTCACTTTGAGGTGGGCTGCTGACCCCCTCTTCGGGATTGTCCCCGTCCGTACCCGCGTCCTCGAAAGGACCGTCCTCTGGGTTGATACTGCCAATTTTGCTGCTGTTGTCCCTGTTGGCTTTGGCCCTGGTTGTTCCCCTGGTATCCTTGTTGGGGAGATTGGTGGGAAGTGGCGGGCGCATTGCCCCCTCTACCATTGGGCCGCCTTGAGGGGGTTCCTCTTCTCATCCCCCTGAATTGCAGTGCTCCCATGGACCTCGCAGTTTCATTATCTTTTTTGAGCTGCGCTAACTTCTCGTCCACTGGGGCTCCAAACAGTTTCTGGCCGTCGAATGGCGTGTTCAGGATGTTGATTTGTACCTCAGGTTTGAAACCTGAGATCCTGAGCCATGCGTGTCTCCTTTCAGTCACCCCTATCATCATCTGTCTGCCGGAGTTCTCTGCTGCGTCCAAGGCTGATTTTAGGCAAGTGTTTGCGATAGCCTTGCCCTCTTCAACTAGGTGGTTTGCCCTTTGTTGGTGTTGTTGTGGTAGGTGTGTTATGAGCTGGCTCATTTCATCCCAATGCTGGTATGCATGCCTGCTGATGAGGGCGTTGGAGTTGGCGATGCGCCAGTGTATGGCTGCGTTCCTCTCCACCTTTCGTCCTGTGAGGTCCATTCGTTTGCTCTCCTTGTCTGGAGGTGGACCTGTGTTAGTGGGCACATTTGCCCTTTTCCTGGCCGTTGCAGTGATAATGGAGTCTGCTGGCACTGACCCTTGTATGTACGCAGGGTCTTTAGAGGAGTGCTTGTACTTCTTTTCGCTCCTTGGTGTAACAGCCTTGCAGACTGCCGGTTCTTTGAAGGCCTCCCTTCCCTGGTCCAAGGCGCTAGGGAGCATGGGTAGGAACTGGGACCTTGTTTGTTGAGGAAGTAGGGTTTCCAAAAGGAAACATGCCTTTGCCTTCTCCTCTTGCATTGCGACGCCATACGTTGCTGCAGCCCTTTGGACGACCACATTGTAGGCTCCAATGTCGTCTGGCGGCGAAGGCCTCGAGGGATAAGAGTCTACCCCTTCTTCTGGTGATTCTGCGTCGAGGTCTTGCCAGTCTAGGTCTTGTTCTTCCGAGGGCGCCGAGTCCCGGTAAGACTGGAACTCTTCTTCGCCTTCGAAGTAGTAGTCCTCTTCGCCCTGTTCGTCGAGCGGTTCGGGGGTTTTAGGGGCTTGATGTCTTCGTTGTCGCCCTCCCGAGTGTTTCGCGTGCTGGCTTCGACGGAATGGCGTATTGCTTCATTTTTTCGTCGAAGTCTTTTTTCCGTTGCAGGATGCTCGCCATCTCTGCTTCGAGCCTCTCTTCTTCTTCTCCATCTCGTGGACCCTTTCGGCGTCGATGGCTGAAGCGCCCCTCTTTGCGGTCTCGGACGTCGAGGATGACGCCGGGCCTTCTTTCTGGGCGTCGAGGCTTCCTTTCGGAGGTTACCTTCGACGCCCTTGGTTTTTCGGAGGCTTTTGCCGATTGGGAGTCCTTCACGAAGGATCCGCTCGGTTGTTTGTCCTTTGTTGCTGTGGCTTTCGTCGAGTGTTTCGGCGGCAACGCTCCCTTCGAGGACTTGGCTTCACTTCTGAGAGTGTCGCTCGGGGCCTTAGCTTCACTCTTTCGAGCGTCGCTTGGGTGCTTCGGGGTCGACGTCTCCCTTACCTCCTTCGAAGTTTTCTTGTGGACCTCGACGACTGAGCAGTCCTCCGGTCCCTCTGCGATGTTGTCTTCCTCTCCACTCGAGAGGCCCAGGTCTCGGAGCGATGGAGGTGCTCCCTGGCCCTGCATGTTGTGTTTCGCCCTTCTTTGCCTCTCTCTCACCCGGATGGTTTTCGGGGTGAACGCCGAACACGCGTTGCAGTCTTCGCTGATGTGGTCGAGCGGCAAGCAGAGGTTGCTGGTCCTTCTGGGCGTACTTGTGGTGACAGTTTTGGCAAAACTTAAACGGTGTCTTGTCCATACCCGCGCTCAGGGGGCCCCCTGTGAGCGCATTCTCTGTAGGCGTCGAGATTTTGGTCGTGGACCTTCTACCTCGTCGTCCTTCTCGTCGCTTCTCCTGTACTCGTCTCCTCGTCCGGTGTCTTCAGGAAACGATCTTTTGGTGATTATTTCAACTTTGAGATTCTTCGTCCAACTTTCTGGAACTTCTCGTCGACGATCCAGACCCCACGGCGGAAAAAGAATCTGAAGATGGCGACCAAAGGTGGGAGCTTCCGCAGGAAGCGCGACGACGTCACAGAGGACACCAAATGGTGGGGGCGTCGCCGCCCACCTGGGCCAACAAAAAAAAAAAAGAAAGAAAGAAAAGACTACTAATCCGGACCCAACCACGAGATGGCGGAATAATGCACAGCATAGTGAATCCAGAAAGATTCACGCTGTAAAACTTGAGTAAGCCCTTGGCACATGCCCCAAGTGTGCTGAATGGACTTATCCTGTGGCTGACCCAGTGGCACTTGTCCAACGAGTGCATGTGTGAACAATAACAGAAGGGAAACTAATGTCTGAATGCTCGTGCCAATGTGCGCTCAAGTGACTGAGGCTGCCGAGACACTAAACAGAAGTGCGCCCAATCAGACCAAGCCCTGTTGCTGTACTAAAGGGCCTGAAGCGATTCAGCTGCCATCTCCAAATCCACAACCAGAAGGGGGCCACATTGCCTCCTCAACCCAGGACGAAGGAGGCCTGTCAAAACCTGCAGGCCTATCTGCCACTGTGTACCTGGAACAGAGCTGCATGCTTGCCCCTGCCTGTTGGACACTGCCGAGGCCTGTGTCTGATCAGAATAAGCAGAGAAGCTGCTTGATGCACTTGAGGGCTACCATGGTCCCAAACTGTAGGTAAGACTGAATGACCCAGTGCCTTGTTGGTGCCTCCCACTCCCAGTGCAGGAAATGGACAAGATCTGGTGAAGGACAAACATCCTGAACATTTAATTTTATATCAACCTGAATGGATTTGCACTTTTATTCTTTCTGTTGTACCTGAAAGAGAAGAGAGTAAATCCAGTTGTATTCTGGGATGAAAAGGTGCCTTTTTGTTGTAGCTGCTGGAGGTCACAGTAGCAAGACTTTTGATGTAGTGTTAGGAGACATCTTGAACCCAAGTCTTTCAGAACAATTTTCAGAAGCCTATGCAATGCATGCTACCAATGAGGGGGAAAAAGGAATTTCTGCATTAAGTCCATGATGCCAATAAGGATGCATCTCCTAGGGATTTCTCTGTGAATCAATCTACTTGAAAGTCAAAGCTTCAGCCAAGTTTGCTTACTCCTAGGATGCAAGAGCATCTAATAATTTATATAAATTAATTTCAAGGCAATCCTGTCAGCCAGATCCTATTTTGCCAAACAATTTTCTACCATAGACTGAGATTTTTTAAATGTTTTCTACTTTCTTCTTCTCCGCTTATGTTAACCTCTATAACACAAGCAACTCCCTCCAGTTTTTATTTGCACGTGAAAGCAAATGATGTTTAAGTTCTTGTTGTCACCACTCTGTAAACTAAGTTATACTTTATGTATGGGTGTGTTTATAGGTTCAAAATCATGCAATGACAACCCCAACATTAGTGTGGTACAGTTGAACACATCATAGCACTTTTAGTGTACATAAGTGTCAATGTTCCTATACCAGGTCACTCTACATTCACAAGCAATACAGAAAGGCAGATAGCGTTCACCAAATCCTTCAGCCCCCTCAATCCGTTTCTTCTACTATCTGTACGACTTAGCATTGTAAACTCCTGAATCGCAAATAGGGGTTACGCAGTCAACCTCTCCTTAGTTCGGTTGTGTGTGAGTTAGGGCGATTAGGTGATGACTATTTCAGTGGTTTTGACTTGGCACATCAAACAGTGCCTCGCTGGAGTCCACGCATCCCTGTCTGCCGTGAAGGGGCATATGCTCCAAGTGGTTCTCCAACTGTTCATTACAATAGGAGATGTCCTGGACCCATTCCAGTACTTTTGATGTTGGGCCTCTGCCCCAGTGCATCACTGAACTCCTCTTGGCTAGCATTAGTGAAATGAGTTTTCAATTTCCGGTGTGTAGCTCTCTCACAATCCCAACTGCCCCATGTGCTAGCCAATCGTGGCGCGGCAATCTGTGATTTCAGTTATCGTTGCACCCTCCTATTTTCCTAGTATTCACTGGCATTGCTAGGCCAGATGCAAAAAGGCAGTGTCAACTCTTTGAGGCCTATTTTATAGAGCAATAGTGGTGTATGATATACTCTATGGAGAAATTTGAAGTGGATTAAGCTGAGGTTTTAGTTTGGGAGAGCTTCTCTGTTTGTGCGCAGAAGCACTCCCATTGCCCTTCGGCATTCTGCTCTTTTAGTTCCTCCTTCCATTTTTGTTTAGATGTGGGATGATGCACTGGGGCCTCATCTTTTATTGCCTTATAGATGCGGTATATCTGTGGATACCAGCTGAGTAGAGGAGGGGGTGCCAGTACAACCTGTAGAGTGCGGAACATTCACGATGGGGCAGGGAAGTTAGAATCTGTTTTCCGAGATGCTTCTCTCAGTCTGTGGTATAGGAATATATCCAGTGGCAAGTGCTTCCTTTTTCCACCACATGTTCAACTCATGAGAACGACTCTTCTGGGTAGAGGTCACCCATGCCCACAAGGTGAAGCTTGTGCAGTTGTATACACATCCCATTCTTGTCAGAGAAATACTGAGGTTGAAGCCTTATGGTACATGGGGTACGTTTAAAATAAGCTATACGGGGGCGTGGCTTGGCAAGCCAGCATGGCGGACGCGTGCTAAGTAGGCTCTGTCCAGCCCTTCCTTTTATCCTACACTGATCCTGCTCTTCCGGCTACGATACACCCCGCCTGGCTGACCCCGAGGTGGGGAGACTTGGTGACGCTTGCCTGGGGCGCTCGCGGACCTGTGCCATATCCTGTGGCGGCGGTGTGGTAACGGCCAGGCCTGGGGGCAGCGCTGGGACCGCGGCCTCGAGTGCGGCCCTGCCGGAGGTTCCTGATGGGGGGCGGAGCTATCGTGGCTGGTCTGATCCCTCCAGTGGCGCTGTGCGGGATATCTATCTCCCCGCCGGGGGCCAGTTCTCGGCTGTGCGCTGGTGTCCCCCGCAGAGCAGAAACCCCCCCCACCACCTGTTGATCGGCGGTCTAATCGGACTGCAAGGGGGCGGGGGGGCGAGTGCGAGAGATTCGGGAGGCGCCTGGGGCGGACACCGCCATTTGGTGCCGCCCGGCCACAGAGTTTATGGCCCTCTGGCGATATTGTGGCTTGCCCTTTAGGCACTGGTGTCCTGCCTGGGGGAGTCTGGAGCCATCGGGGGCTGGTGGTATCATGTGCTTCGGCGCCCGCCCTGCATGAGGCTCTGACTGGATCGCTGCCTGGGCCTGCTGGCGCCTGGGGACCGTGGCCTGGCGTGTGGCCCCCCGGTGGACTTGGGGGTCGCAGCGGTTGGCCCACCTTCTGTGAATGCGGTGCAGGATCCTGCCCACCTGCTGAGATCTCAACCATTCCCGGCCTCTCAGGTGATTGCTCCTCCCTGCTCGGCGGTCGGTTCGGGCCACAGGGGAGGCTCGCGGGACGCGTGGTGAGTTGTCGCATTCCCCTTTGTGCCCTGGGACGTGGTGTGAGGGGCCGGTTTTCGGCTGGCTGCCTTCTCCTGGTGGACCTGGGCCTTGCTGGTGCGCTTGAGGGCCTGCGAACTCCTTTGGGCCGGTCCCTGGTGCGGTTCTCCCTGGGCTTCTCCCAACCCACTGTTCAATTGCATGTCGGAGCCTTGCTGCGCTATCTGTCTTGGGCCGCCGGGGTTCTCCATATTCATGATGCCTGTACATGGCTTCCATTATGGATAGCCCATTAGATTCCTTGGGGTCCCTGCGCATACTGAGCTGGAATGTCAGAGGGGCGCTAGATAAGATTAAGTGCGGAGCAATCCTTAAGCAAGCGAAGCGCGCTGGCGCTGATATTTTAATGTTGCAGGAGACGCACCTTATGGGGACAAAAGCACTGTGTTTCCAGCACTTTGGATACATACAAGTGTTTCATTCGAGCTTTGTGCGGGGGTCCCGGGGAGTCGCAGTCCTGATACACCGACGAGTCCCTTACACTCACATTAAGACGTGGGGCGACAGGGCAGATACCTTTTCCTCCAGGGTACGGTGTGGGGTGAGTCCATGATATTGGGCAGCATTTATGCCCCACCGCCGCTTTCCTGGGGACTAGTGGAGAAACTTGTGACCGTGTGGGCGGACATTCCGGAGGGCCTGCCAGTGGTTGGTGGGGACTGGAATGATGTGTTGGATGTTGCCCTTGACCGGTGGAGGCCCAACGGGGCCCCGGTGGCTCGACACCCCACCAGGCTCCATTCCCTGGTGGTGGGCCAGGATTGGGTTGACCCGTGGCGCAGGTTGCATGGCGGGACCCAGGGGTTCACATCTCTCAGCAGTCCACGACTCCTTTTCTCGCATTGACTACATCTTTGTATCCCGGGGGGCTGCTGGCAGGGTGGTTGAGGCGGATATTCTCCCCCAGGGGCTCTCGGATCATTCGCCAGTGGCCATTACCCTGCGTGCTGGACTGGCACGTGGGCCCTTCCGGTGGCGCCTCTCCCCATGGAATCTCCAGAACGAGGAGTATAGGGAACGCATGGAGGATGCTGTTGATCAGTATCTATCGCATAACGTAGGATCGGTGCCGGCGGCGGAGTCTCTTTGGGAAGCAATGAAGCCCACCCTCCACGGGGTGGACATCTTCTGCGCTGCGGCACGTAGGGAATCTCTTATTCGGGCGGAAGCTAAAATCCTGGATCTGGAAGGGCGCAGCAGGGATGAAGGGGGGCGGCTGGTCCGCCGCCAATTGTCGCTTGCGCAAAGACTACTCATCCCTCTTGCTTGACGAAGCCCGCCAGGCTTGGTTGGCAACCCGGAGTAGGATATACCCGTGGGGGAACAAGTCGAGTAAACTATTACATAGATTGTGCCAAGGGGACGCGTCGGGCTCTCTGGTTCTCCCGGGCATTATCGGATCCGATGGGGCACTGATACTGGACCCGTCGGCCATTGCGGAAAGTTTTGTGGCATACTATGCGGACCAATATACTCCTAGGGAATGTCTGCCAGCAGAGGTTATTGGCCGGTTTTTGGATGATCTCCCACCCAAAGCTCTGTCTGACGAGGTTAGTGCGGAACTAGACCGTCCACTCACAGAGGACGAACTGGGTTCTGCCCTCCAGGAGTTGCGCCCCGGGAAGGCGCCGGGTCCCAATGGTTTCCCGAATGAATTTTTTAAACGGTACTTCCTGCAGCTTGATCCGCATTATCGCAACGTGGTGGAGGAGGCCAGGGAGCTTGGTCATCTGCCCAGCGACTGGCGGCATGCAGAGGTGGTGGTCTTCCATAAGCCCAGTAGGCCTCCCGAGCACCACGCGTCTTATCGTCCTATCTCCCTTCTTAATGTCGAGGCCAAGGTCCTGGCCAAGGCATTAGATAATCGTCTCCGGCCACATATCTCTTCCCTGGTTCATCCGGATCAAGCCGGGTTTATGCCTCAGCGGGCGACCCGACATAATATTCGCAGAGCGCACACAGCAATTGCGGCAGTCAGGGGTCTGGGGGTACGCGCATTATTGCTCGCAGACATGGATCGTGCTTTTGATTCATTGAGCTGGGAGTATTTATTCGCACTTCTGCGCAGATTGAATTTAGGACCTCGCTTCTTGTCCTATCTGACCCTACTCTATACGGACATAACGGCGTCTGTGCGCGTGGCAGGTTCTGTCTCGTCGGTCTTTCCCATTGGTCGAGGCACCAGGCAAGGGTGCCCTTTATCACCATGTTTGTTTGCCCTGGCAATGGAGCCCCTGGCTGCATGGGTGCGTATCGATGCGCAAGTGGCCGGTCTCGAATGGGCTGATGGACTGTCGGATCGCATAGCCCTATATGCTGACTACGTGCTGTTTTTTCTTACTAAGCTGGACAGGACCGGCCCACAGCTGCTGCGCATCATGCAGGTGTTCGGAGAGACCACTGGCCTTTATATGAACGAGGGGAAGTCCACCCTGTGGGTTTTGGGCGGAGGGGGTGATCCTGGTACCTGGGCTTCTGCGGTGCATGTGGTGCTGAAATATCTCGGTGTGTTCCTCTCAGACTCTCGGCCGACTGCCTGGGATAGAAACCTAGTGCCAGTGTGGAATAGGGTGCGCGAGGATATTAAAATCTGGTCCCACATGCCCTTATCTATATATGGTCGCTCGGCCATCTTCAAAATGGTCTCTCTTCCTTGTCTGTTGTATCAGTTACAAAATCATCCATATCTTATATCTTCAGGATGGTTCCGCCAGGTCAATACGGCCTTGGGCCAGTTTTTATGGGGTGGTGGGGTGGCCAGGGTGGCTCTCCGTACTTGTTTTCAGTCTACATATTGTGGGGGGCTTGCGACATCTGACATCCTCTCGTACTATATGGCTTCACATTTATTGGTCCTTAATGAATGGTGGTATGGGGATAGGTCAGATCCGGCGTATGCGGTGGAACGACGATTGATGGGTGATCACTCGCTGCACACGCTCCTATATTCTGCGCCCTTGCGGCGTTCTTTGCCGATTGCCACACAGCTTGTGTTTCAGATCTGGAGGCAGGCGTTGCGGAGGATGGGTTGGTGGAACCGCTTGACTCGGGAGACTCCGCTGTGGCAAAATGGACGCCTGCCGCAGTTGGCGGCCCTGCCTGGATTCCGTGATTGGGACGCGATTGGGATCTCTACCCTGGGAGATGTTATGCGGGGGCCTGTTTTGAAGTCGTTCCAGGACTTGCAGAAAGATTTTCAAATGCCGCGTACCCAATTTTTTAAATACTTGCAATTTCGTCATGCTCTCTCCCCTAGCTTGGCGGGTTTGGAGGAGCTGGCCGACTTCAGCCCAGTGGAGGCGAAAGTTTTCATGGGAGATCTGCAGGACCATAAGATATCTAAAATTTACCAATCCCTGGTCACGCATAGCTCCCCATCCCTGCAGCGTCTCCATGAGGCATGGGAGAGCGATGTGGGCTCGCTCGATTAGGAGGAGGACTGGACAGAGGCCCTCGCCTCGCGGGGCGGCTATAGCTATGAGCCTTCGGCTTATCCAGTTTAAATACCTCCATAGGGTATATTTCACGAGTCAGGCTGTCCAGGGCGGGTTTGGTGGCTTCCCCGGAATGCCTTCGCTGCATGCATGAGGGTACCCTGCTGCATACCGTATGGGATTGTTCTGCGCTGGCGAGGTTTTGGCAGGGCGTAATGACATGCCTATCAGAGGTACTGGGTTGGGATCTCCCTCGCTCACCTAAGCTAGTTCTCCTACATGTTATGGACGATATCGGAGGCAACGTTTACAAACGTCACCTTATGCTCCTGGGCTTCACCCTTGCCAAACGCGATATTGCTAGAGCCTGGAAGGCGACAGCTGCGCCTTCCGTCTTGGTGTGGAAGACGGGTCTGATTTCTGCATGGGCTTAGAGGCTCCCATTTTTATAGCAAGGGGGTGCCCGCGTAAACATTACAAAATCTGGAAGCACTGGGCAGATTATCGGGGACTGGAATTGGAGCCTGTTCCAGCACAGGGATCGGACCGGCTATAATCTTCTCCTTCCCCCTTACTGGGGGGGTCCTTACTCCGCATACACTGGGTGGTATAGCGTCTTCTTAGAAATCTACCATGGTGAGTGCAGGACTGCTGCTTCGACTGTACATGTTGATTTTGTTTGGTTGACAGTGCGATGGGGTGGGGGGTATTGTATGTTTATTTTGTTCTATTTGCAAGTCCTTTCATTATTCCTTTTACAATGTGAGAAAAGTGTCAAAGTCATGATATTGTATATCGATGCTACGGAAGCCTCTGGGTTACAGAGCTCCGCTCTATGTGCATTTGACAAATAAAATAGGTTTTAAAAATAAGCTATACTTACCCTCCCACCCAAATGGATAGTATAAAATTAATTTGTGTTTTGCTTTCCCTCATGAGTGAATAACGGAAGGAGACTGAGGGAATCTACTTTCCACTGGCAAAAGCTTTTCTTGCATCACTGGAGGTCTGTTGAGCACCTTTGCCTTTCAGATGCCATCGCTAAAATAACATTTTGGTGATGAAAACAGCAATCCATTGGGAGCTACTGTGCTTTGAAACAGAAGTGACATCCTTAACCACTGGAGATAGATTCACTTTTAGGCATCTTCTATCTGAGGCAGCGCCTTACCGTTCAGTTGGTCTCCCTCAGACACATTTTGTCAAAGTAGCCGGTTGATAAGCACTTAAAAGGAGCAATGTTCCTTCTTTGATTAGAGATTTTCTCTTGGGGAAAAAAAGGGGGTACAGGGAGAATGCAGCATACATGATCAACAGAATTAAATAGGGCAGCAGAAATGTGTGGCTGTTATTTAGACACCAGCTTAAGAAAGCATAGTTTGGCATTTCATCTCGCATGTAATGTAAGGTTTCCAACCACGGTTAGTTGTCTACGCTATTGCTCTATAAATCTGCAAAATTAGCATTAGTGAAAATATTGACTAACATCTCCAACAACCTAGTTATCTGGATCCTTAGAAATCCATAACTAGGTGAGGTGTCATCTATTTTAAAGTCTGATCAAATATGCTGGCTATAACTATATTTAGAACGATACCCTAAACAGTTTTATTTTGGAACATAGTATAATCATTTTATTAGTCAATTAAGCCACCTTCTTAGAAGCAGGTCATAAATACGGACACCGTGCCAACTTTGAGATTGATAAATAATTAAATACATATTTCAGCTGTGTTGTTTAAGTGCACTTAAGCCAACATCACAATTATCAGTTTCCTTATGACCTCCATCACAGACTATTTGAAACATGTATTTAAGACATCACATACATGACTGTAGCGAAGCCTCAGGTGAGGCAAAGGTGCCCAATTGTCTATTACATGTTTTTAAAGAAAATATTAGAAATAAAATAGCTTTGTTTTTTATTTTCTTGGTTCAGAGAATGTTCCATTGTGTCTGCTGCTTCTTTGCCCACAATGTAGTTAGCATCTCAATAAGGGTGGTGAGAAAACCAATTGGTGAAGCTACTACACAGGCTTATTTTGATTCAACCATTTTGTAAATAATGAACCTATTGCTACACAATCTGTACATACAAAAACGGAATCACATAAAAGAATTAAAGTAAACGTGCAACGATAAAGGTATCATTCAGTCTTTGACCTATAGTACTGTTTGTTGCATTCAAGGATTTCTTTTCAGATTGTTTTAAACCTTCAAGAGGAGTCTGAAACTACAAAGTGCAATACATAGGAACTTGACATCCCTATTTTTCCATCAGCATACCTACTTGAAAAAAGTATTTACTTTAGGTATAAAAACTAACTTCTGATGGAAAAACAACCACAGCCTAAGATGTACATCACTGAAGTTGCAGACAGAATCTACAGTTAATGAACAGAGTAGCAGGACTAACATCTAGATAGAAAACAGAATACACATAAGTAAATAAAAAGTTTGACTTTGCACAAATTAGGTTTAAAATAGGGACAAAAAAAAAACACAAAAGGAAGACAACAAAAATCCAGCTCTGTTTAGTGTTTTATTTATACTTTATTCCTAGCAGAAAATCTGTGCATATAAAAAAAAATCTGCTGTATGAACAAAATTTACACACCAATTTGGTTCGGTTTCAAGAACCCAAGTCAAAGATTCTACAGAGGACAATATGTAAAAGAAGCAAACCAGTTCAATTGTGCAGACCAGACACCTAGAAACAAACAAGGGCGGCAATGCAGGAACAGTAAGCCGCCTTCAATCAGAAAAGAGAAAGGATAGTGAACCCCTTCTGACATTTAGTTGATATTTATTTTACTTCAGGACATGCAATGTAAAAAAAATGCCTTTAATAACAATATTGCATTATAAAAGCACTTAACATCACATTCTCTCAGTTTCAAAAGTCCTTATTCATACCCAGAGTTCAATGCAGGTCCCAAGAACTCCTTTTAAAAACAACTTTCACTGGAACTTTAGGTATCCATGCATCCAACTGCACCGCAGGTGATAAGGCCGGGTTAGTGTCTGTATATATGCATGTGTGGTGACTAGGTAAGGTGGGGGTGGGAGTGGTTAGAGTGTGACAGGATTAAAGTTGGCCGTGCAAAAAGGTATAAGGGGAATTAAATGGCTTACGATTTCAATTTTGTAAGGCATTGCAAAGCGATACACAACGATAAAAAAACTTCCCTTTTCTGAGCTCCAATGCAACAATACTCTTCCTGCAAACTAACGCATTTATGTGTTTGGTGGACATGCATAGCAATCTCAAGGCGACTAGTGATGTAGATAAAGTGATGCATTTTCAAATGCAATGTTCAGTGAGGTTTCGGAGGTTAAAACTCGCAACATTGGTAGAACTCAAACATATTTCTGCTCAGTGTTATTTTTTTTTCTTACGCACAAATGTATAAACAAAATTTAAAAGAAAAGAAATAAATAGCAAACAAATGTTCGCTAATATGGAGCAAACTAGTTAAATATAAAACTAATCCAGTTACCATTTTGTTAACCAAACTATACACATGTAAATGAAAATAAAATTAACATGGAAGACCCAACAACGATGCATAAAACAAAGGCATGGGTCTGCATTTAAAGACGCAAACAGTCGTTTGATGGACTTGGCGTTCCAATACTTATTTTCCTAATAGACCTGGGACAAGTCTCTTGCAAAGGACTGTTACTGGAGAAACAAAAACATGTGGCTGCAATACATACCAGTTTTAAGTAATTGAGCATGGGTATTTAAAATGTTTCTAAGCAATGTCAAATAATTATGTAGGTAAAAATGCTCCCACTTAAACCCTCCAAAGACTATAAACATTTGGTTATGATTGCTTTTTTAAATTTTTTTAACTCTCCTAATCTGATTATCACTTCTGAAGATCTCAGTGGCTGTAGCAATAACTATACTTTATTTTTATCATGTATCTTTGTTGCTCAGTGTTTAATGCTATTTCCACAAGTCTGTATAACCGTTTATGATAATAAATGCACATTTCATTTGTGTACGTTCAAATCCATAGTTTTTACCCATGCTATACTGAATCATGTGTATTACATCCCAAATTTAAAATACCTAATCACCGTAAAACATTTAAACATTAACACTATACAGTCTCACTTCAAAAGTTTACAATTTAAAAACTCCTTAGGCCAGAATGGTTTGGACTGGTTATTTTTAACACTCAAATAGACAACCTACATAATCCAACCTTAAAGGAATCACAAGGTAATGGATCAACAGACTCACAAATCCATTATCTAGCATTTCTGTATGTTTTGTGTAAGTTGTTTTATAGTGTTCCCTATATGCAAAGATTACTTCCTGAAAATAAAAGTAGATCTTTTTATGAATACCTCCATATATTTTTCATGCAACCTCCAAAATGAACATGAAACCTGGAGGACAGCTGTGCCCTGTAAAACTTAGCCAAAATAAAAGAAAGGAAAAACAAAATCTAGGTTTGGTCTTAAAGAGAGCAGGTACACATTTTGATGAGTATCCCTCCCACCCCACATGGTGGACACTTCAGATTTGCCCGCATTTCTGATATTCAGACATTTTCAAGGTGGTTAATGGAAAGAGGCAGACGGCACGGGCATGTGTTTGTCCGCACCTCCATCTCCATGACGGCTCCCATCATCCCAATCAAAACTACTCAAGTTTGTGTCATTTCAAAGTGCATTACTTTTAAGAAAACGTAACCATTTACTTCATAACTGCAATATTTTGAATTATTTTCTGGATTTTTCTTTCCTATAAATAATGGAGACACCAACAATTTGTATTTTTGTGCTTGTGAAGCTAATAGATCATCTCCACGAGACAGCCAGCAATGATGGGTTGCAATACGTTATAACTGAGGGGCTGGGGAGGAAGATGTGGCGGGGCAGGCGTAAGCCAATATTCACACTTCAGTCAATGAAGAGTAAAATGAATAGAGAAGCAGTGATGTTCTGGAGACAGATTTTGGATAAGCACAAGTTGTATTAGCAGGAGCAACCTCCTTCGTTGACTGGCTGTTCTTGGGGCTTTTCCAGTTTTATGTCTATCACTGAAAATGTAATTAAGGAAAATGTGGAATTTACAGAAAATCATGTTTGAGCATTCTTATTTTTGTCACTTCATATGAATACTTCCATTTACAGAAAACTGGAGAGCTCATATTGTGCACCGTGAAAATATAAAGGTTAAACAATCAGGTTTATCAATACTTCAGTGATTAAAAAACCAGAGCAATACCAAATATCACATCACCTTCGAAGATTTTTAAAACAAACTATTGAAATATTTACTTAACGTCAACTCTGTCCAAAAGAAAAATACTTATTTACTGTACCAATCTTTCTGGTGGATACTCTACCTATACAGCCGTCATTTTTTTTAATATCCCAAGGCACCACACTGAATCCATAAAGTTTGCTATAGTTCTCCTGTGCCGGTAGGTGGAATTGGCTCAGTCTTCATTAATGCTTGGACATCACTGAAGCCATAAAGCGCCACCACGGCACCCTGACGTCAGTTCCATGTAAATTGTTTCTGAACCCTAAAGACAGAGACTAGGCCAGCTTTAATTTGATAGTGAACATACAATGCAACCAATCCAACTTGGAACCTTATTCATAGGAGTATGGCCTTACTTCAGAACGTGGAGGTAGGTGGGATTGCTAAGGAATCTGCATGAGGAAAGAGTATCCCCCCCGAAGCAAAGGTAAGTGACTTTCAACCATTGCTGCCTGGCTCTGGGATATGACATATTGTGACATCACTAGTGATCTTTATGTCTCTTTACAACCTCTAAACTCCTGACCGAAGGATATACGGCAGCCGCTTAGGGATTCTCTCTTAACATTGGACTGTGATGGGGAGCAAGACAGTATTGACTGACCTCTTCCCTGCCTGTATACATTATGGTCTATATTGCATGTGAATGGTTAATCGCAAATAGTGTATGGAACCCGTTGTCCCGCATTGTGCTGGCTACTCTATACTTGTCATGTAGGTCTTCTCAATCCTGCTTGTTTTATGAACCGCGTGCGAGAGGAGTGTCATTATACGTTACAAGATGTGTGGCTTGTTTGTTTATCTAAGAAGCTGATAGGGAATATGCTACTTACCCTGCAAGCATCTGTCTGTGGCATGTAGTGCTGTAGATTCACATGCTCTGCATACTTCCGCCACCTAGTGTCGGGTCCGGAAGTGTTTAAGTTGTTTTTCTTCGAAGAAGTCTTTATAGTCACGAGACAAAGTGACTCCTCTTCTTGGTGATCATGGGCATCAACTCCATTTTCGACTGTTTTCCCGCAGGTTGGTGAGAATGGAGTGAAAGTATTAGTAAAGAGATGTCCATGCAAATAAAATAATGTAAAGGAACTGCAACAGCCACATGTGTCCGAGGGTGGGCTCATGTGAATCTACAACACTACATGCCACAAAGAGATGCTTACAGGGTAACTCTTCGTTTGAAGCATGTGTGGCTATAGATACACATGCTCTGCATAGACTGTAAATTAGCCCCTCTCCAAAAGCAGTGGCTATCCTGTGAGTGTTGCAGTTGTTTTAAAGAGCACGTAGCACTGCCTGTCCTACATTGGCTTTTTGGTGTGCTAAATCTCTCACAATAAGTGAAAGTGTGGGGTGTAGACCATGCAGTTGCTTTACAAATATCAGCTATTGGGATATTGCTCAAGAAAGCCATGGCAGCCCCTATCTTACAAGTAGAGTGTGCTCTAGGAGGTGTAGGCAAAGTCCTTTTAGCTTTGGCATAACATGTTTGAATGCATTTAGAAAAGACTGTTTAGATATGGGCTTTCCGGTGAGGGGGGGCGAAAAAGCAACAATGAGTTGTTTAATTTTTCGGAACTCTTTAGTTCTGTTAATATAATACACTAGAATTCTTTTAACATCTAGTGTATGCAGAGTTCTTGCCACAACTGAATCGGGTTGTGGAAAGAAAAGCAACATTCCAAGACAAGAATTGTAAGGAGCAGTTGTGTAATGGTTCAAATTGTGGGCCCATAAGTCTGGTAAGTACTCTATTGAGATTCCAATATGATGCAGGTGGAACTCTAGGTGGAATTACTCTTTTAAGGCCTTACATGAATGCCTTGATAACTGGCACCTTAAACAAGGACAAATGATGCCTGTTTTGTAGATGGGCAGCAACTACGACTAAATGTAGACGTATGGAAGTGTAAGCAAGGCCCGAAGTTTGCAAATGAAGGTAGCAATCAATATTTTGCAGAGTTGCATCAAACGGATTTGTTTACTGGGACAGTAGAAAAACAAATCTTTTCCACTTTGCTGCATAATATGCTATAGTTGTAGATCTACGTGCTTCTTTAAGAATGTTCATACATTCAGAGGAAGATTAAGGTATCCAAATTCTATGACCTCAGGAGCCAAATCGCAAGGTTGAGCTCCTTTGGATGCCTGATTTTTCCATGGTTCTGATTGAGAAGGTCCGGATTCAGGGGAAGCTTCTGGTGGGGAACTACTGAGAGTTCAAACAGTGCAGTGAACCATGGTTGGTGAGCCCAAGTGGGAGCTACTAGAACGAGGGTGAGACGTCTTATTGAACCATCCCAACCACAAATTGAAGAAGAGGGAGAGGCGGTAAAGCGTAGGCAAATATTCCTGGCCAGTTCATCCACAGAGCATTGCGCCTTTGGATAGTGGGTGAAGGAATTTGGAGGCAGGGTCTGGGCATTTTGCGTTGTCTGCAGTTGCAATTAGGTCTATATGTGGAAACCCCCACTTGTGAATGTATGGGAGAAAGGCTTGTGGGTGGAGTTCCTACTCATGGACTTGTTGCCACATCCTGCTGAGAAGGTTGGCAAAGTGGCTGTCCATCCCTGAGGTGTGTTCAGTGAGCAGATTGATGTTGTGACGTATTGTCCAACGCCAAATGGTCTAAGATAGGCGTGATAACTGTAGAGAATGTGCCCCTCCCCCTCTGTTTTCGTAACTAGTACATGGTTGTCATGTCCGTCCATGCCAAGAAAACCTTTCCTGCCAGGTGAGTTAGAAATGCTTTCAATGCTGGGTGAACAGCTTGAGGTAGCGGACGTGGAGACCCCGGTGACTGGTATCCCAGAGACCCTGAACTGTAAGATCCTGAAGGTGGGCACCCCATCCTGTAAGGGATGCGTCTGACGTGAGAATGTTCTTGGGAACACGGTCGCGAAATGGCCGCCCTTTTGACAAATTTTGTGTGTTCTGCCACTGCAGAGAGCGATGAGTGCGGCAGTCCACCAACACTAGATCTCGTAGCTGACCCTATGATTGAGACCATTGGCGCACCAGACATTCTTGCAGAGATCACATATGTAGTTGAGCATGTGGTACTATGGATATGAAATGCCATCAGGCCTATGAGTCTCATAACTGTTTTGACTGTTATTTGTTGGTTGGGCTGAAACTGCTTTAGCAGTTTTTGAATGTTTTAAATTCTGTCCTGACTTCTGGCCATATTTGGGTATGCCAACCCTAATTTTGTGTTGAGCCTGGCCCTGAGACGCGACTGAATTTGTGAGGGTTGATTTTTTTTGTATGTCGACAGTAAATCCCAGCTGATGTAGGAGAGAGTAGTTGATGTGTGTTGACACAGGAGATGTGTACTGGCTTTGATGAGCCAGTCTCGATATGGGAAGATATGAATGTTTTGACTGCGCAGATTTGCTGCTACTACTGCTGAACACCTGTGGTGCGGTAGTGACTCTGAATGGAAGAACTTTGAACTGATAATGCTTTCCAGCTATAACAAATCTGAGGTATTCGCGATGAGCTGGGTGGATTGGGATGTGGAAGTAAGCGTACTTTAAGTCTAGTGCTGACAAAGTTGCCTACCTGAAGCAGTGGAATTTCGTCTTTAAGAGTGACCATATGAAAGTGTTCTGATTGTATGTAATGATTTAAGGGCATGAAATCTTATATAGGCTGCAGTGAGCTGTCTTTTTTGTGAATTAGAAAGTAAAGAGTAAACTCCTGTACCTTGATGTTGAAGAGAGACGAGCTCTATGGCTCCTTTGAGTAAAAGAGCCTCCACTTCCTGTTTCATCAGATTATGTTCTCCTCCACTTCCTGTTTCATCAGATTATGATGTTCTATGGAAAGATTGTGTCCGCGAGGTCGAATGTTTATAGGTGTGGTTATGAGCTCCAGATAACCATGAAGGATAATGTCGAACGCCCATTGATCTGATGTTTTTGGTTTTCCAGGTGGGTGAAGAAATGTTGTAGTTGTCCCCCTACAGATGTTACGAGGCCAGGGAGGGGGGGGGAGGGGCGCAGAGTCACTGCTTGGAGGGGGCAGAGCGTGTTGAGGCACCTCTGGAGCTACCTTTTGAATTATTTCCCCTATAGTACCCCCTAGAGGAGGAGGTTTGTTGTTGCCTACAGGAGGAGGTAGAATCATCAGGTAATGTTTTGGCGCCCTGTTTGTAGAAGGGAAACTGAAAGGAGCCGCGTGGAACAAGCGTTTGTAGCGCTACTATTGATTTAGCTACTTCGTGTTCTTTTTGTGTGTGTTGCGCTTCTGGCTTGAAACCAGATATACGTAGCCAAGCATGCCTATGCAACAAAACACTGGTGATGACTCCCCTGGTGGCTGTGTCCGCTGAGTCTACGGCACATTTAATAGAATTAGAGGTCAACTTTCCCTCATGCACAATCTCATGACCCCCCCCCCCCCCTTTTTTTTTTAAAGTTTCTTTTTATTATTAATCAAAAACATTGTCACAGTATACACATTGACAGAAAATGCATAAGGCACGGCAGTTTGTGATACAGTACACACAGTTCACATTATCCTGCTAAGTAGACAATCTAGTTGATAATAAACCATTAGGGTGTTAAGTCCTCCAGGTGCGGCTGTGTCGGTAATGCAGGTGGCTCACAAATGGTACCTCTGTATTCGTTCCATTTTCCCCATATTTGCATCCATTTCCTAGGGCACCCTCTTGTGACATACACCATTTTTTCACGAAACATGGCCCAATCCATGTCCCTTTTCCATTCCCCCAGCGTCGGGAACATGTGCACTCCCCACTTCCTAGCAATGTTCCTTTTAGCGACTAGGAAGCCTAACGTTACCCAAGTTTGTTCTTTACTGTTTAAATCAGTCGGTTCCCATATATTGAGGAGACACCGTTTGGCCTCCATTGTTATTGTTTGCCCCAGAACCTCCCCCATACATGAGGTGACTGCCCTCAAATATCTCGCTTTGGAGGGGCATTCCCAGAGAACATGAAAAAAGGAGCCCTCCCGGCCACACCGCCTTCTGCAATTAGGATCCGTTCTATATCCCATTCTAACCAGAGCCGGGCCGGTAACATATCCTGTGCAATATTTTCAGCTGCACCAATTTGAGCTTCGAGGATATTGCCCCCTCCCGCGGGGATGCCAGCGCTTCCATCCACTCTTCCTCATCCAGCTCCGTTAAGTCACTTTCCCACGTTGCACGGAGCCGAAGGAGGGGGTCAGGTGAGTGATTTATAAGTTTTAGGTAGGTCAGGGAGACTGCCTTCTTGGGCATATAGCCGTCCAGGAGCCTATCCTCGAGAGGAGAAGCCTCAGAAGGGGCTTCCCCCTTCTGGATAACAGTGTAGAGCGCGTGCCGCACCTGCATGTATCGGAATCTCTCAGTGTCCGTGAGTTCAAACTTCTATTGGAGGGCTGTAAATGGCATTACCTCTTTTCTCCCAGAGATCGCCCACTTGGGAGATCCCTATCATATCCCATCTATCAAACCCCTTCGTTTTCCAGAGCTCCCCCCAATCGTTCAGAGTCCCATAGTGGGGTGAGTCGCGTTCTAGTTGTCACCCATACCATCTCTTTCTGGACCTGGTGCCAAACCTGTACCGAGTGCTGTGTGGGGCCCGTAAGGGGAAATTTGGCCGGCTTCGAATACAATGCTCTTGTGTAATTCACCCCCGGGGAGGAGCCACCTATTCATGGAGTAGCCAGGATCCATAGGGGGCCAGTATATGCAATGGTTAATTGCAGCTAGGTGTGCTGCCCGGTAGTATTTTTTAATATTAGGCAAACCAATCCCCCCCCCCATCATCATACCAGCCCGCACTAACCGGGAGAACGCAATACGTGGCCGACCATTTCCCCCAAAGCAGCGTCCGCTGCGCCCTTTGCACCTGCCTGAAATATGATGTGGGAACCAGGGTAGGCGAGTTTTGTAGGACATACAAAAACTGGGGTAGAGACATTTTAAACAATGCGGCTCTCCCCAATAGGGACAACGGAAGAGACTGCCAATGTGCTACATCAGATTTCAGTCGCTGCAACGGCGGTGAGAGGTTAGTACTGTAAAATAATTTAGGATCCTTGGTGACAAATCTCCAAATACTTAAACCCGTGCGCAACTATCTTGAGTTGATATTCTCTCGGTAGGACTGGAGGCTTACCCTGAAGTACATAAATTAGCGACTTTGACCAGTTAATGGTGTATCCGGAGTACGTGCCGAAATTGGTGAAGATGTTAAGGACTCTACGCAGGGATCTGTTGGGGGAAGCCAAGTATAACAAGATATCGTCCGCGTATAGCGATATCCGGTCCTCCCAGTCACTAGCCCAGCGCAGTCCTTGTATGATAGGGTCGCATCGGATCCAGCAGGCCAAGGGTTCCAGTGTAAGAGCAAACAGCAGGGTGATCAGGGGGCACCCCTGTCTAGTTCCCCTGTGGAGTCGGAATATAGCGGATTTTTTGTTGTTGACCACTACCTGCGCTAATGGGTCAGTGTACAAAAGTCGGACCCAGCTAATAAATTTAGGGCCGAACCCCAACCGTTCCAGGATGGCGAACAGGTATGGCCACTATGCTGTCAAATGCCATAGTGGCGTCCAGAGACACCACTACTGCATCTTCCATGATGGTGTCAGCCCTTCCCAGAACACCCTGCACCCTCCTTAAATTCAGGGATGTGTTGCGCGATGGCATAAAGCCAGATTGGTCCGGATGGACCAACTCTGGAAGAAGGCGGGTGGCAAGTAATTTGGCCAGAATTTTGGCCTCGGCGTTTAATAGCGATATGGGTCGATACGACGTGCAGCAGTCTCTTGGTTTCCCCTCCTTAGGTATCACTACCAGGGTAGCCAATCTTTGGTCCTGGGGAAGGGATCCCTCCTCTAGACTTTCCACGAACATGGCTCTAAGGTAGGGGGCTATTTTATCAAGCCTCAATTTGTACAGTTCGATCGGGAGGCCATTAGGGCCCACTGCCTTTCCAGTCTGGAGGGAACGAATAGCCTGCGATATCTCGTCAGTGGCAATGTCTTCCTCCAGTGAGGTGCTATCTGCGTCTGCCAATACCGGCAGATGAATTTCCGCCAGTAGTTCCTTAGTTTCTACCTCCTGTCTGAGGGGCCTAGAAGCGTAGACCAAGTCATAGTGTCGGCCGAACTCGTCCGCAATATCCTGCGGGTAAGTAAGCTTTTCCCCACCCGCTGCTCTGAGTTCTGTGACCAGTCGGCTCGCTGCTTCCCTCCTGTCCAACCAGGCTAATAATTTCCTGGCCTTGTCCCCTAGCTCGTATACGCTCCCCAGTTTGTGACTGAGCATAGTTTTGGCCGCTTCTCGTGCCTCAGACCTATATTCCTCTTGCTTCAAGTGGAGAATGTGCACTGCGTCTTGGTCAACGGAAGTCAGGAGGCCTTCTTCCAATCTAAGAATTTCATCCTCCAGTCGGAGAAGTGTGGAGTGTTTATCTTTTTTTACCCCAGAGATCTGGGACAGGGCATGTCTCTAGGCTGCACGGGCAATACTCTGACCCCAGCCTCTTGGCTTCATATTGTTCTTAAAAACCTGTGATTATAGTTTTTAAACTTTGCACTGTGTGTTTGTTTTAACTTGCTTTCACGCGCACTGTTGCCTTATCTGCGCTGAAACTGTTTTTCTGTATTTGAAATTATCGCCATATGTTTGTGTTGGTCAACACTCACCTGATCTGCCCGATTTAAGCAGTGCCTGGTCCCCGGTCCGCCGCAGCTTGTGCGGAGGGACTCGGGGCCTATTTTTACACTTCCGGTCTGGGACTGGTGGTTCCGGTCGGGTTGGCGGTCTAGCGGCCGCGTCCTCCCCTCTGCCTATTTAAAGCAGGAAGGGGCGCGGACGCGCAGCGGACTCCAGGCTGCACGGGCAATACTCTGACCCCAGCCTCTTGGCTTCATATTGTTCTTAAAAACCCGTGATTATAGTTTTTAAACTTTGCACTGTGTGTTTGTTTTAACTTGCTTTCACGCTCACTGTTGCCTTATCTGCGCTGAAACTGTTTTTCTGTATTTGAAATTATCGCCATATGTTTGTGTTGGTCAACACTCACCTGATCTGCCTGATTTAAGCAGTGCCCGGTCCGCCGCGGCTTGTGCCGATTGTGCGGAGGGATTCGGGGGGCCTATTTTTACACTTCCGGTCTAGGACTGGTGGTTCCGGTTGGGTTGGCGGTCTAGCGGCCGCGTCCTCCCCTCTGCCTATATAAAGCAGGAAGGGGCGCCTTCCCATCCCAATATCAGCTAACTAGATTAGATAGAATGGCTGGGAGGGGGGGGGGGTTAGCTGTGGCCACAGAGGGAAAATTAGAAATCATCACGCTAGACTCCTGCAATACGGACAAAGCGGAAATACTTATTTTTAAACTCATGACCCAATCGTCTGAAGCATGGACAGGGGGGGCCCTAGTTTATAGACCCCCAGGCCAAAAAACTAATTTTGTAAATACTCTCTTGGAATTTATTGCACCTTATGTCCTAGCCGCAAATAATTTCATTCTCATAGGAGATTTCAATTATCATGCAGATTCAATACAAGACCCGGATACTGACCAATTGCTAACCTCACTACAGACATTAGGGCTGGTGCAGTTGGTAGTAGGTCCTACCCATCAGGCTGGTCATACCTTGGATTTACTGTTCACTAACTCAACTAAACTCACAGTTGAACAACCTCAACCTCTGCTTTGGTCGGACCAATATCTGCTAAAATTTGGCATTCGTATGGATGCTCCTAAAATCCGTCAGGATAATGACTATGCCTTAATCAGACCCTGGCGTAAAGTAACCTCTAAATCTTTCTCCACCTATTTTAATGTTGAAGCCATACTACATCCAGATAATGTAGATCAAGCAACTGCGGCCTATGAAGAGGCCATTATGCATGCCCTGAAAACAGTAGCACCTATGTCGAGAGTTAAGACTAAAGGCAAAGCATCGCCATGGTTTACATCAGCACTAAAAACTGAGAAATTCTCCTGCAGAACGGCACTGGAGGAAAACTAAAGCTACTGAAGATCAAATCAGATATAAATTAATCCACCGTACCTATTTAAACAATATTAAACAGGCTAAAAAGTCCTATTTAACAGCGAGGATTAACAATGCTGCTAACTCTAGTAAGGAGCTATATAAAATTCTGAAGGAGTTTACTACTCCTCAGGCCAACCAGCGTACCCTTCCCCATACACAAGAATGGGTCGATAGAGTATCCTCCTTTTTCGACGAAAAGGTTAAAGCTATCTATAGATCCTTCCCCCAAGACAATGTAAACCATATCGACTCGCACTCAGCTGCGAACAGCCAACCGTTGTTGCCTTTGCTGGTTGATTTAAAACTGTGACCTGAGAACAGGTATCTGAAGCCATTGCAAAGATCAAATCAGGCTCTCCAGCAGATCCTCTTCCTCCCCGCTTCTTTATGCAACTAGCACCTCTGTTGATAACAAAGTTAACAGAGATCTTTAATATGTCACTAGACCAAGCGATGGTGCCGAAAAGATGGAAAACAGCTCAAGTCCGACCTATCCTGAAAAAGCCAACCTTAGATCCCAGAGAACCAGGCAATTACCGTCCCATCTCGCTACTGCCTTATTTCGGGAAGGCGCTCGAATCCTTGGTAAATAAACAACTTACTGTCCATCTGGAAAGTCATGGACTTCTTGATTCATCGCAATCAGGACTCCGGTCGGCGCATAGCACCGAAACGGCAGTAGTAGAGATGGTTGATAACATCAGGCTGGCTCTGGATAAAAGAGAATCAGCTATGCTGGTTCTTTTGGACCTGTCTGCCGCCTTCGACACCATCTCCCATGACATTTTAGAACAACGGCTCTGGGAGATGGGGGTCCGCGGGAAAGCTCTGGACTGGTTTAAAAACTATCTAAAGGATCGCTCCACTACTGTACATATAGATACCTTGGCCTCATGCAGCAGACCAGTAAGCATTGGAGTTCCCCAGGGGTCAATCCTGAGACCTATGCTTTTTAATTTTTGTGTAACACCTCTAGCCAGGATAATCAGGTCTTATGGGTTTGAGGCTGTGTCATATGCTGATGACACCCAGCTGCTGACCACATTTGGTCCTGACCCTACAGATACAATGATCCGGTTTAAAAACTGTCTGACCCACATTAACAACTGGATGGGCAATAACAAATTACAGCTAAACGGCAGTAAAACCAAGATCATTCTGTTCGCCAGAGCCGAAGAGTACTGGTCTAGCAGCTGGTGGCCTCAGGCATTGGGCCCATGCCAGTCCCCTAAACAAGTAGTCTGCAATCTTGGAATAACGATTGACAACAAGTTATCCATGAAAAATCATGTCAATCTTGTGCTGGGTACCTGTTACGGGATTTTGCGGAAACTACGTAAAATCTTTAAATGGCTACCTATCGAGGACAGGAAGCCTCTGGTCCAGGGCCTAATTGTAAGCCACATGGATTATGGGAATGCTTTACTAGCCTCCCTAAATGAAGCCCTCTTTTCTAAACTGCAAATTCTGCAGAATACTGCGGCCAGACTGATCTTAAATCTACCTCCAAGATCTCCTTCAGTCCCAAGTCTGAGGTCCCTCCACTGGCTCCCAGTTAGGAAAAGAGGCCACTTTAAAATCCTGTGCCTAACTCATAAAAGTATTCATGGCAACGGGCCTGTTTATTTAGCGAAAAAACTTAAAAGATATCAGCCAGAAAGAACGCGAAGATCCAGCTCAAAATCTCTCCTTACCCCAGTGCGCGTCCGCACTGCACGTAATGGGGGTCGATCCATTTTTCTCGCCCCCCCCCCCCATCTCTGGAACAAACTGCCGTTTCATCTTCTTTCTATTGCGGACAACCAGCGTTTCCACAAAGAATTGAAAACGTGGCTGTTTGACCGGAAATAACGTAAATAGGATATGACCGCCAGTCTTTGGAATCTCCGTAAGCGCCATGAGATCTACCGGTGATATGCGTGCTATACAAGATTCTCTGACTTGACTTGACTAAAGGCCTCCCAAAGGACCCGCGCCAAGGCAACTGTACCGTCGTTGTCAGCAAAGTAGTGTTCAATCTCTTGTTCCAGCTTTAATTTAACTGCTGGGTTCCGAAGATACCAGGGGCTAATCGGTGCAACCAGAGTACAGTCCTCCCTCCCATATACCATGTGTAACCAAACTGGGGAGTGGTCAGATATTCCCCTGGCCAGGTGTCGTACTTCTCTGACATAGCCAAGCTGTGCCGCTGGGGCGAGGATATAATCCAGGCGGGAAAAGCTTTTGTGGACCCCAGAGTAGAACGTGTATTGTGTCTCTGCAGGGTGATACACCCTCCACATGTCCACCAGCCCCATGCTTCCAGGAAACGCAGGAGGTGAATTTGTGAGGGACGCACATCTCTAGGAGGGTGGCGATCCAGTGTCCCCGAGACTACTGAGTTTAAGTCGCCTCCTATCATCATTCTACCGGTGGGAAACGTAAGTAGTGCCCTCCCCAGGTCCCCGAGTGTAGTGTCTTGCAAGCCCGGTGGCAGGTACAATGACAATAGCGTCAGCGCTTCTCCCTCCCACTTCCCCGATACCGCAGCGTATCTCCCCAAATTGTCAGTATATACTGGTTCTATTGCCATTAGGAAAGCACGTCTCTTCAATATGCCGACTCCTCTGGAGCCCGTTGTGAACCCAGAGTGAGACACCAATTGATATCCCCCTCTAGCTAGGGCCTTGCACATGTTTCCTATGAGGTGTGTCTCTTGAAGCAACACCACTTCCAGTGCATGGCGCCGAAGGAACTGTAAAACAATTCCTCTTTTAACTTTATCTCGCAGGCCATTCACATTCCAGGATAGTAACTTAATTTGCTTCTCACTCGCAGTGCCCATAGCTCCTGCTAAAATTCGCCATTGGGGGGCAGGTGTCTAGCTGTGCCCCCGGAGCACCCACCCGCAGACAATAGATCCCTGTGTGAATCGCCGTGTTTTCAACGTCAAGTTCTCGGTCAGTGCATTTTCCATGCTTAGGCTTGCTAATTACAATTCTGTGACAAACAAAAACTATACCCACAAGAATAAAACCTCCAACCGCCCTCACCCCATTACCCACCCTGCTCTTCCGCACTCTGTGCTCGGAACTGCCCATGACCCCAATATTGCAGAGTGCCTGTCGCCCTAACTAATAAACTAACTAGGAATTGAAGGGGGGAGAGGCAATAGATTCCCGCCCAATGGACCCTCCACCGCTATTGTACGCTCCCCAATAACTATATATGGACATGCACCACATACAAATATAGGCAAATAATGCAGAAAAAAAGTTCACTTGGCCTGCTCAGCGTCTCGATCCATCTCGTGTCGTTGGGAGTGGGGGCGACGATGTATCCGTGCCAACAGTGGCCGGCGTGGCAAAACAGTCACATACCAGTTCCAATATCCAAAGTTCATCTGCTGTTATGGGTCTTCGCCGGTCTCCAGCTCTCAAACCATTCCTGCGCTGCTTCCGGTGTGTCAAAGAACCAGGTCTTGCCATCTGCTTCTACGCGTAGCTTGGCCGAGAACAACATTGCGTAACTAATACCTTTATCCCACAGCAGTTTCTTGACATCCAGGAAGGTGCGACGTTGGCGTTGAACCGCTATGGTGAAATCTGGGAAAAAGGACAGTTCACTATTGTCAATCTTGAGAGGGGGGTTAGCATGTGCCGTCTGTAGAACACTGCATGGTCCCTGAAGTTAAGGAGCCGTGCCAGGATTGGCCTCTGAGGGGCACCGGGCTTAGGTCTTCCACCTGACACTCTGTGTGCCCGTTCCACCGTAAAGAATTTAGAGAGCGACTTGGGACGTAGGTGGTTCATGATCAAGGTATTGCGTCTAGCGTGGCCTTCATAGTCTAATTGGGCGTCCATTCTTTTCTGCGCCATTTGGAGATCTTTGATTTCCCTGCCCATTTGTTGGGTGTCGCTACTCAGGTCCTTGGTCACCCCTTGCATGTTTTTCACTTTTTCACTTGTGTTTTTCAAATCAGTCCATAGCAATGCCATGTCGATTGAAATGGTGTCCATTCAGTGCTCCAGCGAGGTACGCACCCCCGCTATGGCCGCCATTACGTCCACCAGCGTTGGTTCTCCATCGGATGATGTCGATGATTTTCTCCATCTCTCCTTTAGTGGCCCCCTCCTGTTCGCCTCCTTTGGGAGTTGTGTATTTATCCAACTTCGTTTGAAGTGAAGACCGCTGCCCCTTCGGTCCTGACATGGCGCAGCGTCGCAAGCAGAGCACCGTTCACCAGCACTGCGCACACGTGGTTCACTTGCTATCCACAGCAAATCAAACTTCGGGGAGCTGCCAGGGTCGCCAAACGTATCACACACTGACCCCCAGAGCTCCAAAAAAGTGTCACCTTGTCCGCTATTTGATGTACCAGTCGAGACACCCCTGGCAGAACACACCCGGTCCACCGTGTTATATGAGAGTTGTGCCCATGTGCAACTGTGAGATACTCCCCCCCCAACCCCACTGCAGTGTCCTGTTATTACTTGCCGGGAGGCAGGTTCTCAGCAATGGTGAAGACGGCCGGCTTCCCTGCACACAAGGCCAGAGTGACCCCCGATGCGCCGCCGGGAGTGGAGAGAGTCTGACGCGCACCACACAGCAGCGAAAGAATGGAGCCAGAGTTCACTGCTCCCAAAGCAACTCACGCTGGGTTGTCGCCGCGTGGCTCCCAGCCGGTCTCGTTGGTGGTTGCCGGGCAAATCGATCATTCATTCAGCTCCCGGTCTTCCTCTTCGAAGGGCGCCCTTCGCAGCAATCAGCACACCAAGCCGCAGCCCTGCCTGTTAACTTCCGACAGGGCCGCTAGGCGGTAGACAGGTCAGGAAACGCAGAGCAGCGCCACGGACCGCTGATATGCCTCTGGTCCTCACAGCTACCGCACCCGTAAGGCTTCAGCAGGAAGAAGGCGGGGGGGGGGGGGAGGGGAGAGGTCGATCAGCAAGGTGTTAGAGACCCCCTGTTCACACTCTAGCCAAGCCCCACTAGTAATCGTGGAAACTGACAGAGGACTACAGAGTCTGTCGCGGCAGTGAGAGAGACGCGGTACAGGAGCAGGGGCGTTCTTCCCCCGCTCTCCTCTTCCTCTGGACACAGAAGGCGGCGGCAGCGGCAACGAGCAGCGAGCAGGCGAACGAGTATAGGCATAGGGAGCGGCCCGCGGTGACAGACGAGGGAGAGGTGGTGGCGGAGAAACGGCTAACGGCTCGCAGCAGAGAAGCTCACGGCAGAGGAAGGCAGGGGGTAAGTGCTCTCAGTTTGCACCCGCAGCGAGATTCCTTCCCCGTGTCTCACCTCTGGTCTGGTCTCTGGCCTCCCGCTATCACTTCCCTGCCTCCGTTACTGGGCCGCCTTACCCTGCCTTGCCCTGCCCTACAGCATGTCTTGCACCTCCGTGCCTTGTGCCCCCGAACCTCAGCGTAGAGAACCACATCGCCTACGTGTCTTGTGCTTCTGTGCTTCTGTATTTTTCTATTTCTGTTCCAGTGCCCGGCGCCAAAACAATTCCGTGCCGTGAACCTCAGAGCTCCGGAGGCTAGGAAGTCGGGATTTGGTCAGGGGTGCTAGGGAAAATAGGCTGGCTGGCTCCAGTGTCCCGAGTAGGTTTCTGAGAGTTTTTGTGAGAGCCCCGGCACAGAAGCTGCCCCACAGGAGCCTCACAGCTGCCTCATAGTGGTTACAAGGAGAGAGGGGCTGCAAAAACCTACCAGATCAGATCCAAAAACTGTCACATTGCCAACAAGCTGCGGGAGCTTACCAGAGCTTGCGAGGACTATATAAAATCCAAACTCCACTTATTAGCACCCTTTAGTCGCCACTAGCAGGATCAAACAAATTACCAGATACCAGTTAGGCACAAAGGAATTAAAGGAATTCAAGGGAATGGCAACTGTTACAAATTGATATAGATATAGATTGACTAAAACCAATACCAGAGCTAAAGCCAAAGCTAGCAAAATCAAACAACTAAAAATACGCAGATAACAACAAGTAACAACAAATAACAAATAATAAATAACCAACAAACAACTAACATACTAAACAAACCAAAAGGAAATAACAATCGACTGCCAAATCAAAAGAATCAAAAGTCAAACAAAAAGGGGGCGAAAACCTAACACTAAACACCAAAAAGGTCAGGGAAAATTCAAAAAACGGATCAAAACGCAAAACTCTAGATCTGGAGGAATTTAAATTTTGGCAAACCTGCAACAAAAAAAAAAAAGCATCAAGAACTTAAGATAAAAGGGAACAACAGAAACCATAAGAACTACGGGACCAACACGTGCAAAAGGGCTTGGATGCGATGAGATCAGGCAGGGAGAGAACTGTCACATCCACACTGAACAAACGGAAAACAAGCATTGGCATAGCCAATAGGTCTCGCCTTTGGGACCTTATAAGTGTTTAGCCATGTAACAGTTGCATAACTAAATACTTATAAGGTCCCAAAAGCGAGACCTATTGGCTATGCCAATGCTTGTTCGACTTTGGGCGGCTTCAGAAAATGAGCCCCATAACCCGTAGTGAAAAGGATGCATTTTAAAACTACCCTCATGTTAGCCAGCGTAGCCCCATATGTCCTTCGTTGCTCCACTTATGACGTGTTCGACACTGTCATGAGTGTATAATTCCTTCATATTCCATGCTTGCCACTCGCACAGTGGTTGGCTGAGGACAGTGGACTGTGCAATTAGGAACTGGCCTTCAAGAAAGGGGGTGGGGCTAGAGATAAAGATAGAGGGTGTGGCTTAACGGCTAGAGCAGCCGACTTTGAAGCTGGGGCACCAGGTTCTAGTCTGGCGGGAGCCCTAAGCATCCTGCAAATCACGTAATCTCCCCTTGCCTAAAACTAATGTGTCCGTCTGTAATACAACTGGTGCTCATGTAAAGCGCTCTGATAGCTTTGGGCCGAGTTTGCGCGATATAAAACTGCAAAAAAAAGGTGCAAGTCTCTACAGAATGTGATTTACAAATGCAAGGCCGAATGATGACGCTGGCTTTTAGGGAGTTTTCAAAAGTACAAACGAGGATATCCATTGTTCACCCAGGTTAAGCCAAAGTGCACACCAAGGTCTCCTTCTTAATATTACTGCAGTAATTTGATGGATCTACGCAGCTCCTTTGTTACCGACCAAAAAACAATTACAAATAGATTTCGCCACTTGGTGTAATGCCAAATCTTTCTTCATCAGAGAGCAATGTGCAGAAATCAAGGGCTTAAGAACCACGGCCCCAAAAGTGTCTTTGAAGCCCAAACTGGCTGGACAAGCCCCTCCTCCTGGAAGCGGGCAAGTTGCTTCATGAATATTCATGCACTGGGGATTCCCTTCCAAAGGAGGCCAGAACGAAGCACCTGCCCACTGGTAGGACGTAGCAAGCATTCCACTTTCCAGACCTGGCAACTCAAACAGTGCCATCGTGTCACCCGATATGGGCTCCCTTCACACAATCACCCGGGTGGTGAAGAGCACATGTCACACGCTGGCGGGAAGGCGATCTGGAAACCCTGCACGGAGTGGGTTTTCAGCTCATGTTAAAGGCTCTAGGTAGTTATGTCCATTATCAGTGCTTTAAATGGAAAAATAGAAGTGCAGGTACTCTGTACCAGAGTACCTGCTTGTTTCCTGAGAAGTGCCTGCACTCTCTAATTAAAAGTATTACGTCTCTCTGGAGAAGTGCAGGTACTCTCACTCTCAAAATAAACCAGCACAGCGCGCGCGCTCGCGCGGCAGCAGGGGGAGGGGGGGGCCTGCGCGATTCCCTTGCGGGAGCGTGCAGCAAGGTGCGATGATTGCGACCATATGGCGCCACCATATGGCGCCGCGCGCTCCCGCAAGGGAATCGCCAGACATGCACGCGTTGCCATTGCAAGCAATGCAACGCGTGCACGTTTTTGCCCCCAAAGCTGTGCCGATCGCTAAAGGTCTCTCCTATGCAGCGCATGCGCGCTGTGTAGGCGAGACCTAAAAAAGAGCAAAGGAGCAACTGACCTACCTAGCAACAAGAACTTATTGGAGGAGGAAAACCCTAACCAGATCCTGGTAGATATTATAGATAGAGCAGGTTCCAAGCTGAATACAAAATCCACAACAACTACAATAAGTTATCAGCCAAAAATCTACACAAAATTTGCATTTCTAAGAGACGCAGGAGCAGCCATCTGCATGAGTAACGAAAGTTTAAATGGCCTCCCCTCCCCCTTGAACCCGGAGATAACGGGCCATCCAGGTCCTAAGGTAATCACCCTTGAACAAGGCAGTAAAGGCACAGAAGAAAAAAGGGGAAATCCCATAGTTACAAGCACCCCATATAGGAAAAGACAGCAAGGGGAGCTAGTGTCCACCCAATTAACAAGCGTCTCCACAAAGAGGATGCGCATAGGATCAGGCCAAGCACATACAATGGATAAGTCTTTTGAGGCAAACCAGGGAATAAGAACAAGATCACTTTCTGCTGGAACTAAGCCCGGCATAGGCATTCCCCTAGAACCAACTATCCAAATCTTCTCAGGGAGAACAAATTTAATGGATGACATTACTTCACAAAATACTGAAATAGCGCCAATAGCGCCAATACTTGTCCCACCATCTCCATCCCATAATGAGGCACCTAAAGAGCGCACAGGAAGTACGGCCTGTGGATCCAAGCCAACATACATCGAAGTCACGAACAACGAGGCAGATGCCAGCAGAAACTCTCCAGTGCGACAGCTGCAAAAACCCTTAGTGACCAAGGACTCAAATCAAATTAGCCCAGAGATAGGCAGGGAAGCATGGCACTCTAAGGCCAGCCCCAGTGGGGGAATAACCTCAGGGAGAAAGGGCGAAGGAACAACAACAGGGGACAACTCAATTGTCACCAACTGCTGCAGTACCGATAACGCCCAGCCTAACCCACAATTCAACAATCCTTTTAGCAACTCTAACGAACAACTTAGGGACAGGGAATTAGGAACCACAGAGGCCAGAAAAGGCGCAACAGATGGCAATACCGCTCAAATAGCCAACAACCGAGATCAGCAAGAGCTCTTCCATTATTCCGCAGTCGGGCAGGTATATGCCACCACCCCCCAACAAATCAAAAGTAAAGGACCCAACCAATTGGACCCAAATATGCTCTGGGAATCTTTATTAGATACCATGCAGCTTACAGTCAAGTCAATGCAATATCATTCGGACAAAATGGACGTCCAACTATCGATACTCAATTCAGTGGCTACCCACATCTTAAACATTGATAGCAGATTATCCGATATGAACAATCTGATTAAAAGGGCACAGGCAAATACGCAGTTACTACCAACGCACTGCACCTGCTTTTCCATTGTTGACAAACTAGCCACCCTCCCAGAGGCAATGGGGGATATCCTGGCAGAAATCAGGAAAATACCAAGAAAAAACAGCGCATCACCGCAAAAGACTCCAATAAAGTGACCCTCAATAGGTCCATCCTGCAGTCAGGACGTCACAACAAAAATCGAAGGGGCAAAAGGCCCCCTAAAGGACTCTTGCAAGGTGATAAGATCAGTTTGGGGCCCAATCGCTAAATCATTCTGTACCTCTGAAGAGATAGATAAGGAAAAAAAAAAAATCGAGGAGCTCGACTGTTCCAATAGACCAGAGAACATAAGGGCCCCAGAACAAAGCCATGACTTTCACCTCGCAGATCCAACACAAACAAAACTCGAATTAGAAGCTTCAGGAAAGCCCCTCGTCAGGGGGAAAGGAAACCAAGCACACAGCCGCAAGCAAAGGAGAAAGGGAAGAAAGAAGAAAAAAAACATAATGGATTACTTTCAATCAGGCAGTATTAGATCGGGGACAAAAGGACAAGCCACCAGTAAATCAATGGAACTATTGCCCCAAGAAAGAGATAATAAATCGAGCCATTCGACTATTTCACTACTAGGGGACTCAGAAATAAAGCAGGATACGAAAGATGACGACCTATCAAGGCCATTTTACAAAGCAACAGACAGAAGCAAAAAGAACGCAAGCACTAGAGCCTCCGCAGCCTTTAAGGAAAAAAGATTCGTAGAGGATGCTACTTCCAGGAAACCAGAAGGGGTCAAGAAATCAAGCCCTCTGACCACTTCACCATCAAAGGATTCAGATACTAAACTGGTGACGACAGAGGAAGACCCAACGGAGCCAACAGAGTCATCTACAACCAGATCGGATCAAATTAGAAACCAGGAAAGCACGAGAGCTCCAGAAGATTCCATCAAGCAAAATCCTGGCAAGCTAATCATCTCAAGGAATGAAATTACCACCACCAGGGAAAATAGCAGACTTCGAAAGGATCTCTCGAACCCTCTTTCGAAAGAGGAACTTCCCAAACAGGCAAAACTTCCAACTGCCAGTCAATCACAACTTAAAATCAACTCAATTCTATTCATTCCCGAATATAAATCCAGAGGTGGCTGGGATATCCTCAACAGAGGGAACATTTTACATCTAATTCAAGCAATAAGAAGCTTGGAGGACATAAGCACTCATGATCTGGAAAGAATTGCATTCAAAAACATCAAAGAAATCTCCGACAGGGAAATAACAAAGACAACCTGGTCCTCAGAAGAAATAGTGAAGAGAATCCTGGATGAGGAACCCCAACTAAAAGTATGGGGAATTAAAATACTACTCTACCAAAGGCCCGGCTACCCGGAACCACTGACTGCAAACAAAAGCAAAGACACAATGGCAGCTACCTCATCAGCAGGTTCCCAACCACACTCTGTACTTAAAGGAGCTCGCAGCATGGATGCACGGTCACCAGGAGGGAACGATCAACTTCTAGCAACAAGGTCAGAAGACTGGTCCTGGCTAGCTAGGACAATAAACCGTCAGGAGGAGAGCACTTGACGCAAGAAAAAGAAAAAAAAACACCCCCGAGTAATCATCACCTACGAATTTGCTCCTGGAACATAAACGGCTTGGTAAACAAAACATCGGACAAAGAACTCTTGGACTATTTTCAAGGCTTTGATCTCATCCTACTACAAGAAACTTGGGTAGAGGAACCCTTCCATCTCCTAGGCTTTAGAACTCACCAAACTCCAGCAGTGAGAGGCTCCAAATTTGGACACCTAAAGGGTGGTTTAACAATCTACTCATCAATAAAAACAGTAATAGCGACTGAAGACGTCGATACCTCCACATCTTCTACCAATGTAATTAAAGCACTTAGAGTGAGCATACGGGATGGGAATACCATACAACAAATATTACTCTTAAACTCTTATATACATCCTCGCAACAAAACCAAAGGTGCCAGAATGGTGGAGGCAGAAATCATCAGGCTGCTTTCGGTAGAATCAACTTCCAAACTACTGCTGACAGGAGACTTTAATATGTACCTAATGGGGCCACAGTCAAGGGACGACCTACTTGAGGAACAACACTCAGCCTGGAATATCCCTAGGCAGGAGCTGAGCACCAAGAGGCAACAATCAGCACTCGCCAGGAACTTTGTAAAAGATCTGGAACATCTAGGCTTTGTGGCCCTAAATGGGCGCTTTCCAGGAGATCAGCCCACGGTGGCAACATTCCACAGCTCAACCTCAAATACGCTAATAGATTATACTTTTGTATCCCTACCACTCTTCAGCTGGATTACGGGCTGCCAGGTAGGGACCCAAGATCAAAGTGACCACCTCCCGCAAGAAATTTCCACAAGAATAACTGGATCACCACTGGACCAACCTGCTGAGGACCCCAAGTCCATTTATATGGTTAATTTCAGGAGAATCAAACTCAAAACTAACCAACTGGACGACCTACTGGCCGCAGCGAAGTTATTATGGGAACAAAGGGAGGAGGGCAGAAATGAGATAATGCACTGGGAAGAATTTACCAAAATACTAGGAGCAAAGCACGCGGCTCGCACTCTTCCAGTCTCAACGACAAACAGGATCCCAGACCATCAAGATAAACACCTTCTCATTACTAAAATTTCATATCTTCGAATTCTTAAAAAAGCAATAAACAAAACACTGCGGGATATTCAGCGTACAGGGCACGACTCGAGTCTACAAAGGGAGTTAGCGAAACTCAAAGCGGAAAAGAAAAAAATAATCTGGCAGGCAAAAAGGGATTCGGAAGAAAATCTTTGGGCTAGACTGCAACATGATTCGAAATCAAACAATAGCGCGAGATTCTGGCGCACAAAAATAGTCTAGCGAACCCGAACACCCCAAGAATTAATTCACACCTAACAGAGGAAGCCTGGGCTTCCCATTTGCTTCAACACTTCAATTCTGATCAGTATCAGAGCACTTGCCGAATTTCAGAGGGAATTCCTATCAATCTCAAAGCTATCCCAGGAAACAAGCATTTTTCGTTTTCAACTGACCAGGTAAAGGTCAGAATAGCCAAAGGCAAACGGGAGGACGCCCCAGGTCCCAACGGGATTCCTCCAAGCTTATTTAAAAAAGACCCGGAATATTGGGCTTCCAAACTGTCACCGTTGTTTGCAGAAATTACAGGAGGAAACGTCATCCCGGACTCCTGGAGGGGGTCAATCATATCCCCAATATATAAGAAAGGGGACAAGAACTCAGCAAACAGCTACAGGCTGGTGGCTCTAATTGATATTGAAGCGAAATACTACGCTGGACTAATCCTGGAAGAACTCATCGCTTGGACAGAGGATAAATCAATCATCCCCATTAATCAAACCGGCTTTTGCAAGGGCATGGGAACAACCACAAACATACTTGCCCTGTCATTATTGATGGATAGAATGAAATTAGCAAAACAACCTCTATTCATATGTTTTATTGACTATTCGTCAGCATTTGACAAAATTGATAGGAGCATACTCTGGCAGAAGCTAATGGAAAAAAAATACCATCTGCTCTCCTAAACCAGCTAATACTCCTCCATACAAAAACATGGGTTCAAGTCAAACTAGGAGATGGCAGGTTCGTGTCCCGGAAAATTCCAACAACCATGGGGCTCAAACAGGGGTGCGTACTGGCGCCAACACTTTTCAACCTATATATGTCTGATTTGCCGTCGGAACTAGACATGTAATTCGCATGCGCCAAATTTAGGAGGGCTGCCACTTTCCAATCTCCTGTACGCAGACGACCTAGTGCTGCTGAGTCGAACCCCCATTGGCCTTCAACATTTACTAGATACAACTAGCAGTTATTCAGCAAACAATGGTCTATCCATCAACTATGACAAAACAAAAGTAATGAGGATTCATCCAAGAAAGGATACCTCCAAGTTCCGCTGGCATCTGGCCAATTCGACAATCGCAGTGGTAGACCAATACAAATACTTAGGAGTGACTTTAGACAATAGAGGCACATTTAACGCACAAAAAGATGTCATCAAAAGAAGAGGCAACTCTATTGCCGCCGCAATAAAATCCATTAAGCACACAATTACCGGTCCAAATCTTATTCCGTTATTAAAAGTCTGGCGAGCAAAGCTCATTCCGGCAATCACTTATGGGAGCGAGTGCATGAGGGGAAGAGATGCAGCCACTTTAGACAGTACTGTCTCAAGAGCGGCTAGAATGATTTTCAGTCTACCCAAGTACGTTTCACCGGCACAAATAAGGCTGGAATTCGGCCTGCAAAGCCAGGAATTAGCTCGTAAAGGAGCCTACGCCAAAAGTTGGTATAGAATCAAAAGAGCCGAAGCAGGAACACTGAATTCTTACCTATGGACCGAAATACAACAAAAGAGGGGCTGTTCAGCTATGAGCTATCTGACCGCATCAAAAGACCGCCTAGGACTGGAGGATCTTTGGGCAGCATCAGGGTCTTACCAGAGTTTTAAACAAATTGTAAATAAGACTGTGAAAAAACTATCACTACTAGAAGACAAGTCAGCCCTTACAGAAAGAACCCACGGATGGTTCGTCGTGCAAAGCTATGATAAGCCCTCCGCGCAATCCTACCTAGGCATAGGCTTCAACCGGAGGAAGAAGGAAAAATATCTCCATCTCCGAATGGGCATTTTACCATCAGTGCAGCACCTTCCCCCTTGGAAACGATCGCCGGGCCAGACAACATGCCGCTTATGCAAGGAAGCAAACGAAAGTATAATACACCTTTTGTGCATCTGCAGAGAATTACAAGCTGAGCGACGCCAATTACTGAAGCAACACTTTAAAAGTGAGGGGATAAGAACATGTAGGCAAGCAGTAAAGGTATGCCTCGGAGGAAGGAACATCCAGCTGGCGTGTCGCTTCGTACAATTTATGGAAGCGGCAGGGGCGAAACTCGGCCGATAAGCCGTTAGTATCATTCATTATTGCATCGCTCTTTAGTTTTTGCCTTTACAGGAAATAAAGATTGCCTCTCTTATGGACAATAGTTGCTACAGTACGACTTTCAAATGCAACCTACTTCTACCGCAGTCAGAAAGCAACTGGTTAATTGTGTAATTACTCCTCTAACCAAACTGAGCATGTGTTTTATCAATTTTAATCTTTTAGAATCTTATATTCTTCTTAAATGTTCAGGATCCGAAAAACTTGTCAAGATACAGAACGATCAAATCTTTCATCAATGCACTGTAATGGACACAACATGGATATTTGCACAAAGATGTAAACACAATGCACTGAAGTTTTATGAAATGATATTGAGAAGTTTTTTAAATCATGAACTTTGTTATTGTAATTTTTGTCACTTTCTTTTAAAGAGAAATTGTAAAGGTTTTAATTGACCGGACAATAAACTATTACTTACTTACTTACCCTGTTCACAGTGGAAGCCGGGTGCGAGATGTTAGGCACAAACTTCCGGGGCGCCGCCACAATTCAGCATCCGCGGCCGCCCCTCATGGAGATCCCGGCCAGCCACTACTACTCAAGCCCGGGGATTCGGGGCCCGATCGTCACTCTGTTCCACCTCTGCCCAGGATTTTCGGAGCAATCACTTTCCTGCGGTCGGCACCACAGCGGAGGTGTCACACACCTCTCCGACAGCTTGGGGGGGAGCAAACTGATATGTGACGGATATTCAGGCAGTTTTAGGCCATCAGGATCTGTACCGCTTCGCAGCCATCGCGCTCGGCGGTTTTTTTTAAATATTCCTCCGGGAGGTGTTGGAGGAGTTCCTCCATTTCATCATCCCGATGTGCCCTGGCGTATCTTGCTAACAGGGCTGGAGTGTTGGCGATACGCCAATAATTGGAGGATTGAGCTGCCACCCGCTTCCCTGAAGCATCAATAAGTTTGGATTCCTTATCAGGTGGCGGAGCATCTACGGAGGACTGCAAATTGTCTTTTACAGGCATTAGACAACAATGAACCTGGGGAGAGCCGACCTTTCATGTAAATAGGGTCTAAGGGTTCAGGATTATACTTTGTCGACCCTGGCTGGGATTATGCGTGGGGTCCTTGAAAATATCATGTCTAAGCATACCTTTAAGCATAGACATGCTCTATGCGTATTGGACAAGATTTCAAAAAGGAATTCATCCTCAAATTGGTCTTTGTGTAGGGGAACCTGGTGAAGAGGGGCTGCCCGACTGATGAGGGCTTGGAAAGATGAAGCATCATCGGGGGGCGATGGTCTGGGTGGGTAGAGATCTGGATCAGTATCACCCGAGGAATCAACATCATAATTATCCAAGAGATCTGTGGGCTGTGGATATGAATCCTCTCCTCCACCCGATCATCTGTAGGAGACTGTGGAAACCCTTGTGGTGTGAAGTCTTCTGGTTCACATTGTGAGTGATGTGCTGAAGAGGGAGGTGGTGAAGAAGAAAGGAGGAGGATGATGCAAAGGGCTGGTTGCAATGTCATTCTTTTTAGCAGGTACTTGTACATATATGGCATCTGCAAAGGAAAGCCGGCGCTTAGATGATTTGGACGTAGAGTGCACAGGCGGAACTAAAATACGACCAATCCGAGAATGTATATGCGGCCTTTTCTGCTTCGGATCGATCCACTCATGCATGATCTAGAGGATGGGTTTGGGAGGCAATTTGGATGTGGAAGCAGAAAGTTTCGGTGCCCGAAGCAGTTTTCTTTTTTGGATCCGAGGTGATCGAAGGCGAGGAAAGCGGGGTGCTCGACTCAGTGCCAAGAATGATCGGCTCAGTGCCAGAGCCATGTGTTTCGGCTTGGCTTTCATGCCGAGAGAAGGGCATCTGTAGCAGCAGATCGGTGCCGACCATGGCCTGCTGGCAGTGGTGGCCCGGTAGCTGAAGAATCTGTTGAAACCGAATATATTGAGAGGTGGAACAGGGTCACTGTCCGGTGGCCCTCCCGAAGGAAGTTTGTGAATCTGGAGTCTAGAGTTGAGGTTGAAATCCGAGGCGGTGCCCGATTTGGAGTCATGGATGAAAAAGGCCTCTTCCTCTGCTGCAGAGGCCTCATGAAGCTCTTCCTGCTCCTGTTCGCCCTCTTGATTAAAGTTGTCTGGTGTCTCTTCGATCTCTTTGCGCTATGTTTTTCTGTGATGCCCCTGACGGTACCTTAATGTCTTCCTCGATCGAAGAGACAGACACGCTTCAAAATTCCGGTTCACGATGGTTGGGAGACAGACAAATTGCAAACCTGATGGAGGTCTGTTCTCGGGTACCTCCAGTGGCAGCTGAGAAAGAATCAAAATGGAGTTCATTCCATTAGCAGCACATTCTCAGTCGAAGCTGGGTGAAAATAAGAGTAGACTCAAACGGGTGAGGCCTGAAGGCTGCGATGGAATAACGTTGAATCGACATGCGCAAGTTCTGATTTTCTGGACGCAAGGATGGAAAACGCCATTGAAATAATGCCGACGAGGGTGGAACTGAACAGCGAACGCAAAAAGAACCATAGACAGTCTCAAACCGGAGCACCACAAAACATATCCAAACCCGAAGGCAGAAAGAAACAAACGAACAATGGAGTATATGACCATGCGTATTATACCCAAGTCTAAGAGTCATCAGCTTTGAAATTCTTAATCCTGTTGATATTGTAGCTGACCACCCTACAAGGGTCTAGTTGGGAAGATCTGTGGAAGAAGCGCCTGGGTTCAGCTTTGCACAACATGAAGCATCCACCACCAGGCTTTCTGGACAAGGATGAGCAGATAGAACCTACGGTGCCGGCCTTGATGGGCCAATAGGGGGGGGGACAAAGGCCAAATAAAGTTCCAGCTTATGGGCTCCATAATCTCCTTGGTATACATAACAAAGGCTGCAAGAATAAGAGGGTTGGTTGGAGGTGTCCCGTAGAGATTTGACCTGGTTTCCTCCATCAGCACAGGTAGCTGGAGCATCTCTGCAGCTTTCCTGATGAATGTCATAAAACAAGCAACCACTATAGGCGGGGGATCCAACAGGATATTCCATCCCAACCTACAGCGAGGTGTTGATGCCACTAGCATTTTTCTCTTTGAAAAGTTTCTGTATCCAGGCAGCATTGATTCACATATGCGGGGCATCTCTCCCATTTAGACTTTCTGCTGATGTCTGCAAGTGAGACCCCAACAAACAAGGCTGCAGTTGAGGAAACACTCCTTGAATAAGCAGCCAGCACAGATGTTTGCATTGGACGACCATCTATGAAATGGTAAAAGGTAATGGAGAGGTTATCCATCTATTTATTCCTGGTTCAGAGACCGCACATCTTTTTTTTGGTGCCCCAGTTCATTAACAAGCGATAATCTGGATCTCGCTCCTCGCCCATGTTTGGGCAAAGACTGCTGTCTTTCCTGTAATATATTTTATGCTCGCCCAATATATTAGGTCAAACTGTGGTTTCACTATTTGGGCAAAAATTGTGTTTAAGTCCCACGAAGGAGGGCATCATGTGGGGAAGGGCTCTGTAAAGCCTTTTAAAGAATTGTTTGTTGATCCTAGAAGGTAATAGGGTGACAGATTTTGAAGAGCACCAAATCCTTGATAGTGAAGCAAATGAACCTTCATGGAGGCATATTTGAGGCATGCTTTGCCAAATTCCAATAGATATGCACGTACCAGATGCAGTGCAGAGGTGGCAGAATACACAACCTGGAATAGCACCAAACAAAATCTCTTCTACTTAGCTTGGTAGGTTTTAATTGCTGAATGTGCCCTACCGGGATACATAATAGCTCTGCAATCTGGAGGAATATCTAATCATGAAATCTAGAGGTGTTGGAGCGATTGTAGGAAGCTGGCTCTGTATATGATATTGCCACTAGTTGGTAACACCATGCACAGAGTCCAGGGGTTCCCCAAAAGTGTACAGGGCTCAATGTAAAACCTAAAGTGCTCTATTAGTGGTAGTGTGGGCAAGCAGCCTTAGGCCTAACACAGAGGAGTGCAAGACATTTATTTCACAACAGTGATCAATAATGGACACGCAACTCAAGAAAGAGATCCAGACCAATTTTAGAAAACTATACTTTGTATTTTATTTTAAGACTAAGATCTTCATAAGGAAGGTACGTTTTTAATCTCTCCCATGCTTCGGACGGCCCCTGGCCGTCCGACGTCACGGTGGGCGTGTGCTAAGGACGGCCGTCCACAGGTGACTGGAGTCTTTGTTGAAGGCAGCAGTCCTCCCAGGGGTTTCAGAGGTCGCTAGCCGCAAGACAGGTTGAAGGTTTGTCGAAGCTGGAGACAGGCCGGTAGGGCTGGGGCCAAGGTAGTCGCCTTAGTCTTCTCTGCAGGGTTGTCTTCTTTCTTTGTAGGTCGTTGCATATCTATTTCTAGGTCTGAGGGAGCTACCTAAATACTAAATTTAGGAGACTTTTTAGGGGACGAGTAGGGAGGCCCAATGGGCACCTTACCTGGGGTGACTACACCCTCTATTATGCCACCCTCCAGTGAGAGGGGGCATAGACCTAGCCCTGATTTGAGGGGTCTCCTGTTGGACTGAAATGCGTCTAGCTGACTCCTTCTAGCATTGTGTGAGTTAAGTTAGCATTTGCGGCACCATTTTGTATTCAGCCGCCATTTTGTACCATGATCGAAATGAAGCTTCTGTCTCATACTGTCTGCCTCAGCAGAAAGCAGCCTCGATTGTTTCTCTCTATTATTCAAGGTTGAACTTCGCTGCACTAATGAATAGATCATTCTGTAACTGCATGCCTTTCCCCCTAGGTAGGCCTGCTCCCACTCTCAGAGACAGGTAGGGGCAGAGTAACCTTGAAACTAAGATAGCGTGTACCCGGTCTCAGGATGGTAGCCCATCCTTCTGTACCTCCTTTGTTCATCAGCGCCCAGGCTGGAAAATTCCAGTCTGGGCGGGTCTTTAGGGGTGTTGGGAATGTATATCTGACTTTACCATGTTGGCGGGGTCAGTCCCTCGGCTGCTAGCTAAGGAGGCTGGTCGGACCGGACTCCGCTCGAGTGTATGACTAATCAATAACTTTGGTTTGTATTCTCTGTCTGACCGACTCCTCATTTGTATGGAAGGCTGAGGTGGTCGCGAGTGACCCGGGTGGCCCTAAATGGATCACTTCCTTCACTCTCCATCTTCAAGATGGCAGTGACTGAAAGTTGTGCTTCACCTCGCCTTGGCAGATGTGGGCACACTTCCTATTCTTTTGAGTTTTCCTGCCCAAAGTGGGGGTGTAAACCAGGGGTTGCCATATGCTGCTAGCAGCAGAGGCTGGGGGTCGCATTACAAAGGCGGCAGGCCTTTGAAGCTTCCCTCTTCGAGCACTGGCCCATCCTGGGGGAGGAGGTGACATCTGCCCAGGATATGCATTGTTTCTGGTCCCCGAAAGCAGGTACTCTCTACCCAGGGGTCCAGAAACATGTCTGGTGGTGGCTGGCTGCCTACAGCCGGTCAGAGACCACACTAACTAGGGTTGATACGTTTTCAGGGGGCACCTTTGAGGTGCCCTCGGAGTACATGGTTCAATAAATCACACACTGGCATCAGTGTGGGTTTACAGAGAGGAGAAGTTTGGAACCAAACACACCTGGTTTCAGAGAAGCCATCATGGTGCTGTGGAACTTGAGTTGTCGAAGTTCCAGGCCATGTACTCTCTTTGACTTTCCTGGCACTTACAATATTTGGGAATGGCCCCCAATATTGTAGGGGCATATCTGCTTCTGCAGATATGCCCTCACCTGGGGTTTAGTGCACCCTACCTTAGGGCTGTGAGGCCTGCTAGAGGGGAGACTTACCCATGCCTTCTGGCAGTGCTGGTTGGTATGGCACCCAAGCAGGGTGCCATGTTTACTTTGTCGTTTTCTCCCTAACAGGGGCATGCAAGGTGCAAGGGCAGTGGCATGGTCCCTGTGGACCCTCTTCAGCTCCAAGGCACCATGTACTCAGGGTATCCTTTACTAGGGACTTACAGGGAGTAGAAGTACCAGTTGGGGGATTTGATTTTAGAAAAGCACTGCCACAGGGGCCTGGGTGGCAGGGGCCCTGTGCACTACAATTGAATCCACATCAAAACCAGCCAAAAAGTGTGTGCTAACCATGCAAAAAGAGGCGCTTTCTCACAGCGATGTCAAATGCAGAGATCCCCGATTGCGATGAAGAATCTGACCCTTCCCCGTTGACAACAGATCATGCTGACTGCCTAGATGCATGGAGCTTCTGACAGAGGGAGAATGGCAGTGAACCGATACTCGCAAGGTCATGTCAGTGCTCACTAATAGGATGAGGGGAGGTGGTGGAAAGTCGCGCACAAAGATATTAGACCATGACATCAAAAGCACCTCTCCCCTCGATCTTGGGTGTCACTACCGGCTTGCATATAATGGGCATTTCTTGTTCGGAGCTCTAGCGAATAAATACAGTGCATACCACCCCACTGATGAAAGATAGTATTCACCAGTTCTTAGCTTAACTCCCACTCATGGTGGATGTGTGTAATTCTGCTGAACGCATCCACTGATGTGTAGCCTACTCCTGGCAGGTGCTCGGTTATCAGCTATATGCTGCAAATGAAAGCTGAATTCCAAAGATGTTATGACTCTTCTGAAAGGACCTGTGACTAGGTGCCACCTTGCTGGTTGATGTAGGAACATCATAGTTCTGCATCAACTTTCAAAGTTCTGAATCAAATTCACAGCACCGATCCCTCAAATTCGGAAGAAAGACAACAGACTATTGAACAGCTGTTTGATCAAAGGCAGAAAGATGACTGCATATAAACATCCTCGACCTAAGGACTATGGCTTTCTGGTCCAGCAAATGTGGCCATGTCCATCTAGGGACACATACATAGGTCATAAGCAGAAAGATGACTGCATATAAACATCCTCGACCTAAGGACTATGGCTTTCTGGTCCAGCAAATGTGGCCATGTCCATCTAGGGACACATACATAGGTCATAAAAAAATGAACCAGTTCAGGCTGGAAAGTAATCTTTTTGTCATGTTCAATGGTGTTCTCCACTAATCCAGTGTGGTTCTGCTCTGGGCACGATCTGGTTCGGGACTTCAAATGATCCGGACGCACAAGTTACTAACTTGTGTAACGATATATCTGTAAGAGACAGTAGTTAGTGATAGATTCCTTACCTTAGAATATCCCCAGGCGTCAGGCTGGATCCGGAAAGTTTTGCGTAGCAGTACCCTTGCGTCGCCGGTAGGCGGCGTCGTGCGGCTCCGCGTCCGTCGGCCGGCGTCGTGATCGCCGGGATGACGTCGCGGGCAGTACTTAGACGCCGCCCCTGCGCGCTGACGTCAGTTCTGTACACGACTTTCCGCGCCAGGAACGCAGAGCCATGCAAGAAGCTGACACAGGTGTCTGAAAAATACTAGGGCCCTGAAAGGGATGTCCTTAACCCTAGAAATCAGTTCGCAGAACGGGGAGGATGGGTGGGCGGTAAGGAATCTATCACTAACTACTGTCTCTTACAGATATATCGTTACACAAGTTAGTAACTTGTGCATCTGAAAGAGACACGTTAGTGATAGATTCCTTACCTTAGAATAGATACCCCAGCAATACCAACCCCGGTGGTGGGTCTGCGAACAAAGATCAGACAAGGAAGTCCTGGAGGACAGAACGGCCAAAGAAGCCGTCCCTCCGGACCTGACTGTCAAGGCAGTAATGCTTAGTAAACGTGTGCAGCGAGGCCCACGTAGCTGCCTGACAGATAACCGGCGTATTTAGGAAGACAAGGGTGCCCCAATGTATGAACCTGGGGTAATGTAGTTTAAAGGAACAATGGTTCTAGAGTGGCCTAAAGGGTCCAAGGGAAGTAACCCTGTAAAGGCACTGAGAAAAGTAAAGGAATAGAAACTTAATTCATAAAGGAGAGCAGTAGGAAATATAACGAGGGACATATAGGTCAATGTATGACAAATATTTATTACACAATGAAGGTATTCAGGTGCTCACACAGTAAGTGACAATAAGCGTGACGTGAGAAGTGAGGGTGAACTTAAAATAATGACATCGCATTGACAACAGAAATAGAAGCTCCTTTAAAGATTTTTACAGAGTATAAGGAGTTCATGTTGTAGGGGTCGACGACGCTCGAACTCAATTATTCGAGTTCATCTTCAGGACAAAAGTGTGAGCAACTTGAATTGAGCTGAAGAAGGAATTAATATCCTTGGTAAAGGCGTCTACGTAGCGCTGTTCTTCTTAAGGTGACCGGGATAGCCTGCGAACTAATGCGCGTTATGGTGGGACCCGGTAAGGGGGAAAACAAACTTAGTTTGCTGGAAGCAAATGCTTAAACTCCTTCGCCGCTAAATGGCAATGTGCTGTGCCGGGGAATTAATTAAATTGGCCGGCCAATTTAATTAATTCCCCGGCACTAAGTTTGTTTTTCCCCCTTACCGGGTCCCACCATAACGCGCATTAGTTCGCAGGCTATCCCGGTCACCTTAAGAAGAACAGCGCTACGTAGACGCCTTTACCAAGGATATTAATTCCTTCTTCAGCTCAATTCAAGTTGCTCACACTTTTTGTCCTGAAGATGAACTCGAATAATTGAGTTCGAAACGTCGTCGACCCCCTACAACATGAACTCCTTATACTCTGTAAAAATCTTTAAAGGAGCTTCTATTTCTGTTGTCAATGCGATGTCATTATTTTAAGTTCACCCTCACTTCTCACGTCACGCTTATTGTCACTTACTGTGTGAGCACCTGAATACCTTCATTGTGTAATAAATATTTGTCATACATTGACCTATATGTCCCTCGTTATATTTCCTACTGCTCTCCTTTATGAATTAAGTTTCTATTCCTTTACTTTTCTCAGTGCCTTTTACAGGGTTACTTCCCCTTGGACCCTTTAGGCCACTCTAGAACCATTGTTCCTTTAAACTAAATGACAGATAACCGGCAGCGGAACACCGCGGCCCAAGGCCGTGGTAGCAGCCGTTGCCCTGGTGGAATGGGCACGCAGCCCAACAGGAGGCTCCTTCTTAGCCAAAGAATAGCAGGTCTTGATGCACAAGGTAACCCAGCGGGAGATGGTCCTCTTGTGCACCGCCCGACCTTTTTGGCGCCCACGTAGCCAACAAAGAGCTGGTCATCCACCCGGAAGTGTTTCGTGCGGTTGATATAGAAGGAGAGCGCACGTTTAGGGTCCAGACGGTGGAGCCTCTCTTCCTCTCTGGAAGGATGCGGAGGCGGAAAGAAGGTGGGCAAAGTGATGGTCTGCCCAATGTGGAAAGCAGTAACCACCTTTGGCAAGAAGGACGGACGCGTCCGAAGAACAACCTTGTCTGGATGAACAGACAGAAAGGGAGGTTTGCAAGAAAGAGCCTGGAGCTCACTCACCCGCCGAGCGGAGGTGATGGCCACCAGAAAGGCTGCCTTTAGAGTCAGAAGACGAAGAGGACAGTTATGCAGAGGCTCAAAGGGAGCGCACATTAAAAAGGTAAGAACCAAGTTCAAGTCCCACTGAGGCATTACAAACGGAACAGGAGGGAAGAGGTGAGTAATGCCTTTTAAGAACCTGTTAACAACAGGGGACTTGAAAAGGGAGGGCTGATCAGGGAGCCTGAGGAAGGCCGAGATAGCACAAAGATAACCCTTGATGGTACCCAGGGCAGAACCCTGTTGGGCCAGAGAGAGAAGGAACAGAAGGACCTCAGAAAGAGGGGCAGAAAGGGGATCCACAGCCTTTGCTGTGCACCATGCCACAAATTTGTTCCACCTGCAGGCGTATACCACCTTAGTGGAGGGACGCCTGGCTGCCAGAATCACATCACAAACTTCGGGAGGCAAGTCGAAAGGAATCAACTGCCGCCGCTCAATCTCCACGCAAGCAGGTGTAGACTGGACAGGTTCGGGTGGAGGACCGTCCCCTGCTGCTGCGACAGAAGATCCTCCCGAAGAGGCAGACGGATCGGGGGATCTATGCTCATATTGAGTAGCTCGGGATACCAAACTCTTCGAGCCCAGTCCGGAGCCACAAGAATGACTTGGGCCCGGTCGTGCCGAATCTTCTTCAACACTCTGGGTAGAAGTGGTATAGGCGGAAAGGCGTACAACAGACCGCAACTCCACTCGCGACGAAAAGCGTCGCCGAGCGAGTGCCGCCTTGGAAATTCCAACGCGCAGAACTGATGACATTGCGCGTTCTCTTCGGTGGCGAATAGATCTAACCAAGGCTCTCCCCACTGTAGAAAGAGTCCTTGCGCCACTTCCGAGTGAAGACGCCATTCGTGATCCATCATGCACCTGCGGCTGAGTTCGTCCGCCCTGGCGTTCAGAGAACCTGCCAGGTGTTGAACCATCAGGAACATGCCCTGATGTTCCAGCCATGTCCAGAGGCGCAGAGCCTCCTGACAAAGGGTCCAAGACCCCACCCCGCCCTGTTTGTTGCAGTACCACATGGCGGTGGTGTTGTCTGTGAACACCTGCACTACCTTCCCTTTGACAGAGGGAAGGAATGCCTTGAGTGCAAGCCGGATCGCCCGGAGCTCCAGAAGGTTGATATGGAGCCGGGACTCCGCCGGAGACCAGAGGCCTCTGATCTCCGCCTCTCCCATGTGACCGCCCCATCCCAGAAGGGACGCGTCCGTCACAACTGTATGCTCTGGCTGGGGAAGGGAGAGGGATCTGCCCATGACCCATTGCCGGTTCGAGAGCCACCACTGCAACTGTGTTGCAGTCCCCTCCGAGATCTGGACGTGATCGGACAGGTTGCCCTGGTGCTGCGCCCACTGGAACTTCAGGTCCCACTGCAAAGCCCGCATATGCCATCTGGCATGATTGACCAGCAGGATGCAGGAGGCCATGAGGCCCAGCAGCCTCAGGGTCATCCGTACCGAAACCCAGGATAAAGGCCGAAAGATCGGAATCATAGCCTGAATATCCCGGACTCGCCGTTCGGGAGGATAAGCCCGAAACTGCGTTGTGTCCAGAACTGCTCCGATGAAAAGGAGCTGTGGAGAAGGAATCAGATGCGACTTCGGCACATTGATGGAGAACCCCAGCGAGTGCAGGAGTTCGGCCGTAGTCTGGAGGTGGGAGACGACTGCCTGGGACGAGCCCGCCTTCAGCAGCCAGTCGTCGAGGTAGGGGAAGACTGAAACCCCTGCCCGGCGCAGATGAGCTGCGACCACTGCCATCACTTTCGTGAACACCCGAGGGGCACTTGTAAGGCCAAAGGGGAGCACGGTGAACTGAAAATGCTCGGGGCCTACCGTGAACCGAAGGTAACGCCGGTGGGCCGGCAGGACGGGGATGTGGAAATACGCGTCCTGCAAGTCCAACGCTACCAACCAGTCTCCTGGGTCGAGGGCAGTCAAGACCTGAGCTAGGGTGAGCATGTTGAACTTCTCCTTCCGGAGGAAGCGATTGACGTTCCGGAGGTCCAAGATAGGACGCATGTCCTCCTTGTCCTTTTGGGCACCAGAAAGTAGTGGGAGTAGCAACCACACCCTACTTCTGGGGTCGGAACATGCTCGATGGCCCTCTTGGTCAAGAGGGCCGTGACTTCCTTCTGTAGAAGCACCAAGTGATCCCCTGACATGCGGTGGAATTGAGGTGGCATGGCTGGGGGTGGTCTCGAAGGGGAGGGAGTAGCCCCTTCGGACAATGTCCAAGACCCACCTGTCCGAGGTGAAGGTGCGCCAGTGGGGAAGGTGATGGCGGACCCTGCCCTCTACTGGCGTGCCGTGCACCTGAAAGGAGGGACTAGGAGGGCTTGGAGGCCGCGGACGGGTTGGAGGTGGTGGCCTGACCCGCACGCTGGTTGCCCGATCCGCCACGGCGGAATCCACGTCCTCGGCCACGCGAAGACGCCTGCTGCGCGGGCCGGTGGCTGGGCTGCTGACGTGAAGGGGCGCCCCTACCGTGGCCACGATAGGGGCGAAAAGCAGAAGGCAGCGGAGGGCGTGTAGCAGAAAGGCCCAGGGACTTGGCAGTAGCCCGTGAGTCCTCAAAGCGCTCCAACGCATGGTCTGCTTTGGACCCAAAAAGACCGACTCCATCAAAGGGCATGTCCATGAGAGTATTCTGGACATCCCCTGAAAAACCAGTGGTTCTCAGCCAGGCGTGGCGTCGGAGCGCCACCGTCGTTGCAATCGACCTGCCCAGCGAGTCGGCGGTGTCAAGGCCACAACGGATAGTGTATTTGGCCGCATCCCTTCCTTCCGCAATGGCGCGGGAAAGCAGTGCCTGGACCTCCTCAGGGCACTGGGGCAAAACATCCGCCACCGAATCCCACAGAGAGTGGGTATATCGGCCCAAAAGACAAGCGGTGTTAACGGACCGCAAGCCAGCACTGGAGGAAGAAAACCTTTCTTCCCAAACTGATCCAGGCGTTTGGATTCCCTATCCGGGAGGAGCGGTAGGGAAGGCGGTTTGGGAAGCGGAGGCTTGGACAACCAAGCTCTCAGGAGTGGGGTGGACAGAAAGAAACAGGGGGTCGCCCGGAGCGGGGCGATGGCGTCGTGACACGTTCCGATCCACAGGAGCCCCTGTGTTGGGCTTGGACCAGGCGCCCAAAAGAACGTCCGTGAGGGCGTCGTTAAACGGCAGCACAGTCTCCGCAGAGGAGGCTGCCGGCTGAAGCACCTCTGTCAAGATGTTTGTTTTGACCGTCAAAGTAGGGAGCTGGAGACGTAAGGCCCCAGCAGCCCTACGCAACACCGTACCAAAATTGGCCCCCTCCTCCGTAGCCACGGGAGGAGACAGCATGCCAGTGTCAGGAGAAGTATCCAGACCACTGGCCTCCCCTAGACTCTCTGTCCAGTCCTCATCATACTGACAGTTGCGTGTCAGAGGGTCATCAGACCCCTCCCAGTCCTCCTGGTCCTCCTCTGGTTCAAAAATAAGGAGGAGGAGGGACATTTGGGACCCAAGGTCCCATCGGGCGCCGGAGCCGGCGTCGAGCGACGTCGCTCCGGGTCCATGTCCGGGGCCGGAAGGAATCTGGGGACGACGCCGCCCGGAGCCCAGGGCGGCGCCGAGAACGGCACCGGAGACATCGGCGCCGGCGGAGGTGTCGTGAGGTCGACCGGCGTCGATGGGAGTTGTGGAGCCGGGATCGAGGCCGGGGCCGGAGCCGGAGCCGGGATCGAGGCTGGAGGCTCGGGCGACGCCGGGGCCGGAGCCGCCGGCGACGCCGGATCAACCCCACTGCAGGCCCGCGGGGCCCGAAGGCGCACCGGAGGGGCCTGAAGGCCCGAAGAGGCGGGCCATGGCCGACAGGAACTCCTGTACCTTGGCCGGATCCGCCCCGAACCCGGGAAGGGCGGGTATGACGGGGGCGACTCCACAGGCAAGTCCGGGGCCGCGGGGCGGGGACGGTGCCGGGAGGGGCCTCAGCCGAGTCGCGAGACCGGCGAGGCGAAGTCCGAGAGCGACGATGCTTCTTGGACTTCTTGTGTCGAGACTTACCGGACGAAGAAGACTTCGACGCCGACGACCGGTGTGCACTCCCGCGAGCGACCCCTGGACCTCTCACGCGACCGGGGCTTCCGCGGAGCCGAATGCCGGGCCTCGAGGAGCTTTCGAGACCGCTCTCGCAAAGCCTTCGGGTTGAGGGCCTGGCATTCGGGACAAGACTCGGTGTCGTGGCCTCGGCCGAGGCAGAAGAGACACTCCCAATGCGGGTCGGTGACGGACATCATCCGCGCACAGGCGCCGCATCGCTTGAAGCCGGGCATCCCTACGACACCTGAAGGTGGAAAAACAGTGAAAAAATCACCAAAAAGTATGGTCAAAAAGTGACCAGGGCACTGCTCTTCCCGGATCTGCGCTTACTGGCGCGGAAAAAGAAGAACTGACGTCAGCGCGCAGGGGCGGCGTCTAGGTACTGCCCGCGACGTCATCCCGGCGATCACGACGCCGACGACGGACGCGGAGCCGCACGACGCCGCCTACCGACGCGCAAGGGTACTGCTACGCAAAACTTTCCGGATCCAGCCTGACGCCTGGGGATATTCTAAGGTAAGGAATCTATCACTAACGTGTCTCTTTCAGATACATGGTGCATTTTGTTCCTCTTGAGAGTCACAATTTGATTCTGCAGCAAGGACCAGACGAATGCACAACATAATTTCTAGGAGTGACTTAAATGTATGGACTGTAATAGTATTCAACCCTTGAATCTGTGAAGACAGGAATGGTCATAATTGGACTCTTTCTAGAGACAAAAAAGCTTTCCAAACAGCGTCCAATATCGCTCCCTGGAACTTGTTAGGTTTCAAGTGAGATTTGCTGATGCTGGTTGAGACATGTATACTTGAAAAAGAACCAAATATCTTTGCTTCCACTGACTATTTGCTCTTGAAAGGCAGCCATCCAAGTAAGAAAAGATTGTGTCCTTCATTTCGTGTGAAATATTAAGACAGTGGCCATGCACATCATAAAAATTATTTGAGTAGCCCGGAGCATCCTCCACATCCAGTAAAGTCATGTACCCATCCAGAAACGATTCACGCTGCAAAACAGTTTTGCAGCATGTAGCTCTTATAAATTCAAATGCTCTGCACCTAGTGGTTGGAGTGGGAAAGCGCTTCCTCTTTTAACCTTTTTTTCTCCTTGAAGGGTGTCTGGTGAAACCAGACATCCCTCAGAAGTAGGCTTTTACTCACACCCTTTGTTTGTGAATGACATCGGATTATTTTATTGGGCATAAAGTTCGGAGGTGCCCGTTGTGCTGCAGAAAGAGACAATGAAGTATGGTAGCCTCAGAGGCAGTGGAGTTCTGCTTTCCACTAATCAGCTGGAATTTGGATCTTTTCTAATGAGATTAATAGGATGCTAAACCAAATGCTTCTATGGAAATCTGGCTTTACTGCCAATGTATAAGCTACCATAGTACTCACAAGCTTGATGACAGGGCATAATTCAAGCAAGTAACTCTAGAAAAGAGCCAGTGCTGGAGGATGTTTGCTACATATTGTTAACAAGCTTTGGACATTGCATTAATTTAATGCACGGGTCCAGGTCAGTTTAAACTGTTATAACTAGAAACAGTCTGGATGCAACCAAAATTCTCTCATGTTTGTTCCCTTTGTTTTCTATTGCATTCAGCCCAGGAACCTTCCACTCTCTAAGTATTGTTTTATGAGATGTTGATTTTTTTTTATCTACTTTTTTTTAAACAGTTAACTTGTTTTTAGAAAAAAACATTCAACACCTTTTTTCCTTGAAAGGTCAGCACCAACAAAAAAAATATGACATTTTAGCATCTTTACTTATTGAAAATGAACATTCACAACTTTTAGCTGAATAGTAGCAATCATAACCACAACCATATGCAGCTTGATGTAACTATAGATTTTGTTTCGGAGAATGTCAATCCAGAAATGAAATATTTCCATGCTAGATAACATAATGAAAGGATACTGTCTTCTCGTTTATCCTGTGAGCTTTCCATTCCTGGCAAGGCAGCTGCTACACGTCGGAAAAGCTGAAAAATAAAGCGGCAGCAGATATTTAACAGTGAGAATACAAACATCCTGTTTACAATGAATGCAGAAGGGATAATTCTTTCACAGACTTGGAAAAAAGTCCTTTCTAACCTACTTACATAAAGTGAGTGATGAAGGGGGTTTGAGCGAGATTGGGAGAGAGGGCTGGGCCAAGTGTGTTTAGGAAGAAAAAGATGGGACTGTGGGAGAGAAGGGGATAGATTCAGGACGGAGAAAAAGTGAATGGTATAAGAGCGATTGAGAGGAAGAATGCAACTGGATATCTTAGCAGGAAGAAGAGCAGTGGGGGACAGCACGATGTAGAGGGCCAGACCACAATAGTGAGGGGATAAGCCTACAATGCAGAGGGGAGAGAGAATAATACCTACAGAGAAGGAAGAAGGCATAGTGTTCAGTCCGAAGGGAGAGAGCATAACATGCACAGGGGACGGATTAAATGCAAGGGAAGAAAGCATAACGCAGTAAAGACAGCCCAAAAGAGGGTAGGCTCGGTAGCACAGTCTGAACGTGTAAACAAGCACCAAGGGCCCAAAAGGATTAGGGAACAGCAGAAGAGCCAAATCTATAGCAGTCAGAAGCTGAATGTAGAGACACTTTAGGCAGATTCATCCAGAGAACCAACCATGTTAGTGTGAAAATAAAAGATGTTCCTGGATTTAGAGATGATCTTAAACTAGAAGAGGAGGAGGATGATGATGATGGGAGGGGCATGCAGGCCTCATTCTCCATTGAACACATTACTCATTATTCTATGTATTTAAGATTACACACAGGGTTGTAAATGCTAGCTTGATGTGCCTACTGTTAAGAGTGTGACCTTTACCATCTAATCGCCCTGGACCTGTAACAGTGAAGTACCTTTGAAGTGTCAATGAAAAATACGTGTATATCCAAGCATAGCAGGCTCCAAGGTTTTCTGCATCCGTATACCCTAGAAAAATAGCTTGGTACAAAACAGATGCCACCATCACAGGGAGGAGGGATCGAGCAACGTTCAGCTAGGGGCAGGTCTGGCAGGCAAAGGAGACACAATGGGTCACAGGGAAGAAGGGAGGGAAATAAGTGCCGATCTATACACCAGGACGAAAGCCATTTACATAAAGTGGGTTAATTAGCACACCAATGCAGTGAATGGATGTAATGCAAGCACCCCTTTGCAGTGCAAGGATATTTCGGTGGAACGTATGGGATTCGTATGAAGTGTTAAACAGCTATTTTTTTCTCAAGGATTGATTTGATGAAACAATATTCTTCAATAGTGTCCATCCACTGGTACATGACACCACACCCAAATGTAAAAAACAAAAACAAAAAAAAACAAAAACGTTTCCAGATTCTACTATTTAAAAACAAAAATTGTAGCAAATTTTGTACAAAGGGTCACAGTGCCAGGGGAAGATGTTTACATAAAATGTAACTTTTATACTGCACATTAAAGTGTAAGTTTCTACCATGTTTTTCTAACTAACACCGAAACAGACTAGCAATAGGCACAGCAGACTGAAGACTGTTTATTAACATGAACTTTTCTCCAATTAACTTGTATCAAGAAAATGTTCTCCATTTTTACAAGAGTAACGCTAGAACATGAAATGAAATACATAACAAAAGGATTAAAATATATAAAAATATCTCCAAAGCTTTGATTTATATTATAACAGATCAAATTAAGAATGGGAAACATGGGGGAGGAAGAGAATGTGCATCTCACATATGCGTCTCACCTATGGATACCATTAATTAAATGCTATCATATTGATTAGTCTGACCTAGAAAAGAATGCAAAACTCTTATATCATCAATAGTTAGGGCAGTTTCAGAATCCTTTTTTTAGCTATAGACAAAGTACGAGAGCCCCACTGCTTGAGTTTAGGTTCAAATCACTAGAACTCCATGCAACTAGGAAATCCTTGCAACACTGCTTATAAAGAAGACCTAGCAAGGCGATGACCAAGCACCCGCTCTAATCCATGAAAACCTATCCGTTCAAAATGATTAAACTCTGTAATTTGGTTCCTGAATTTGGTTCCTAAGATAACTAAATGGACGGTTTCCTTGCCAGCCTTCTATTTTTTAAGACCAGTATTTGGCACTATGTTGGAGACCCTTTTTCATTTCAATGACACCAGCTTTATCACTTATGAAACAATTAAGATCAGATTAATTATTCACTTTGTACTACACTTTTCTTTTTTTTATTTTAAAAATCTTTTTTATTGTTTTAATTAAAGGAACATATAAACACCATTAAACAGGTACAGTGCGGTGCTGTAATCAACATTTCCAGACAATCATGATAAGATAATACGATCAAGATAAGAAAATATCACAGGGTTGGAATCTTCTGTTTCGTAGTTTCCCTTATGTTCACACATCAAACCTCTATGTTGGCACACAGTGCTGAGGGGGAATCGGTGATACACTTCTTTCTTAACAGTTTATTTAGACCGTGTTACTAGTTTTAAAATACTGTAAACTACTGCTGTCAAACATGGTGTTAACTAAGGCCTTATATAAAAAAAAAAAATATTGTAGTAGGTGTGACTTACTTTAGACTTACTCTTGCATTTGCAGGAGTTCGACACACTAACTCATGGAAAAAAGCTTTCTGAACCTGGCACCTTCTGTATAAAAATAATGCTCATAGTATAATATTTTCAAATACAAGTATTTTTTACATTCGAGTTATGGGAGCCAAAACATACATGCATCTTTTTTGTTTACCAGAAGATTTAATTTAATATCCAGAATGCTTTCAGCTAAGACTAATTTGCATTAGGTTTGTTCCTGTCATACCTTCTGTTGCTGTCGAGCTCATAGTGGTCTTCACCGTTTCATTTACTGTAAAACATTTACCGTACATCTATATATTTAAGTTCCTTTTTATAGCACTTGAGGTGCCAGTTTGCTGCTTCAAAGCATTAAACATGGGATGGGTTGGTGGGCAGGGGAGGATGATGGTGCTGTATTTTGGTTTTATATGCACGTTTGATGTTGAAAGCTAAGCTGGTAGAGTATGAAAAAATACAACACTTAATTCAGATAACCATTGGAGTGTTTGCATCGAGCATCACATGACTCACCAATAACAAATTAAGCATAGGAGTTTACTAGGCTATCCATTTGCAGCACAAATTTAAAGTGAACTGACCTAGAAAAGTAGAAACTTCAAAGAGGTACGTCAATCCGAATCTCATTAAAAAAAGGTTTTAAAAATCTGCTTTGATCCTTTATCAGTCTTGATATGTAGACGTCAAATAAATATAAAATTATACTAAGCATTTGCCCTACTAGCATGATGCTACACTACTGCTTAAAGACTCGGTAGCCAAGATATGCAATCAGTTAACAAGTACAACTAGATGTTTAATGTACACATTTACTGCGCTCTTTTCCTTACTCAGATTTACACTGTTCAAAGGGGCTTTCCTGGACACTCAAATGAGCATCTAGAAACTTAGAAATATCTTTCAAATCAAAGCCTCACTCCATCAAAGGACTTCCAGGCGTCTCTAAGAGATACAATACACTGAGCGGTGTAAGTGCACTGATGAACTGGAAGAATCAGTTAAAAAAAATAAAAAAGGCGAGAATCGCTGCTTTCCACCTGGGAGTCACTTACCTGTTTCACATTGTAGCCCGCTTTTGCACTGGTTTCAATAAACATTACATTCAGCTCTTTGGATTTCCTTTCGCCCTCTTCGATGGACACTTGCCTGGGGGCAAAAGACATGCCAGCCAGAATAAAGACATTATAGCTCTACTGGATGTAAAATCATTTTTAGGCATAATTAAAAATAAAAAAATAAACCACACTGTTTGTATTCCCTAAGAAACGTATTCAGAACGTTCATTTAAATGTACATGGCGTCTAGCTCAGGTGATTACATCGTGAGTCTGATGTCAAAGCTTTACCAACATGAATGGCAACCCAACAGCATACAAAACATTCTATTGCAACTGGACACAATCAACACCAGTAATACTTATTGTGCACACTAAAGACTCACAAATTATACTCTTAGATCATATACATAGAAAATTTCATCATCACGCTGTGCCATCATACTGTGGAAAGTGCACTTGGGCAATGAATCAGTTACTGTGGAATCTCTATTATTGTCTCAAATGCCAAACAAAACGTCCAACACTGCTCTGGAGCCACCAAAAAACAACGGAAGCAGAATTTTCAAACTTCTTTTCCAAGCTAATACAAAACATTTCTTCAACTGAGATGCTTGGTACAGACAAAAAATTCAATTCACATACACGTCAATTTGAATGTTTGTAACTGTCCACGTACCTTTTATCAGCAAGATCCGTTTTATTTCCCACTAGCATGATGATGACATCACTTCCTCGTTCCGTTCTGACATCATCAATCCATTTTGTGGTTTGTTGAAATGAGTTTACATCTATCATTAAACAATGTAGAAGAAACTGTTAGCAAAGTACTTCAAAGGGTGCAACTCCAGAAGTCTGAGCTCGTGATTATACGTATTTAAATATCCAAGCATACTTTGACACCCTGGTCAAAACACAGTCTGCCTCGATGCTGCAGCAGCCCAAAATTGAACAAAAGGTTTGTTCACTTTAAGATGGTCAAATCATAATTGAATAAGGTGACGACTTTGACGTATTGAGTCGACTGGAAATGTTGGATGACACATCAGGCCTCATAACAGCTCAAAGGAGGCAGGGTCAAACAATAAAACAACCAATCTTTCTATGAAAGCCAAAAGCTCGTACTGAGAACACAAACAAGACATTATGATTGTACTAAATAAATGAAAAGTATCTGTTGGCTAGATTTACAGTATCTTTTAATCATATGAAAAAGCAAGTAAGAAAGGTGCAAGACAAAGGTGAGGACTTTGGGGCAAAGCATTTTTTAGGTCTCAACCTGCAGCTTTACCAGATTGCCATCCTTCAAATATTAATGTGAGGGAGAGAGAAGCATCTGCCATCTAGGGAACAGTAAATTAAAACAATTTGGAAAAAGATGTGCACTGTGTATGCATGCGCACACATGTAAAAGGGCATCTTTGAATGATTTTCCTTTAAGAAAAATCATTCAAATATGGCCACCGCGCTTGCAGCAATCTTGCAATGAGTTTTCTTAAAGCAAAAGAAAAATCATTCCAAGATGGCCACAATATGGGTACTCACAAACGTGGGCATCTTCGATTTGATCACTTTGAGAAAAATCATAACGAGATAACTGCTGTTGCGTCTGCATGCACCACAGCAATGCAAGAGGGGGAAAAAAGGATTAGTAAATCTAATCATTTGCCAGTGCTTATTCAGTTTGAAGACAAACTAAGGCTACGAGTAAAAATAAACTTGTGTAAATTGGACGTTTTGCTAGGATACATATCAGAACTTTTTATTTTTAACATTTGTATAGTATGTCTGGAACAAGCGTAGTTGAGGTACTTTACAAAGAACAAGTCAATAACAGTAGGTTAAAGGGAATAACTAGCAACATACATAATCCGTGGGAGATAAACTCCACAAGACATGCATCAGTTTAGGAATGGTTTAAAAAACTGGCTTTGAGTTATGTTCTGAAGGCAGCAAGTGGGGTTATAGTTCTAATTTAAGAGGGGAGGGACAAAGAGTTCCACAAAGACAAGGCTACTCATGAGACTGAATGTTTTTGGGCGGCAGGGGTTCTATATTTCAGGGTTTCCTGTAGCAGCGAGTTTGTTTCTTAGCCCTCTTGAGCCACCAGAGATTGAGCACTTCGGCAATGTAAGAGGGCTTCCATTATGGGCACCCTTGTGAAGTAGGCTACGGAATTTGAATTGTATTCTTGCAGGGACAGTGAGTAAGTAGAAGGTTAAATAAATTGGAGATGTGGTCATATTTTTTGCGTAGTGAGCAGGTCTGGCAGCTGAGTGTAGTCAGCTTGGAGCAAAGCCAAGGATGTAGCCGGTACCCAAGCTTGTGCAGCACTCTCAAGATCCAATCTCCATATAAGTGTGGATACAGCTGTTTTTAGTTCATCGGATGAGATGAGGTACAATATTTTCTTCAGACTAGGGAGAGGAAAATCTGCGGCGTAAGCTATTTTATTTGTACGTGGGATGAGAGAGAGGTTTGAATGAATACTAATGATTTATTAAAGTCGGAAAGTGTGGGAGAGAAGCAGTCTAGCTTTATCAAATGTAGAATTGACAAGTCGATTTTGTTTTGTTGGGGGTTGGATAGCAGTAAGAAGTGGGTCTCCGATGGGTTCAGAGGAGGACATTTTCTAGGCAGTTTTTAAGGGTGGCTTTGTCCTTCATAGTAGAGGTATTCAGATATAGCTGGATGTCATTGTATATTAATGCATGGTGACTCCCAAGTCTTTTAGCATGAGGCTGAAGGGCTTCATGCACAGGTTGAACAAACCTGGCATGAGAATGAAACCCTTTGGGATGCCATATTTCACGTCTGTGGTGGTTGAGTTTTTGAAGTGTTCACTGTGATTTTCACCAGAAGGTGTCAGTTATGAAAGATAAGACCCAGTTTAAAACATTTCCACAAAATCCCAGGCAGTGTTTTAGGGACAGAAGCAGCCTGCTTTGGTCAATCGTGTCAAAAGCGGCTGAGAGGTCTACTTGAACAATTAGACCAGCACCGCCTTTGTCGAGAAGCTGATGGACATCATTCACAATTTTTACTGTTGCTGTTTCGGTGCTGAATCCAGTTGTGAAACCAGATCATTAATTGTCGAGCAGTCCCTTTTGCTACGTGTAGCTGACTGCCACCGTTTTTTCCACTAGCATTTCCCAGCCACAGTGTGCTTGGGAAGAAGTCGATGTAGAGATTCATTTATTAAATTGCATTAGGAATGAAAAACGATATGTAAGTTGCTTTTATTTTGACTAGAATGGGTTCATGTAAGTAGTATGTGGGTTTGAGCAATTTAATGACTCATCAGCTCACACTTCGAGACAGGAGTGAAAGTGCCTTAGATGTTGGTGAATTTCGGAGGAAATACCAGTGGAGGTAGGTTTGCACTGAAGTGGTTTGAGAGCTGTTATTTTGGGCCTAGAGTTTTGGGAGAACTGATCACGTTAGTTGATGCTGAAGGTACAGATTATGCAAGCTTATGAGTTTGCTGATACACCAAAATAAAAATAGAGTAGCATTACTGGATTAACTAATTTGCTCTTAAATGTAAGCTTGGTTGGTGTTTGGTCGACTACATTTGAGCTGTAGTTCAGACAACAGGGTCCACTCCAGTGGTAATAATGCTCTTGTATTGTTTTTGTGGACGGGTCCAGGTACATTGATGGGTCTATTAGTTTGAGTTGGATATGGGTTTCAGCAAAGAAGTAGCATTGCATTTAAAGCTTGGGATGCTTGTTTTACTTTGGTTGTTTTATGTGTTTGAGGGTGCAGTTTGCGGAGGTTACTTTGGTTGTTTTATGTGTTTGAGGGTGCAGTTTGCGGAGGTTGTAAAAGTGAACAGGAAGGCGATCTGACCAGTCGAAGATGGTTGGTAGGCAGTTAACTATTGGAATCATCGAATATGTCAAGTTTTTTGCCCTTCTTGTGGGTAAGAAGGGGAGATAGCTGTTGGGGGTTGTGTGGCTTAGCTAATTTGTTGACAGAGATGCAATGTTTGAATTCAGGGTTAGGTTAAACAATGCAACTTTTTGCAAAGTATTCCGTTAACTTGTCTACAAAGTAGCGTAGTCTGTGGGAGCTATAGTAAACGCTAACTTAAGGCATTTAACTGCATCATGAATTGAAGAGGGGATGATTGAAATTGGAGTTTTTGATGAGGACTACAACGCCCGTCTTTTGTTCAGTCTATCAATTCTAAGGATTTTGTCATTCTGTGGGACGTGGGAGTATGCTCAGAGTCAGAGATGAGAATGGTAGTTTAGCCAAGATTCTGTTACACCTAAAGCATCAAGTTTGTGATCAGGTCTAATTTGGTACCTTAATAAGGCATTCGCTCACCTTGCACGCATGACTTAACGCGGAGATGGAGTCATGGTTGGAGAATGTGCTTCAGTCGATTTTACACAAATGCCATTGCAGGTGGTACGCCTTTCTACAAGGGTGGGTAGCTACTTGTCAAATGGGCAGGATGCTTCAGAAAACTACATGCGGTATAAAAGAAAACAATCCACTCGTCGCAACTGGAGCAATACACTAAGGTCACAAATTATAGTAGTTCTCATATTAGATTCCTGATAATAGCCTCTCTGATTAGGTTACAAATATTAGATCAGTGTTTGGATTTTAGCAAGGCTTCGATTTTGCTACAAATCAAAATGCTATGGATGGAAGTAGGTGGGAAGTGATAGATCCAGGGTTGGAATGAGCTGTACGTCTGTGTGCACAAACTAACATGTTTAAGGGTATTTACTAAGCCCCATTTACTCTCTCCCCACACACTGGAAGAGGCTAGAATTTTATTCCTTACCAGACAGGAGTAAAACATTTTTGAGGGTGGGGAAAAAAGGGGGTGTAAGGAGAGTGAATTTGCAATTGCTCATCAGATTTTCACATGAACAAATACATTTGTGTATATTTGCTCTTGCAAAAAGAGAATTCACAATAGTTGTCTACGAGTACATTTTCCAGGCCTACTTCTGTAAACTCTTGTGCATTCCTGAAAGTTATAAATCTGCACCTATAAAAAGACAGCTTGCAGATGGATATTTGTGTCTTGTTTTCACAAACTAGTCATTAATTTATTTTCATGCTGCCATCAAACACGTTTACTAAAGGATGTCTCCGTAATAGTAATTTTATTGCACAGTTAATTAAAACTGTTACAAAGAGTGTGAAATAAAGGGAAATAAGCCAAAAGAAAAAATAAACTACCCTAGATGAGCCATACAATAAAATAAATTTCAATTATGTCCTCATTAATCAGGATCATGTATAAATATATGAGCTACCATAGGCAGTATAAATTATAACTCAGGGGACCATTAATCTCCTACAGTTTACATAAGAATAACTTAACTAGGCAAAGGAACAGTGCTTATTAATTCTAACAGTTCAGAGCAAAGCAGCTTTTAAAGTGGTAGTCCTCTGGAGTTATATATCTCGCATGCAGGTCTGTGTACCTCACTACTTCCTCAGTCTCCAGACCAGCAACTGAGGGCAAAACAATTCCTAGTGGCTGAAAGTCCAAAAATTGCTAATTCTCAATGGGGTAACCTTGTGCTTAGCTTTACTGAATATGGCATAGTAGTTTTCTAAGCACCACACTTTTAGTACTTCAACAGCTAACATCGAGAGTAGCTACAACTTTTACAATTCTGAGTAATCAGATGTAATGTATTCACTGGTAATACTCAGGTCCTATTGATCAATAGGGTATTTCATCTGAAATAATCTACTCTGATCGTTAATGCACAAGTTACTAACTTGTGTAACGATATATCTGTAAGAGACAGTAGTTAGTGACAGATTCCTTACCTTAGAATATCCCCAGGCGTCAGGCTGGATCCGGAAAGTTTTTGCGTAGCAGTACCCTTGCGCGTCGGTAGGCGGCGTCGTGCGGCTCCGCGTCCGTTGTAGGCGTCGTGATCGCCGGGATGACGTCGCGGGCAGTACTTAGGCGCCGCCCCTGCGCGCTGGACGTCAGTTCTGTACACGACTTTCCGCGCCAGGAACGCAGAGCCATGCAAGAAGCTGACATAGGTGTCTGAAAAATACTAGGGCCCTGAAAGGGATGTCCTTAACCCTAGAAATCAGTTCGCAGAACGGGAGGATGGGTGGGCGGTAGGAATCTGTCACTAACTACTGTCTCTTACAGATATATCGTTACACAAGTTAGTAACTTGTGCATCTGAAAGAGACACGTTAGTGACAGATTCCTTACCTTAGAATAGATACCCCAGCAATACCAACCCCGGTGGTGGGTCTGCGAACAAAGATCAGACAAGGAAGTCCTGGAGGACAGAACGGCCAAAGAAGCCGTCCCTCCGGACCCGACTGTCAAGGCAGTAATGTTTTGTAAACGTGTGCAGCGAGGCCCACGTAGCTGCCTGACAGATAACCAGCAGCGGAACACCGCGGCCCAAGGCCGTGGTAGCAGCCGTTGCCCTGGTGGAAAGGGCACGCAGCCCAACAGGAGGCTCCTTCTTAGCCAAAGAATAGCAGGTCTTGATGCACAAGGTAACCCAGCGGGAGATGGTCCTCTTGTGCACCGCCCGACCTTTTTTGGCGCCCACGTAGCCAACAAAGAGCTGGTCATCCACCCGGAAGTGTTGTGTGCGGTTGAGGTAAAAGGAAAGCGCACGTTTTGGGTCCAGACGGTGGAGCCTCTCTTCCTCTCTGGAAGGATGCGGAGGCGGAAAGAAGGTGGGCAAAGTGATGGTCTGCCCAATGTGGAAAGCAGTAACCACCTTTGGCAAGAAGGACGGACGCGTCCGAAGAACAACCTTGTCTGGATGAACAGACAGAAAGGGAGGTTTGCAAGATAGAGCCTGGAGCTCACTCACCCGCCGAGCGGAGGTGATGGCCACCAGAAAGGCTGTCTTCAGAGTCAGAAGACGAAGAGGACAGTTATGTAGAGGCTCAAAGGGAGCGCACATTAAAAAGGTAAGAACCAAGTTCAAGTCCCACTGAGGCATCACAAACGGAACAGGAGGGAAGAGGTGAGTAATGCCTTTTAAGAACCTGTTAACAACAGGGGACTTGAAAAGGGAGGGCTGATCAGGGAGCCTGAGGAAGGCCGAGATAGCACAAAGATAACCCTTGATGGTACCCAGGGCAGAACCCTGTTGGGCCAGAGAAAGAAGGAACAGAAGGACCTCAGAAAGAGGGGCAGAAAGGGGATTCACAGCCTTTGCTGTGCACCATGCCACAAATTTGTTCCACCTGCAGGCGTATACCACCTTAGTGGAGGGACGCCTGGCTGCCAGAATCGCATCATAAACTTCGGGAGGCAAGTCGAAAGGAATCAACTGCCGCCGCTCAATCTCCACACAAGCAGGTGTAGACTGGACAGGTTCGGGTGGAGGACCGTCCCCTGCTGCTGCGACAGAAGATCCTCCCGAAGAGGCAGACGGATCGGGGGATCTACGCTCATATTGAGTAGCTCGGGATACCAAACTCTTCGAGCCCAGTCCGGAGCCACAAGAATGACTTGGGCCCGGTCGTGCCGAATCTTCTTCAACACTCTGGGTAGAAGTGGTATAGGCGGAAAGGCGTACAATAGACCGCAACTCCACTCGTGACGAAAGCGTCGCCGAGCGAGTGCCGCCTTGGAAATTCCAACGCGCAGAACTGATGACATTGCGCGTTCTCTTCGGTGGCGAATAGATCTAACCAAGGCTCTCCCCACTGTAGAAAGAGTCCGTGCGCCACTTCCGAGTGAAGACGCCATTCGTGATCCATCATGCACCTGCGGCTGAGTTCGTCCGCCCGGGCGTTCAGGGAACCTGCCAGGTGTTGAACCATCAGGAACATGCCCTGATGTTCCAGCCATGTCCAGAGGCGCAGAGCCTCCTGACAAAGGGTCCACGACCCCACCCCGCCTTGTTTGTTGCAGTACCACATGGCGGTGGTGTTGTCTGTGAACACCTGCACTACCTTCCCTTTGACAGAGGGAAGGAATGCCTTGAGTGCAAGTCGGATCGCCCGGAGCTCCAGAAGGTTGATATGGAGCCGGGACTCCGCCGGAGACCAGAGGCCTCTGATCTCCGCCTCTCCCATGTGACCGTCCCATCCCAGAAGGGACGCGTCCGTCACAACTGTGTGCTCTGGCTGGGGAAGGGAGAGGGATCTGCCCATGACCCATTGCCGGTTCGAGAGCCACCACTGCAACTGTTTTGCAGTCCCCTCCGAGATCTGGACGTGATCGGACAGGTTGCCCTGGTGCTGCGCCCACTGGAACTTCAGGTCCCACTGCAGAGCCCGCATATGCCATCTGGCATGATTGACCAGCAGGATGCAGGAGGCCATGAGGCCCAGCAGCCTCAGGGTCATCCGTACCGAAACCCAGGATAAAGGCTGAAAGATCGGAATCATAGCCTGAATATCCCGGACTCGCCGTTCGGGAGGATAGGCCCGAAACTGCGTTGTGTCCAGAACTGCTCCGATGAAAAGGAGCTGTGGAGAAGGAATCAGATGCGACTTCGGCACATTGATGGAGAACCCCAGCGAGTGCAGGAGTTCGGCCGTAGTCTGGAGGTGGGAGACGACTGCCTGGGACGAGCCCGCCTTCAGCAGCCAGTCGTCGAGGTAGGGGAAGACTGAAACCCCTGCCCTGCGCAGATGAGCTGCGACCACCGCCATCACTTTCGTGAACACCCGAGGGGCACTGGTAAGGCCAAAGGGGAGCACGGTGAACTGAAAATGCTCGGGGCCTACCGTGAACCGAAGGTAACGCCGGTGGGCCGGCAGGACGGGGATGTGGAAATATGCGTCCTGCAAGTCCAACGCTACCAACCAGTCTCCAGGGTCGAGGGCAGTCAAGACCTGAGCTAGGGTGAGCATCTTGAACTTCTCCTTCCGGAGGAAGCGATTGACGTTCCGGAGGTCCAAGATAGGACGCATGTCCTCCTTGTCCTTTTTGGGCACCAGAAAGTAGTGGGAGTAGCAACCACGCCCTACTTCTGGGGTCGGAACACGCTGGATGGCCATCTTGGTCAAGAGGGCCGTGACTTCCTTCTGCAGAAGTACCAAGTGATCCCCTGACATGCGGTGGAATTGAGGTGGCATGGCTGGGGGGGTGGTCTCGAAGGGGAGGAGTAGCCCCTTCGGACAATGTCCAAGACCCACCTGTCCGAGGTGATGGTACGCCAGTGGGGAAGGTGATGGCGGACCCTGCCCCCTACTGGCGTGCTGTGCACCTGAAAGGAGGGACTAGGAGGGCTTGGAGGCCGCGGACGGGTTGGAGTGGTGGCCTGACCCGCACGCTGGTTGCCCGATCCGCCACGGCGGAATCCACGTCCTCGGCCACGCGAAGACGCCTGCTGCGCGGGCCGGTGGCTGGGCTGCTGACGTGACGGGCGCCCCTTCCGTGGCCACGATAGGGGCGAAAAGCAGAAGTTAGCGGAGGGCGTGTAGCAGAAAGGCCCAGGGACTTGGCAGTAGCCCGTGAGTCCTTAAAGCGCTCCAACGCATGGTCTGCTTTGGACCCAAAAAGACCGACTCCATCAAAGGGCATGTCCATGAGAGTATTCTGGACATCCCCTGAAAAACCAGTGGTTCTCAGCCAGGCGTGGCGTCGCAGCGCCACCGTCGTTGCAATAGACCTGCCCAGCGAGTCGGCAGTATCAAGGCCACATCGTATCGTGTATTTGGCCGCATCCCTTCCTTCCGCAATGGCGCGGGAAAGCAGTGTCTGGACCTCCTCAGAACACTGGGGCAAAACAGTCGCCACCGAATCCCACAAGGAGTGGGTATATCGGCCCAAAAGACAAGCGGTGTTGATGGACCGCAAGCCAGCACTGGAGGAAGAAAAACCCTTCTTCCCAAATTGATCCAGGCGTTTGGATTCCCTATCCGGAGGGGCGGTAGGGAAGGCGGTTTGGGAAGCGGAGGCTTGGACAACCAAGCTCTCAGGAGTGGGGTGGACAGAGAGAAACAGGGGGTCGCCCGGAGCTGGGCGATGGCGTCGGGACACGTTCCTATCCACAGGAGCCCCTGTGTTGGGCTTGGACCAGGCGCCCAAAGAACGTCAGTGAGGGCGTCGTTAAACGGCAGCACAGTCTCCGTAGAGGAGGCTGCCGGCTGAAGCACCTCTGTCAAGATATTAGTCTTGACCGCCACAGTAGGGAGTTGGAGACGTAAGGCCCCAGCCGCCCTACGCAACACCGTTGCAAAATTGGCTCCCTCCTCCGTAGCCACGGGAGGAGACAGCATGCCAGTGTCAGGGAAGTATCCAGACCACTGGCATCCCCTAGACCCTCTGTCCAGTCCTCATCGTACTGACACTGTTGTGTCAGAGGGTCATCAGACCCCTCCCAGTCCTCCTGGTCCTCCTCTGGTTCAAAATAAGGAGGAGGAGGGACATTTGGGACCCAAGGTCCCATCGGCGCCGGAACCGGCGTCGAGCGACGTCGGTCCGGGTCCATGTCCGGAGCCGGAAGGAACTGGGGAACGACGCCGCCCGGAGCCCCAGGCGGCGTCGAGAACGGCACCGGAGACATCGGCATCGGCGGAGGTGTCGTTAGGTCGACCAGCGTCGATGGGGGTTGCGGAGCCAGGATCGAGGCCGGGGCCGGAGCCGGAGCCAGGATCGAGGCTGGAGGCACGGGCGACGCCGGGGCCGGAGCCGTCGGCGACGCCGGAGCAACCCCATCAGGGCCCGCGGGGCCCAAAGGCGCACCGGAGGGACCTTGAGGCCCGAAGAGGCGGGCCATGGCCGACAGGAATTCCTGTATCTCGGCCGGATCCGCCCCCGAACCCGGGAAGGACGGGTATTGCGGGGGCGACTCCACAGGCATGTCCGGGGCCGCGGGGACGGTGCCGGGAGGGGCCCCAGCCGAGTCGCGAGACCGGCGAGGCGAAGTCCTAGAGCGACGATGCTTTTTGGACTTTTTGTGCTTGGACTTACCGGACGAAGAAGACTTCGATGCCGACGACCGGTTAGGACTCCGCGATCGACCCCTGGACCTCTCACGCGACCGGGGCTTGCGCGGAGCCGAATGCCGGGCCTCGAGGAGCTTTCGAGACCGCTCTCGCAAAGCTTTCGGGTTGAGGGCCCGGCAGTCGGAACACGACTCCGTGTCGTGGCCTCGGCCGAGGCAGAAGAGACACTCCCGATGCGGGTCTGTGATGGACATCATCCGAGCACAGGCGCCGCAACGTTTAAAACCGGGCATCCCTACGACACCTTGAAGTCGATTCGAAGAAAAACAGTGAAAAAATTCACCCAAAAAGTTAGTCAAAAAATGACTAGGGCACTGCTCTTCCCGGATCTGCGCTTGCTGGCGCGGAAAAAGAAGAACTGACGTCAGCGCGCAGGGGCGGCGCCTAAGTACTGCCCGCGACGTCATCCCGGCGATCACGACGCCTACGACGGACGCGGAGCCGCACGACGCCGCCTACCGACGCGCAAGGGTACTGCTACGCAAAAACTTTCCGGATCCAGCCTGACGCCTGGGGATATTCTAAGGTAAGGAATCTGTCACTAACGTGTCTCTTTCAGATTCGACTTGCAGCAAATTAATTTCCCCAAGTTACTAAGATATAATTGATTGGTGTAAATGTAGCCTCAGTGCGGGGAGGTTAAAACACATTAACCTGAGACATACACCTGCAACTTTACTGCATGCTGCATAAATTTCATGAATCGGGCTGCGAGCTGGGACGATTGAGGAGATAGACAGGCTGTAAAACTGCTTCCCTGCTTGATCTTATATGAAGCTGCAAAAAAAAAAGAAAAGAAAAGAAAAAAAAGGCCGCAGCCCGTAACGTCTATAAACCAGTAGTGGATCACAAATGCAGATAATGGCCACTAAGGACTGTGACGCAGCCCGAAAGAGCATACAAACCCGATCCATCGTACCAGTCATGCGGCCAAAATGGTACACTTTAAGGGGAATTATGTCACATCTTAACCGTAGAGTTTGAAGGGATATTCCAAGAATTTTGTGATACTTCCCGGACTGTATTGAAGTGGAGCAGCACCTATGAAAGCCAGATTGTTAGTGGCTTCAATGTTCAATTCTCTTGAAATTCCTCTTGCTTGTTTGGTCAAAATTCTGCCTATCGTTTTGGGTGGCAGGGAGTTTTCCCATAGATCCTTTGCCTTCAAGATTTCAATTGAGGATCTCAAATATTTATGCCACTTTAGCTTTTGGTCAGAAAGAATTTGCCAAATTGGATGTATGATGCTACATCGCAAACGATAACATCGCATACCTTTACATCGGCGCCTTTACATCGCATGCAGATTTTCAACGCAAGTATTCACCACGCAAACCATTACTTCGCTTGCGTATTGAAATGCATTCAAAACACATTTACAACGCACACAAACACTCCGCATTCTTTAACATCGCGATTTTCCCCCAAATACCCCCCTACATAACAGTACCCTAAAGCCTAAAAAAGTACCCCACACTCCCCTGAGCCCTAAGACCTAATACGCTACGCTTAACACACTGCCCTACATAACACACACTACCCTAAAGCCTAAAAAAGTACCCAAAACTTCCCTAAACCCTAATACAGCAAGTCTAACACACTGCCCTATACTACGACCACCAGACACTGCCCTAAACCCTAAACACTACACTGTAAGCACAATCTCCAGACACTGCCCTAAACCCTAAACACTACACTCTAAGCATAATCCCCCTTACCTCTTTCTCCTCGCGTTGTCCCGGTGCTCCTCTGCCTATGTCCCGGTGCTCGTCCGTGCCGCCCGCCTCGCGTCCATTACACCACATACGATTTAAAAGCGTATGCGTTTTAAATGCGCATGCGATGTAATGGTACGCGGCGTAATGGGCCGCGTCGTAGCGTCGCTTGCGTTGTAACGCTTGCGACGTAAACGCATGCGACATAACGCATGCGTTGTAGTGGGTGTCCACCGCCAAATTACATGTTTCAATGAGCTACTAGCCGCATTCTTCACTTTCAAACAATAAGCCAAGAAGCCCGCTTTTAATATCAAGCTTTGCCATGGTAAGTTGAATTCCAGTCGAGGGCAAGGAAGAAGAATTTGGAAGCGTAAACACTGAGCAGGAGCATTTATTTTGAGCCTGAACCAGCAAAATCTCAAAGCGGGCTGTAAACGTATGTTCCATACATCAAGATTGGTATTAACTTGCTATTAATGACTTTACAAGCCGCCATAAGATTAGGTATGCTCTTTTTTTGTAATAACTTGCAAAACGTAGATATCAATGCTGAACAGGTGTTTCTGGGAGCCAAGATTATCAGAGGAGCTGCCTGGTTCATTACAGCAAACCCCAGATATTTGATAGCTCTTACTCTCTCAAGCTTCATTTTTGACAAGTACCAAGCCTCTTTATTGTGGCATTTCCAGCTTCCTATTAAGATCTTACTTTTGATGCTGTTGATTTGTATGTTTTTCACCTTCCTGTTGACCTCCAGTGCAGTCAGGGAACGCAGCAAACCAATGTGTATGTGGTCGAAGATGATGACGTCATCAGCGAATTGAAATTGTTTAATTTCATTTCTGCCAGTATAGGTGGAAACACTCTTGCTCGATGATAGTTAATATCAGTGAGGTACAGGTTAAAGAGTAGAGGGGCCATAATACAGCCTTGCTTAACCCCCCCTTGATGGTTGAATTTTTTCTGTCGTGCCCCAGTTGGACATTATTCGTATCCGCACCCACGTTTGTGAGTAAAGACTGATGAGAAATGGTATTTAAAGCTGCCAATAGTTTAGCAAAACTTTTTTTCAATTCCCATTATTCTGTACATTTTACTATGCAAACAATCTCCGGACTTGCTTTCTTGATTGTGCATATAATCAGGGAGCATTATAAATAGTATCACATGTTTACATTTTGCAAACGTGTACTCTGTTTACTGGACGGTCATTAATACATCTGAGCTTGCAGCATTTCCTTAGAGTGCTTGCCCTAATATTAAAGGTTTTGCATTCATGAATCCTAAATACAAGTTTTAACTTGGATACAGACCTTTCATTACTGGAAGACAAAGTTTTTTTTCCCGCAAATCCATACCATGGTACTCTAAGATGGCAACTAAAGGGTCTTTATTGCATGGTTTTGGGCCTACTTATGTACATGAAACCTTTTCCTTGACTTCAAACTATATGCTCCGTATTGCATGTGCGACAAATGTTCTGGTTCGAAAAAAGCTTAGACCTGCCGGTGGATTCTCAACATATTCACAGGATGGAGACTGTTGTACGACGATACTTAGAGACCTTGAATTTCAAGACCCCATTCGGAAGAAGGCTGCCTCTATTAAACTTTCTCCATGTAAGCAGGTCCTTTTCCACAACTTTACAGTGCTTACACAACATAGAAAGATGTAAGCAATGGGTAAGGAGTTTGTTGACTGGGGGCTACAGCTTCTCTATGAGCCCTGCAAAACTTGCAGTTAATGATGGCAACAATTCCCATGTATTTACAGGTGTGGAGATAGCCCAAATCTTATTGGGAACAATCTTGTGCAGTTCACACAGTGACAATTCGACTCAATCTGCAGATACTGGTGCTAAAGAGACATGAAGCTGTTTCGGTCACTATTGGGTGCGCTGGTCAAACTCTCTTGGCAGCCACTTAATTTGGGATGTGGATGTTGGGGGCAGTGGGAATTCAATATGAAGCACACTGCGCCAATTTATGTTTTTTCTTTATCTCCCTGCTTAACTTCAGCGAGCGCCCACCTTCCTGTCCATTTACCCATTCCAACCATTCTTCCTTGTGCTCAGTTGTGCTGCTGCCTTCCATTTATGGCCCAGTTTTTTCCACCTGAATTTACCATAGATGTCATTTGATGGTTGGAGCATCTCAATTTCTTAAGGAATAAATTGTGCTTTCCATCCACCATTTGGGACACTTAACTTGCCCACTGTGCACTTATTTTTGACACAGTTCAATGAAAATCAGTTATACCCAAAATGCCAATTCCAGAGCTTTACAAATTGAAAAATTTTGAGTTTTAAAAATGAATCTGAAAGTGGCTAAATTGTGGGAGAGGCTATGTGAAGAAACTCCTTGGACTCCTGACAAAATGCCTATTTTTTTCTCTCAAAAGGCTTGTTAGGATTAGGATTTCAAGTAGATGTGTTAGAGGACAAGTTCTCATTTAATAAATTTGAAACAAAATGCAGTATGCAATTTTTTTGTAAATAAAAGGTCTGATCAAGTATCACTCCACAGATTGCAGCGAGTGACGTCCGTAGGACCCATGCTATCACTGACAGATACGGTTACACTTCAAGGACACAAGATGACCCTTTGGGCCAAAAGGAATTCATAGTCATTGCAGAGGTCATTTTTACATTTTAGACACTGACCAGAAGCACATCTTGATGCTGGTCAATATAAAAACAAGCTGCTTACCTGTAACTATACAAACTGAACTGTGTTGTACGTAGGTTTTTTCTCTTGAAGCCTGTCACCTGTGAAGGTGGGATTGCTGTAGAAGGCGAGTAGACATTTTTAGTAGAATAAGCAGTGATTCTATGTGCTACCTAGCCTCCCCAAACACAAAGCCATGTAAAAGCAAATTCCTTTGCAAAGGAATCTACACTCCAGGTTAAGACCATGAGTGTTGTCAGTCTCTTAAATTTGTGCGATTAGACCATGTGTTAAACGGAGACATGGTTTTGCAGCTTTTGTGTTAGGAATTCGACAATTTATTGTTGTGGACTAGGCCCAGTAAATCCTTGTACCTGCTGTGTACCTGGTATGTGTGGGGAGTCTGAACTGCCAGTTCAAAGTAGGCTACTAGTAGGTGTGAAACTGCTTGGAAGCAGATGTGAATGGGGGGCATACATGGTGTTCCAACATGGTGTTCCACCTGGCACCCACCTGTGCAAGCAGATGGTTTGTAAGTTAATGGAGAATGACTCATTTTGGAAATCCAAAGATGACATGATTAGTTAGCCCGGGCCATTGCCATTAAGGATATTAATGCCCAACCATGCTCTGGTGTTTAATGAATCATTAGCTAGTGAAGAGTCTTCAGGGTGACTATAATACGGTCATGGCTTCTTAGACCATAAATCCGATGCAAGGCATAATGGGAACTTATTTGGAGCTTGAAAATAGTCTTAGTCAGAAAATAGAGTATATATACCATTGCAGGAAAGACAAGATGTTACCACTGCAAAGATCAAGGTAATTTCAAGAGGGAGGCGCACAAGAGGAGTACTACCAAGAGCATGCGTTGATGGCTACCCATGTTCTTAGAAACCATTTCAAGAAGCAGCTGTCAAATCGAAAGCCACAAATAGAAGCCCTTAGTTTAGTGTTGAGGGATGAACACCAATTTAGAGGAGTAAACCGGGAGGGGTTAAGGGAGTGGGGGTGTCACTGGGCCCAGAAGAGGGTTAGCAGTTGACTGTAAATTTACAGCTAGTTTAACTTTATCCAACTGTTAACTTCTTTATAGCAGTTAACTGACTAAAACCCAGAATCCTGCTAAAATGAGAGACAGACCTAAGTGTCTTCTACATAAATGTGGGCAGCCAATATTGTGTCATTCAAGGACACTGGCAATCAGAACCAAAAGGATATTACAGTTAATGAGGGAGATGATCCTCAAACATTGCTACAATAAAGCTGATGGTTCTAGACAGCAAGGTCTAAGTTAGTGGTTATTGTTACTCATGAATGATAGAGGCCAAGCTAGGGCAGTTTCTCCAACACATTGCAAGAAAGTCAAACCTCACTTTGTGGTATCAAGAGCTGTGGAGAGTCAATCTAGAGGCCAGTAAGTAAGCATCTCTTGCCCGATATTTAGTAAGATGTGTGGGGCTTGTCAGACTGACGTCTGACTGAAAGTTACTGGACTCCACATTTTCAAGTACATTTGCAATGCTAGGTGAGCAGGAGATGGGTTTGAAAACATTTGGTGGCTGCTGGTGCTTTACTTTCAAAAGCCAAGATTACTCTATTTTTAGGCAGCTTCATCTGCAGAGAGGCACAATGAAAGTTGGTGATATGGGATATGAAAACAGGGAGGCTTATATGAATAATAACGAAGTGGCAGAAATTACAGACGTTTATAGAGTGTTTACAAGAAGGATGGATCTTTGTGACCGTGGATGAAAGTGAATTCACAGAAAGAAGGTTGGCTCGCATATTCTCATGATCGGCTGTACCAATGAGTAAGCTGGCTGCACTCTTTGCCACAGAGAACCTTTCGCTGTAGAACATGTAGTTTGACACCACTAATTCTTTAAGCACTGAAAGCAGTTTTTTATATAATCCATCTTCCATGATTTAAGCATGGCATTTTGAAGGCCATTCTGCAGGTAGAAGAGCACATTTGAAACTCGGTTCAGTCAAATGGAAATTGTGTGCACATCCACCATTTCACAAATGCTACCCTTACATTTCATTTGGTGGATATTATCCCTGAAAAAACAACATTCTTTTCTGAATGAGCTCTGATGGGTGCTACTTGGCCATTGGACAACTGTGATTTTTCTTATAAAATCTGCTAAGAATTTAGTGTGGGTCATCAATTGCTGGATTTCAATAACTAGGGGTGCTTATGAAAAATATGTAAATAGATATTCTTATTTGGAAAAGCCAGCATCAAACCATAGTTTGGCCTGTACTCTGAATATCTTGTCTGAAACTACATGATAAAGTGATCCGTCCAGTAGCGATGCTGGTAATCCAAGATGTTACGTTCAAGGATCACAGAGATGTCAGTCCTGCTTACAGGAGAAACAAAAAATCTTTATCATGTGTATGTCTGCAGAGGAAATTACTTGCTCCTACTTTGATACATGCTAGGTTTTAAGTGACCTCATATATATATATATATATATATATATATATATATATATATCATGCATTCCACAAGACATTTCACTGACAAAACAATGTAAATATTTCTTTGGTGGAAAAGATGTCATTTTTTCTTTTATTCATTGGATTTGATCAATTATTCTCTTTTTGTACTAAAAACCGAGGAAAGGTCTAGTAAATCCTGCATAACACCGACAATTTAATGCCTACACATTACATAGCGAAAAGTGATTTGCCACTGATATACAAAATCATTTAGGACAGGTTAATACTTCAGAACAATGGGCAAATACAAAATGCATAACAAGTCTGAAAATAAACCCCCGATGACAGGCAATCCTAACCAAAAAGTCTCCAGGGTCTAACAACATCAATCGTAATGCCAACTATCGCAGAACAGAATTTCTGACTACAGTCAGGACATCTCTGGAGTTAAAGGAGCACAGCGAGTGGCTAGTATCTTTACTTCAGGGACAAGTACCATAATCAGCATCCGGCATAAATTGCTTCAAGAATTTCTAAAGTGTAGTGGACAAACCAGGCTTAGTTAAGGTCCACAGGAACCAATATCCATAAAAACATCTTGAAGACTAATAAAAAAATATCTTGAAGGATAAATAAGGCCACCTTGAAGACAGCGAAAAAGTCTTCATGATGAAGCAATTACAAATTACATCTAATGGACCCTGGGGCCCATTTAAAATCAATAGTATGTTTTTATCACCCTCCTGGTTTGCTGTCAAAGGTCCCAGACTCTCTGTACCAATCTCGGAGTTTTTTTTATTCAGTCGATTACCAAAATCCACTTCGAACTTGGTCTGAAGGACAAAAACCTCAAGGGATTTAATGCGGTCTTTAGATACTCTACCAGAGCAGCAGTAGAAGTCCCCTTCATCCGGCGCTCCTTGGGCAGCCCCTCTATCCAAGAGCTGCCCTTGATGAGTTCAGCAATGTAATTTACCCTTTTCCTTGCGATTTGGATCTCCAGATGATCCATGGCCAAGTAAGGTTTTTTCTGGCAATTGAAGATCACCCTTTAGCAACTATTAATACATCTTTGAGACTAGGCGTAGTGATTGACCAATTTAAACAAGCATTAGCCAATAAGTCTCGTCTTTGGAATCTATTGCACTTCCTAATGGTCTTAGTTCAGCTGCACAGCATCATGGACGCTGTGCAGCATTGCTTAAGAATTTAAATTAAAGCGCCTTTCACGTAGCCAGAGGAGCCATATTGTAGGACACCCACACATGCACTTGACAGCAAAATGACCCTGCTGCTTCTTTTTTCTTTGTAGTTACTGATCTTAGTTGGATCAGTAACTAACAAGAAAAAAAGTGCAAAGGCTTTTTTTCTTCTAAAGCGGGTACGGCGATGCAACGTAGGGGTTGAATCATAACAGGGTGAGGGGAAGAAGCAACACAGGGTGGTAGCAACATGGGGGCAAAGATGGGGTGTATAAGCAACACTAGGTCGGGGAGACGAAAGCAGATGACAGACCAAAGTGTAGCATTGAGGGGAACAAATGGGTTAAGAGCAAAAGGAAGGGGGCATGGGAGCAGCACACAGACGAGAAAGTGATCAGTGGTGGGGGATTCTATACAACGGTGAATGCAACATGGAGGGAAGCAGGAAGAACGCTGGCAACAGAGAGCAACAAACAAGTTACTTACCTTCGGTAACGATTTATCTGTAAGAAACATTAGTTAGTTATAGATTCCTTACCTTAGAATTACGCCCAGGCGTCAGACTGGATCCGGAAAGTTTTCGTTAGCAGTACCTCTGCGCGTCGGAAGGTGGCGTCGGTCGGCTCAGCGTCCGTCGTCGTGATGACGTCGCGGCAGCTACTTAGATGCTGCCCTCGCGCGCTGACGTCAGTTCTGTACACTACTTTACGCGCCAGAAACGCAGAGCCATGCAAGATACTGACCACTGGTGCACAACACTAGGGCCTGAAAGGATGTCCTTAACCCTAGAAATCAGTTCGCAGAACGGGGAGGATGGGTGGGGCGGTAAGGAATCTATAACTAACTAATGTTTCTTACAGATATATTGTTACCGAAGGTAAGTAACTTGTTCATCTGAAAGAAACACGTTAGTTATAGATTCCTTACCTTAGAATAGATACCCCAGCAATACCAACCCCGGAGGTGGGTCTGCGAACCAAGATCACACCAGAAAGTCCTGGAGAACAGAACGGCCAAAGAAGCAATCTCTCCAGACTTGGCGATCCAGGCAGTAGTGCTTGGTAAACGTGTGCAGCGATGCCCACGTAGCTGCCTGACAGATGTCGCTTAGAGGAACTCCCCGTCCCAAAGCAGTGGTGGCTGCCGTCTCCCTGGTGGAATGGGCGCGCAACCCGACTGGAGGCTCCTTTTTAGCCAAAGAGTAACAGGCCTTGATACACAAGACGACCCACCTGGAGATGGTCCGCTTGTGTACAGCCCAACCTTTCTTGGCGCCAACGAAGCCAACAAAGAGTTGGTCATCCACCCGGAACTGTTTTGTGCGGTCTAGGTAAAAGGAGCGCGCACGTTTTGGGTCCAGACGGTGGAGCCTCTCTTCCTCTCTCGAAGGATGCGGAAAGAAGGTGGGCAAAGTGATGGTTTGGCCAATAAGATGTAACCACCTTTGGAAGAAAGGATGGACGAGTGCGTAGGACAACTTTGTCCAGATGCATAGCCAGAAATGGAGGCTTAGAAGAAAGGGCCTGGAGCTCACTCACTCTTCTAGCAGAAGTGAGGGCCACCAGGAAAGCAGTCTTAAGCGTCAAGAGACGAAGAGGACAGTTATAAAGTGGCTCAAAGGGAGCACACATTAAAAAGGTTAAGACCAGGTTCAAGCCCCACTGAGGCATAACGAAAGGAACAGGAGGAAAGAGAGGAGTTATGCCTTTCAGGAAACGATTAACCGGGGACTTGAAAACAGAAGGCTGATCAGGAAGCCTGAGAAAGGCAGAAATGGCTGAAAGATAGCCCTTGAGAGTGCCCAGAGCAGAGCCCTGCTGGGCCAAAGAAAGGAGGAACAAGAGAACCTCAGAAAGGGGGGCAGAAAGGGGATCCACAGCCTCTGCTGTGCACCATTCAACAAATTTGTTCCATCGGCAGGCATATACCATCTTAGTGGAGGGACGCCTGGCTGCCAAGATAACATCACAGACTTCGGGAGGCAGGTCAATAACGTCAGCTGCCGCCGCTCAATCTCCACGCAAGGGGTGGAGGCTGGACAGATTCGGGTGGAGGACCGTCCCCTGCTGCTGCGACAGAAGATCCTCCCCAACAGGCAGACGGATCGGAGGATCGATGGCCATACTGACTAGCTCGGGATACCATACTCTTCGTGCCCAATCCAGAGCCACAAGAATGACTTGGGCCTGGTCGCGTCTGATCTTCTTCAGCACTCTGGGCAGAAGTGGTATAGGCGGAAAGGCATACAGAAGACCGCAACTTCACTCGTGACGAAAAGCGTCGCCTAGCGAGTGCCGCCTTGGAAATTCCAACGTGCAGAATTGCTGACATTGCGCGTTCTCTTCGGTGGCGAACAGATCTAACCAAGGCTCTAACCACTGTTGAAAGAGTCCTTGCGCCACCTCAGAGTGAAGACGCCATTTGTGATCCATCATGCACCTGCGGCTGAGCTCGTCCGGCCTGGCGTCCAGAGAACCTGCCAGGTGTTGAACCACCAGAGATATACACTGATGTTCCAGCCATGTCCAGAGACGCAGAGCCTCTTGACAGAGGGTCCACGACCCCACCCCGCCCTGTTTGTTGCAGTACCATATGGCGGTGGTGTTGTCCTTGAACATCTGCACTACTCTTCCCCGGACAGAGGGAAGGAATGCCTTGAGTGCAAGACAGATCGCCCGAAGCTTCAGAAGGTTGATGTGGAGCCCGGACTCCGCCGGAGACCAGAAGCCTCTGACCTCCGCCTCTCCCATGTGGCCGCCCCATCCCAGAAGGGATACATCTGTCACCACAGTGAGTTCTGGTTGGGGAAGGGAGAGGGATCTGCCGTTGACCCAATCCTGGTTCGTGAGCCACCACTGCAATTGTCGTGGAGTGCCCTCCGAGATCTGGACGCAATCGGACAGGTTCCCCTGATGCTGCGCCCACTGGAACTTCAAGTCCCACTGCAGAGCCCGCATATGCCACCTGGCATGATCGACCAGCAGGATGCAGGAGGCCATGAGTCCCAACAGCCTCAAGGTCTTCCTGACTGACACCCGGGATAGAGGCTGAAAGATCAGAATCCTAGCCTGAATATCCCGGACTCGCTGTTCGGGAGGATAAACCTGAAACTGCATCGTGTCCAGAACCGCTCCGATGAAGAGGAGCTTCTGAGAGGGAATCAGGTGCGACTTTGGCGCATTGATGGAGAACCCCAGCGAGTGCAGGAGGTCGGCCGTAGTCTGGAGGTGGGAGACGACAGCCTGGGGCGAGCCCACCTTCAACAGCCGCCTTGTTTGTTGCAGTACCACATGGCGGTGGTGTTGTCCGTGAACACCTGCACTACTCTTCCCCGGACAGAGGGAGAAATGCTTTGAGTGCAAGACGAATCGCCCGAATTTCCAGAAGGTTGATGTGGAGCCCGTTCTCCGCCAGAGACCAGAGGCCTCTGATCTCTGCCTCCCCCATCCCAGAAGTGATGCATTGGTCACCACTGTGAACTCTGGTTAGGGAAGGGAGAGGGATCTGCCGTCGACCCAATACTAGTCCGTTAGCTACCACTGCAATTGGTGTGCAGTGCCCTCCTTGATCTGGACGCAATCGGACAGGTTCCCCTGAAGTTGTGCCCACTGGAACTTCAGGTCCCACTGCAGAGCCCGCATATGCCATCTGGCATGGTACACCAGCAGGATGCAGGAGGCCATCAGGCCCAGGAGCCTGAGGGTCATCCGGACGAAACCCGGGATAGAGGCTGAAAGATCGGAATTATAGCCCGAATATCCCGGACTCGCTGTTCGGGAGGATAGACCCGAAACTGCGTCGTGTCCAGAACCGCTCCGATAAAAAGGAGCTTCTGAGAGGGAGTCCGGTGTGACTTCGGCACGTTGATGGAGAACCCCAGCGGATGCAGGAGGTCGGCCGTAGTCTGGAGGTGGGAGACGACAGCCTGGGGCGAGCCCGCCTTCAACAGCCAGTCGTCGAGATGGGGGAAGACTGGAACCCCTGATCTGCGCAGATGAGCTGCGACCACCCCCATCACCTTCGTGAACACCCGAGGGGCGCTGATAAGGCCAAAGGGGAGCCCGGTGAACTGAAAATGCTCGTAGCCTACCGTGAACCGCAGGTCACGCCGGTGGGCCGGCAGGACGGGGGATGTGAAAATAAGCATCCTGCAGGTCCAACGCTACCATCCAGTCTCCAGGGTCGAGGGCAGACAAGACCTGAGCCAGGGTCAACATCTTGAACTTCTCCTTCCGGAGGAAGCGGTTTACGTTCCTGAGATCCAAGATAGGACGCAGGCCTTTGTCCTTCTTGGGTACCAGAAAGTAGTGGGAATAACCACAACCTACTTCTGGCTCCCTTGGCCAAGAGAGCAGTAACTTCCTGCTGGAGAAGGGACAGGTGATCCTCCGATATGCAATGGTACTTGGGTGGCATGGAGGAAGGGGTAGCCTCGAAGGGGAGGGATTAGCCCCTTTGGACTATTTGCAAAACCCACCTGTCCGACGTGATGGTGCACCAGTGGGGGAGGTGATGGCGAATCCTGCCGCCCACTGGTGTTTGGTGGCCCTGAAAAGTCAGACTAGGAGGGCTTGGAGGCTGCGGCGGAGGGAGTGGAGGTGGACTGGCCCCCAGAACCACGGCGTTGGTTCCCACGTCCCCGGCTGCGCTGGGATGAAAAGTTCTGCGCAGGCCTGTGGCTCTGAAGGGAACGTGGTGGGGCACCCCTTCCGTGGCCACGAAAGGGGCGAAAAGCAGACTGTGCAGGACGCAGGGTGGAAAGACCCAAGGACTTGGCCGTAGCCCGCGAGTCCATGAAACGCATCAATGCACTGTCCGCCTTGTCGCCGAACAGGCAACGGCCATCAAAAGGCATGTCCATCAGAGTGTTCTGGACATCCCCCGAAAAGCTAGTCGTCCTCAACCAGGCGTCGCCACTGACGTGGAAATCGTTCTGCCCAGTGAGTCGGCGGTATCCAGCCCACACCGAATGGCGAACTTAGCTGCGTCTCCCCCTTCAGCAACAGCACGGGAGAGCACGGTCCAGGCCTCCTCCAGACACTGAGGCAGCACTTGCGCCACAGAGTCCCACACAGAGTGGGAATAACGGCCCAAGAGGCATGCAGTGTTCACCGACTGCAGCCCTAAGCTGGAGGAAGAAAACAACTTCTTCCCAAGTTGATCCAGCTTCTTGAATTCCCTATCCGGGGGTGCGATAGGGAAGGCGCTCAGGGACGTCGAGGCTTGGACCACCAAGCTCTCAGGGGAAGGCTGTTGGGAAAGGAACAAGGGGTCGCCCGGAGCCGGGCAGGGGCGTCGGGCAATCATCCTATCCACAGGAGCCCCTGTGGTGGGCTTGGACCAAGTGCCCAAAAGGATATCTGAGATGGCTTCATTAAAAGGCAGCAGGGGCTCCGAAGAGCTCGCTGCCGGCTGAAGTACCTCTGTCAGGAGGTTAGTCCTGACTGCCACCGTAGGAAGCTCGAGGTTAAGAGCCTCGGCCGCCCTACGCAACACCACTGCGTAAGCCGCTCCCTCCTCCGTAGCCACTGTAGGAGGAGACAGCATGCCAAGGTCTGGCGAGGTGTCCAAACCACTGGCATCCCCCAGGTCCTCTCTCCAGTGCTGTTCCAGCTGTTCCGTTAAAGGGTCACCTGACCCCTCCCAATCCTCGGCCGCCTCCTCCTCTGGGTGCCAATCTGGCCTAAAAGGGACTCCAGGAGTGAACAGGGGCACAAAACCCCCGCTCGGCGCCGGATTCGGCGTCGGTCGAAGCCGGTCCAGCTCCGTGTCTTCATCTGGAAGGAGGTCGGGGTCGACGCCGGGCCGGCCGGGTGAGTTAGTGGTGCAGTCGGAAGCGGCGCCGGCGGAGGTGTGTTAAGGTCAACCAGTGCCGATCCGGATCCAGGCCCGGATCCACGGGGGGCCTGCGGCACCGGGGCCGGAGCCGCTGGCCATTTAGGTCCCAGCCCCCCAGCCAAGTCCGCGGGGCCCGAAGGCGGGCCGGCGGGTTCGGGCTGCCCAAAGATGGCATGCATCGCCTCGTAGAACGTACGAAGTTGGGCGGGAGTTGCCCCGGGTCCCGGAAAGGGAGGGAAACCCGGAGTAGACCGGGAGGGGCACCACCCGCGGGCCTCGTGGGGTCGGCCGACCGATGAGGGGAGGTCGAAGAGCGACGACACTTCTTCGACTTCTTTTTGTGCTTCGACTTACCCGACCCCGAGTGCGAAGACTTCGATCCTGAATTGTGGTGGCTCCGCGACCGGTCCCTCGACCTCCCTCTCGACCGGGACCTCGAACGGCGCGAAGCAGACTGTCGGTGTTCAAGCAACTTTCGGGACCGCTCCCTCAAAGCCTTCGGCGTCAACAACCGGCAGTCGGAGCACGACTTGGGGTCGTGGTCCAGGCAGAAAAGGCACACGCGGTGCGAATCAGTAACCGACATCAGTCGGCTACAGGAGCCACAGGCCTTGAATCCTGGCATCCCTCGTGCACCTTACGGAGTCGGAGACTCGAAAAAGACGTCGACAAAAGTCGAGAAAAAGTTAGTAAAAAAAATGACTGAGGTACCGCTCTTCCCAGATCTGCGCTGGCTGGCGCAGAAAAAGAAAACTGACGTCAGCGCGCGAGGGCGGCATCTAAGTAGCTGCCGAGACATCATCCCGGCGACCACGACGCACGCTGAGCCGACCGACGCCACCTTCCGACGTGCAGAGGCACTACTAACGAAAACTTTCCGGATCCAGTCTGACACCTGGGGATAATTCTAAGGTAAGGAATCTATAACTAACGTGTTTCTTTCAGATATGGAGTGCAGGGGGAGAGAAGTACATGAGGGAGAAAGCTGGAAAGCACATGAACTTCCGTCAAATGCTTAATTCAAAAGAAACTCAGTGCTTGAAAAGCAAGCAGTGAAAGCACAGAAGCCAGCAATCAAGAGATGGAAAAAAGGCTATTCTCATGGCAGGGACAAATACAAAATTGACAAGCTGGAGGCCGAATAAGTAGTAGGCAAATGAGTGAGTGACAAGAAAGCCAACCAATGGTAAGCAATGGGTGGGCTCCAAGCCACTGTATGTTCTTGGTAAGCCCACAATATGTCTCACAACATGCAGCACATGCGATGTTTAGTAGTTGAGACCTAAAGAGGGGTGTTAACATCGCTGCTGAAAAACACACGGTTAGGATGCGACTGTTCAAGAACTTTAGACCAATTGCTCAGTTTTAATTGATAGCTAAAGTTATTGAGAAGCACCTGGCTACCAATTCTATGTCAGAACTGGAGGCGAGGATTATGCTTTCTTACTCCACTTTATTAGAATAGCAGCACATTAAAAGACAACAAAAACTACATTTCCCAAACATCCTAGGGAAAAAGTAGTTCAGAAAAAAACACATAGCAACAGCCAATCCTGGCAATGGAATACTGTCCAATCAGGGGGCTCACAGCCCAACATAGTCCTCGGTCACTGGCCGTTTGTCCTCTTTCTTCGCTGCTACGCAGCAGAGCTAAGTACCCTCCAGTTTGTTTTCTTACTGATGGTGCTGAAGCTGTGTGTTTCTCCTATTTCTTAGATTTATATCGCTATATTGCGCTTTGTGGTACAGTTCAGTTGTGTTCTGTGGTATTGTAATGCTTTGCTGCCTTGTGCGTGCTACCGCGTCGTCTCACTGACTAATTGCTTTGTATTCTGGCAGCATTGTGTGGCAAGCGCGGCTCGCGCTTTGTTTACTCACTTTTATTTCTCTGTGAAAAGAATTTGGCATTGCGGGAGCGGTCTTGCTCCTACGCGGTGCGCTGGCGCTCGTTGTGTCGGCCTCCCACCGCCAGGGGGCGTGGGAGGAGTCACGGAGGGTAGCGCGAGGTTCAAATTCCTAACTTTTCTGGAATTCCGATCCTCGCGCGCATTCCTGAGCGGCCGCCGGTGGAGAAGGCTCTACACCCGTGTGGGTCTGTACGCGATCGTGCTCAAAGGAAAATAGCAGATCGCTTGTCAGTTTCACTTAACGCTCTGCTCCCCAGGAAGATTGGGAGCAGAGTCTGTATTTTAGTTATTTGCACGCCCGTGTTCTGGTCTGTACTGGCTTGACAGCCTTGATTTTTGGGACACTGCCCCCACCGGCCCCTCCACAGGGTTTCTACCTCTACACCTCAGTGCACCAGCCCGTGTCCCAAGGGATTTTAAGCCCATTTGAAAACGAATTGAGAGTAGTAGCTCGCTCCTTATATTAGGCTGACACCCAGCCCTCAGTGATGAGCCCTATTGAGGCCTTGTGCTCTGACAACCAGGCACGACTATTGACCCGGCTCTGATCCTTCAGTGTACTATGGAATACCAGGAGTTCCAGGAGGATTACCAGGAGGAGGATCCTCTGGCAGTTTTTCCCTGGGGGGATGATTTTTATGACGCTGTGGACACGTCTATCTACCAGGCGGTGGCAGAGGCCATGACTCCGCTAGAGGAGAGGCTCTCACGCCAGATTGCCCAAGCTTTTGACCGCCTGGCACCCCAGCCTTCCACTTCGGGAGCCCCCCCTCCTACACCTGAAGGGCCAAGTCAAGGGGATTTGGGGTCCCCTCCGTCTAAAAAATCCCGTGACTCAGGGGTGGATTTGGATGTTTTTGCTAGGCTCAAGCAGGCCTTCCTTGACAGCCAGCCGGCTCTTTCGGCAGGGACATCCCCTACTCCTCCGCCGGTAGGTACCCCAGGTGCGTCAGGAGACGCGGGGATGACCCAGGCCCTTCCAGACCATGGCTCCCTTCCCGCCCGTCCCAGCCCTCTAAAGAGGGGTCAGATATGCTGGACCCGAAAGAAATTGTCCACCCGCGTTCCTCCGAATGGGCCCCGGCCGAGAAGGTCACTACTTATGTGGCGGGGCGCATTCGTAGGCCCCTAGAGAAGGAGGCCCGTAATTGCCTCAGGGCGGAGTGTCCCCGGCCCTCTCTCGAGGGTAAAGTGGCCCTTACCCCAGATATTGATCCCCGCATGGCCATTTTCCTGCAAAAATGTGTTCAGGATCCCAAGAAAGGGATTGACTGGTCATGGCGGGCCTGTCAAGATAAACTCCTTGATGTCCTAGGCCCCTTGACGAAGATTTTAGATATGGCGGAGGAGGCCAAAGTCTCAGGTTCACTAATTTCCCCAGACACTTTGTCAGGATGGGCCCAGAGGGCGTAGTGTTCTTAGGCAACGCTAATTGCGCGCTCTCCACCGAGCGCCGCCGCTCCCTTCCAATTAAGGTTGACCCGAAATTGGGAGATCTGGCGGACTCGGAGGCGGGAGCCGTGGCTCAGGGGGCCTCTTCGGGGAACCTTTTATCAAAGAACTGGGCAAATTTGTCAACACTTTTACATCGCTGGATAAGGCCCAGACAACAATCAAAAAAGTGTTCCCCCGTGTTTTTCACGGTGATGGTCGAGGTAGGGGCCGCTCGACCGGCCAGCAGTTCCACCAGAACGCACAAAGAGGACAAGGCTCCAGACAGTACCAGGATCAGTCACGATTCAGGAACTTTTACCCTACAAGAGGACGGCGTGGCAAGGGCAGAGGCTTCAGAGGAGCAGCAGCCACCTCAAGTCCTGGTGAGTGTTCTCCCTTCTTCCCGTCTAAAAATAGGGGGGCAGTTGGCGAATTTTTTCCCGGCATGTGGTTCTCTCACAAGGGATGCTTGGGTCCTTCAGACGGTACAGGGGTTCCGTTTAGACTTTCTGGGAGAACCTGTTCAGCGGTTCAGACCCCGACCCATTCAGTTTTCTCTTCAGGAGGCCGCCCTCGTGGACGAGGAAGTAACATCCCTCCTCGACAAGGGCGCCATCTTCCCCGTCGCCCCACACCCCGTGGTTTTTATAAGCAACATATTCTTGGTGGACAAGACCGATGGTGGCAAAAGGCCGGTCATAAACTTAAGCGAATTCAATGAGTGGCTAGTGTACCGCCACTTCAAGATGGAGGGGATTCACCTCAGGGATGTTTTGCGTCCACAGGACTGGATGGTGCGTCTCGACCTCAAAGACGCCTACCTGGTGATTCCAATTTTCCCTCCACACAGACGTTTCCTCCAGTTCGTCTGGCGTCAGCAGACTTCCGAGTTTGCCGCTCTTCCATTTCGACTGTCCTCGGCTCCCTGATGCTTCACCAAGGTACTCAAACCAGTGGTGGAGTTCCTGCGAGCTCGAGGCGTACGAATGATTGTGTATCTGGACGACCTCTTCCTTATGGGAGCTTGCACGCGCCAGTTATCAGCGCATCTTCAAATGGCAGTGGATCTACTGCAAAGTCTGGGTTTCGTGATAAACAAGAAAGTCTCTTTTACAGCCCTCTCAGTCCGTCATCTTTTTGGGCTTCGTTATAGACCCCACCGTCTCTACCCTGAGCCTCCCGTCCAGGAAGATTTCGAAAATCCGGCGGGTCCTTTCCAGACAAGTTTCCCATCGCCAGTTAGCGCGAGTGGTCGGACTCCTCTCGGCGTCGATTCAAGCAATTTTCCCGGGCCCTCTGCATTACCGGGCCCTCCAACGCCTGAAAGCGTACTTCCTTCGGAAAGGGTTTCCTTACTCACACAAAGTTGTCTTGTCCTGGGAGGCTCGAGAAGAGATTCAGTGGTGGTTAGATCATATGGAGGCGTGGAATGGCCGCACGATTTTTGGCTCGACGCCGGATCTGGTTATAGAGTCCGATGCCAGCAGGCTGGGATGGGGAGCCAGGTGCAGAGACCTCTACAGGAGGTTTGTGGGCTCCCGACGAACAGAAGTTGCATATAAATTGTCTAGAACTTCTGGCGGGATCCTTTGCCGTCCGCTGCTGGACGAAGGACTCTGTGAGCTCATGTGTACTTCTCAAGATGGACAACATCTCGGCGGTCCGGTATATAAACCATCTGGGGGGCACCAGATCCAAAGCCCTTTCGGACCTAGCCGCAAGCTTCTGGCAGTACTGCCTGGACAGTCAGGTAGCCGTGACAGCAGAGTATTTGCCAGGTCGGGACAACCGGGAGGCAGATTTTCAGTCCTGCAATTTTTGGGACTCCAGCCTCTGGATGCTAGATCTGAGCATATTCGAGAGGTTGAACGCTGGGGTCCCTTCTCGGTGGATCTCTTTGCCTCGAGATTGGACCACAGCTTCTCCGGTTTTTCAGTTGGAGACCGGATCCCCTGGCAGTGGCCACGGACACCTTCCTGCAGGATTCGAGCTCGGAGACTGGGGTATGCATTCCCGCCGTTTGCTATGATCACATGGTCAACGGCACAAGTTTGATGCCAGAACGCGGAGGAGGTCATAATCACTCCCTTTTGGAGGTCGCAAGTCTGGTTTCCAGTTCTTCTGGAACTTTCTTGGGATTCTCCAATCCTACTCCCCCAGTCTCCAACCCTCCTTCTGAGTCCGGACAAGGAGCCTCATCCTCTAGTGCTGACGAACTCGTTGTGGCTCATGGCGTGGCGGATTTCAGGGGACAATGGGAAGTCCCAGGACTTTCGCAAGGGGCTGAGTCATTTATATCCAAAGGGTGGGCGGACAGCATCGTCAAGAGATACCGATCAGCTTGGGGCAGATGGTCCCGTTGGTGTGTGAGACGGGGTTTCGATCCCCTGGTCGCCGATGTAGTGCACATCAATTTCTTGGCACAGTTGGCATCCAAGGGCATGGCGTATAGGTCGATAAACACCTTTCGCTCAGCGATTGCCTCCGGTCACGTACCGGTTAACGATTTATCTGTGGGTGAGCACCCTTTGGTTTGCAGGCTACTACGGGGTATCCGACTCTCGCTACCCCGAGCCTCGCTATTCCGCCCTTTGGGATGTTAACCAAGTGCTTAATTTATTCTAGTCTTGGCAACCAAACCATTTCCTTTCCAGGAAAGAGCTTTCGGCTAAGTTAGGTATGCTTCTATGCCTCATCTCTTGTAGACAGGTTTCTGACGTCAGAGCGTTAGACGTCACAAGTAGAATTTTAACTCCGAATGGGGTAACGTTTACTCTTCTTAGAAGGACGAAATGTCACTCAAGGGTTATTTCCTACCCAGAGTTTCCAGATTCCCCAAAATTGTGTGTGGTTAGATGCCTGAAAGCATACGAAGAAATGACAGAGGAAGTTCGTCCCCCAGGCGAATGTCAACTTCTCATTGCCCTTCAAAAGCCCTTCAGGGCGGTTTCATCTCCTACCATCGCTAGATGGGTAAGGTGGGTGATGCAGGAAGCAAGCATCAGCCTATCCCACTTCGGAGCTCACTCAGCTCGAGGGGCTATGGCCTCTAAAGCATTCGGTTTGGGTGCCTGCCTTGACATTCTCAACGCAGCAGATTGGTCTTCGGACTCAACGTTTAAACGGTTTTACTTCAAGCCAGTGCTGAACATGGCTCACCTCGTTGTGAGCAAGCTTTGAACTAGCAGAATCCTCGCCTCCAGTCCTGACAGAATGAAAGATTTCCTAGTTATCGTAACGGAAAGTTTCAATTCTATTAAGGACTCGGAGGCGAGGATTATCCCACCCTAGGGTCCAAAGAAGGACAGCCCTCCCCGTATGACAGTATTTGCTTTTACTGCGAAGGTTTGGTGGGGCTTAAGGTTTCCGTAATGCTCTAATTATGTGGCCGCTTATTTTGCAGGCTTGGTAGTTTTGGCTCAGTTGGTAATTTATCTCTGTCTTCACAGGGTCTGACGCAAACAAACAGGATGCATGAAGGTGCTCCGACGGCTGGCTTCGCGCTTCGAAAGAGGACAAACGGCCAGTGACAGAGGACTATGTTGGGCTGTGAGGCCCCTGATTGTACAGTATTCCATTGCCAGGATTGGCTGTTGCTATGTTTTTTTTTCTGAACTACTTTTTCCCTAGGATGTTTGGGAAACGTAGTTTGTTATCTTTTAATGTGCTGCTATTCTAATAAAGTGGAGAAAGAAGGCATAATCCTTGCCTCAGAGTCCTTAATAGAATTGAAACTTTGTTACGATAGCTAGGAAATTTTTCATTCTCCTGGAAGAGAGGAGATGACAGAATTATCAAGCAGACTTTCAGCTTGAATGCATCATAGAAGCGCTTCTACTTGTAGCCTTGGCACTAAGATTTCAGAAAGATTAGGGTAAATGTGGAGAGATACTATCTCTGCTACATTTCACACGGTCACCCATGACATCTTGTTAGATTACGTAAATCTAAAGTGGAGAGTGTCTCCCAAAACAAGCAGTTACTGTGCCCTGCTATTTCTCAACAGGTACAGTACATGTGTTCTTATAGAAACTTCATCCACATGCTAATGATGTGGCATGCTTCAAAAACGGGTGCGCACCACCAGGTGGGCTTAACCTCGAATTTGGAAGGAGCACTTTGAAATTCTGTATGTACTTAATGTGATCCAAAGATCGGAATCGTTAAAAATAACTACAGAGAACCCTAATCCTATTCTTTAATAAGAGGGGCCCTGTGATATAGTTAAAAAATAACATGAAAAAGCGTTATTTACTGAGCCAGTGTCTATTCTAGGTCGATATATTTTATCTGCTTAACAAGATGTGCAGATCTCATCAGGACCTCTAAGATCCTTGTACTCCTAACCTATACTTAGCAGGAATTACGCACCTGCATGCATTCCATGAAAAATCAAGAGATAGTTACCAAACCCTTCTATACAGGGTGAGTTGATCGAAAACTGAGATTATCCACCTTTAGAATCGTGCCGGCAGAGATTATCCAGGCTTCATGGGAGCAAAAGCAGGTGCGTGCTGGTATCAAAGGTCACACATGCACCAATGCTCAGCGGGTACTTCCCAACCTAGCTCCGTGGAGCGCATCTTACTAGATTGGATAAATGCAGTGGAGCTCACAAGGCAGATACCATGTTGGTTCACCATCCATCCTAAAATATGGGTCTTAATCGTTGGTGCTGTCATCAGTGCTTTCTTCGGAGCTCATACTGCCCTATGATGTTCACCACAGTTTATGTTCAGCCCCATAGTGGGCTATTGTGAGCCTTTGGACTTAAATGCCATCTAGTACTAAGAGGACACTCATTCTATTCAAGATATGTTGTATAGCGCACAGCTAACCCGAAAGGCCTCCTAGCGCTGAGACAGGCACACCTGCAAGGCCTTGGCAAACCATGCCAGGGTTAGAATAGATGAGTCTTTAGTTGTTTCCTGAAAGATTTCTTGCTGGACCCGCCTTAGCTTAGCAGGGAGGGCATTCCACAGTCTAACTGCCAAAAAAGCGGCCACCACATCTTGCCTTTTTGACCTTAGAAATGGTCAGAGAGGAGTACTCAGAACGTCAATCTCTTAGGCGTGTAAGGACAAAGTAATCTTCGAATCAGAAGGGGGCCTTTTCCTTGCATTGCTCGATGAGCCATACATAGGACTTGAACTGGATCCTCTTTTGTATTGAGAACCAGTGCAAAGCAGCCAACGCTGGAGCTGCTGAGTGATGTTTGTGTAGCTTTAAGAGTAGACTGAATGGTCTGTGGACGTTTTAGGACATATTTAGGGCTTCCCAGAAATAGGGAATTGCCATAGTGAAGGCGGGAGTTAATTAGTCCCTGAATAACCACTCTTTTGGATGAGGGTGGCAGCCACTGCATAACCTTTATTAATGATCACAGTAGTTGAAAACAGGTTGCAGAAAGTTTTTTGGCTCGGATTTCTATAGTAAGTTTACAGTCCAGCCAAAAACCAAGGCTTTTTACTGCAGCGGCTGGTACTGGTCGTTCCAAGGCATTGAGGCCAGAACAGTTCTTTCCAACAGGTTATGTTATTGACAACGAACACCTGAGTCTTAACACCATTCAGTTTGAGGCTGCTGTCAGACATCCATGTTACTTCCTTAAGACAGGCATTTAAGTCACTAGATGCCTGCTGAGAGTCAGGGGTAGGTGCAAGGATCAACGGAGTATCATCAGCATAGGATACAAGATTCAGGTTGTGGACCTTTACTATACTTGCCAGTGGGAGGATGTAAACAGTAAGGAGGGTTAGACTTAAAGAACATCCCTGTGGGACTCTGCATTAGATGGTAAAAGTAGCTGAGAGACGAGAATCATCGAGGACCTGAAAGCTTCTGTCGCTCAAAAAAAGCCTTGAGCCATTTAAGGGCTGGTCCAAAAAGGACAGAATTTTCAAGCCTTTGGGCCAGGATGCAATGGGAGACAGTATCTGCTCCTGATATTTGATCAAGGCTCAACAATAGCAATGCCAAGCTGAAAGACCCTTCTGGATATACAAAATTGGATAACCACGAATTTCAAAAGCTAACTGGTGATAAGACCAAGGGGCCAGTCAGAGGGGCAGACATGGAGCTTGGGAAGCCAACTCCAGGCTCCGCAGTACAAACAAAAAAAGGGAGTAGTATTAGACCAACAACTATCCTTCTCGCTCAAATCTCAAATACGGAGGGTACTGCTCACAGGATACAGCTTCCTCAAACCCTGAGAAAAGTGTATTCTTTCCTTTATATGGAGAAGTTTAGTCAAGAGGTGGGAGTTTATCTACATGGGCCTGGCCCAGCAGCTCGATAAGTGGGACATAACAAATTGATGAAATCTCATATACCATCTCAGCTGGTTGTCACAAGGAAACAAGATTATGTTCAAAGTAGCTCGCCTTGTCCACAGGGCTTATTATAAAATGGGCCTTAATCTCTCTGAGAAGGTTACCCCCTACCCTATATTGAGGACCCTACGCTCAAGTGCCACTCTTCTACCTAAAGGTGACCCAGAGTAAAAAAGGAAGTGTACGCAGCAGGATCTTTCAGTCACAGGGTTTTAGACTATGGAATAGGTTACCATAGGACATTGGGCAATCTTAAACTTTTCTGCGTTTAAGGCGGCACTATGCTCTTTTCTCTGGGCTCAATCACAGACAGAAATGATCAGTTTCTCCCCGCCCAGAAAATGTTAAACGTTGTGAGATCTTTTACTGTTGTGCTGGTTTTTAGTCGTGGTTTTTCTTCTCTGCTGTGGCTGATGCCAAAATGCTTCTGTGAATCAGAATAGATACAATACATGCATGAGAAAAGGCGGCGGCAAAGCAGTTATTGCAGAGGTGTCCCAGTCAACGTGCAACGTTTCTACTCAGGAATCATATGCAATAGACAAGACCTTTCTAGTACGATGTAGTCCATCTGCAGAAGAGAGCTGAATGGACAGCCTCTCCACTTAACAGAATTGCTGATCACTAAAGGAAGGGACAACAGGGCACACAGTGGGGATTTAACTCATGGCTGAAGGCATCTATAACCTGCATCAGAATCTCTGGGAGGCAAAGTGTGAACAGTGCTAGTACTAAATAGTGCAATAGAATTTACAACTGCAACTCCCTCTAGCATGGAAAGATAGAGGTGTGGGTTTATCCACCTACTGCAGTGTACAGGTAAAGGACCACGACTGATTGATTCCCTTCTGCAAGGGTAAAATGTCTTTCAATTTCGCGAGAAGAACCGATTTAAAGTGCTACAAAGTGCAAGACAGGGGAAGCAAATGCCATGTGAAAATGGGACCCTACCACGGGTACTAAAATGCTTCTACTATAGAAAACCTTATTCAGTACATATGTTTACTGCCAAAAAAGATGTGTGAATATCTTATTAAGTAAAAACAAAGGTGAAGCTTCAGCACGGGTAAATGCAAAACCAAAGTTTTATGAACAGGACTTGGGATATCATCAGCTTGCTGCAAACGTATGAATACAAAAAAAGTCTTGGGCTACCGAATGAAAGGTTGTCATGGTGCAGCAAAGTAAAATTACTGCAAGGTGATAATTGTTAGGCACAGAGTAAGGCACAAACTGCCCTGTTTCTGAGAATGAGGGCCGGTACACTTCCTTGACAAAGAAACTTCCAAATGAAGTAGCATTTGTCCATGCAGGGATTCAACAGGCAAGACATGTTTTAGAATTGAACATTGAGAACATTCCTTCATTAGAGAATAGAAGAGCGTGGGCTATTTATCCAATTAAATAAAACGTCCAGGCCCCTGTCCTAAGGGGTCCGTGAAAGAATGTAGGGACATCGACAGCTTCTTTAACATACTTTAAAACACAATAAATAATTCCGATAACAAGAGAAACAGAGTCCTTCTGTTGAAATGGTATCAAGACAAGACTTGTATCCTAGGTTACCCAATTGTTAGGACTAGGTGAGGTCAGCTTAAATGAGGCACATTCAACATTGATAGAACAATAACGCATATCAGTGCGCACAGACATCTGCCACAAGAGAAAACTGATACATCAGAACGTGAAGTGACACCATGTCTGATGTGCTTGGGTAGGCCCACACTTAGGCAAAGTAACTTTGACAAGAATGATCCTAAATAGCCTTGGCTGCCATGCAATGGAAAAAAGACAATGCCATTCAAATTGAGGGGCTCGTCTTCTACTCCTGATCTCAGTAAGAGATATAAAGCCACTGGTTATCTGCATAAATCATTAACTGTTGGACTGTGTGAGGTGACAGATGCTTGAGAATCCAAAACTGAAATTTTAAAATTTGTCAATTTGGGAATCAGGATAAAAACCACCCTTTCCTGTGAGATCTAAGAGTAAAATACATATCTGGAAACCACTCGGTAAAGTACTCTGCATGTGAACGAATGGTTTGCCTTGACAAAGGAAAAGTAAAAATATCTGGGAAGGTTGTCTAAGAGTTTCAGGATTCCAACTTTATAACATGTAGAAGGTTCCTTCAATCTCAGTTGATGAAGGCGAGTTATTTGGTACTAAAATAGGCGAATAAAGATTACATCCTCATATCCTAGATCCATTCCTGGGGTGCAAATGTATGAATAAAAGGTGCAGGTCAAAATCCTGTCCTAAACAAAAGGGATGAGCTGAAGGAGTAAAATTAATCAGAAAATGGTGTGCATGCCACTGGGAAATACACATCGCAATGAACTGGGCATGCTTCAAACCCCTAAAAGGATATGCATTAACCAAACACCATTGCTAGAACAGCATGCAGCACAGTAAATTGGAATTGAGGTGCAAGGCACCAAAAAAACGCAGAGGGAGGGGCAGTGCTACAAGTGAATAATACTTTTCATTCAACAAAGGGAGCACCAATATTTGGAATACTCAAAGAGAGATCAGTTATCCGACTGTGTGGGACTACACTAAGAAATGGAAACAGTCCTGGCCACAGTAGGGCTTACCTCACAATATGGATCAAAGAAATAACATTTTTGACATTGCTTTAAATAAATTAAAGAAGACGAAATCTCTGGCTATATTTTTTAATTAGATACCAGTAAAGTATATTTTGGCAAGTTACAGGATTAAGCTCAAGACTGAATCCAAGTTCTATGCATAATACACATGGTCTTACAGTTTTAACAGAAAGTCATCCTGTTTAAACCTAAAAATCTCCCATTGCTTTGAAAATTCTCATCAAACCCTACTGCACATGTAGGTTTGATTCAAACGTAAGGAAAGCACTCCGCTTCTACTGCACATTAAAATTGAATCCCGTTAGGAAATAATAATGAAAAGCAGGGTACATTTCTCCCTTTGTCACTGTTTTTCCACCACTTTCTCCCCCCCTCCCCTTTCCTGCCTCTCTCTCTTATTCTGGGTCAAAGTCTGAAGATATTTAAGCACTGGTTCCAAAAATTAGTGCTGATGGGTCTCACCTGCACCATCAGTTCAAATAACGAACTGAAGTACCCCCTGTGATTTGTCAAGTGATTCCACAGATACCAGGTTCACTAACAATATTTGTTTTTTTATAGATTCACATACCTACATGTTCAAATACAAATTTAAAGCGCATCATTAAGAGTGTTCCCAAATTGACACAAAGGCATTGACATAAATAGCCAAAACCTTTGTCTCAGAAGACATCTGCTGGAGAAGAAGCAAAGGCAAAAGGTCTTAGCTTATTGACCTTTTGCCTTTACCAATGCCATTTCCTGATGCTGTGCAGCACTGGTAAAAACCTTTTTTTGCTGATGTTGAGTAACATCGGCAAAAAAATAAAAACATTAAAAAAGGAACAAAGGCACAATGACTGAGCCCGCATTACTCACTAGCGAGCGCATGGTGATAATCTACGCATGTGCATATCTACCAAACTGTGCAAGTGCCTAAGGAATAATGTGGCATTTATTTTGGGTTCATTTACTGACCCCAAGATGCCGGATGATATATGGATCGCTAAACAAAACAAAAATGGAATTTTAATGGCGCTAGAGCGCTTTTTGCACAGCAAAGCAGCCTGGCAGATGCCAAGACCTCAAACTATCTAAATGCCCATAAGGGATTCGGGAGCTGGGTGAGTGAGCAACACTGAGCATGCGGTGGAGGGGGTGATTGTTTGGGGGGGGAGGGAGGGGTCTTGAAGCAGCACACTAGGGAGAGCTAGAAAACATGTGCACTCGCAGTGCGGAAAGAAAAAAAACGTAGTTCCCTGAATGCAAGTAGTGGTAGAATACAAGTCTTCCAACCAAAACGATGGAAGTACAAGGGGGAGGGAGAAACAAGACGACAAAGGCAAGCTACTGAATAAGAAGTAGGCAAATGAGTGACAAAGCAAACCAACTGTTAAGCAATGGACAGGCTTTAAGGTCATTAAGTTTTTGGAACGGTCAACAAGAGGCTTGTGCACAGAGAAGCTGGTAAGCAAGACTCTCCGTCTTTCCCAGTAGGGAGCTTGTACTGGGTAGTTGTGAATTTATGAGAGATTTCAAGTCGCATAAACAGTGTTTGGTAAATAGCAGGCTCGTCTGCCAAGTGGATAGGAAGTTGCTTCAAGGACAATGGAGTTGAATGGGATGTAAAGACAGATCTAAACAGGTCTCCTAAAGCAGTCTTAGGCATTTTAAAAGGTATAAATATCACAACGGTAATGCCTAATTAAGCTGCTTCAGATTTTAGTACTGTCACCTCACGAAATTCACATAATAAAATATGTGTAACAGCTGCAGCTTTAATGTTTTTCACTGTGATCTTTGGTTCTCCAAAAAGAGGTTTTCTAAAACCAATGCTCAGTACATGTCTAGTGCACCCCAAGTTATGGGCTACTCAAGATCTCACACATTAAAGCAGCAAAATACTGCTGTGTTAAAGACAGCCCCATAGCAAAAAAGAGCCTTTTCAGCATTCAACAGGCAGACAATGCTTTACCTACAATTGTGGATGCAGAAGTAACTGAATGACTGCTCAACTGATGTTAGTTTCCAGAAGATACTTGGGCAAAATCACAAAGTAAAGTTCAAGTAGAACTTTACTCAATATGAACTATACTGACAGTTCATTAACTGATAAAGCACACAGAAGTTTTAGCTATCAGCTATTCAGATTACAAATCCTTGCCTATCTTTGGAATCACAAACCCCACATCTCACTTTCTTTTTAGAAGAAAAAAAATAACCTGAAATAATTTGGCCCTACAGTATTAAACGTGCACTGTATCTCACTGGAAGTTGCAACCTGCTTTTATGCCTTATATCATTTTTTCTACAGAATTGCAGGTGCATGGCTACCAATTTAATTTTATCTTGTTCTACTGTCTTATTTATTGATAGTTTTATAGTGCCAACTGTATCTCAAACAAAGCTGTACATGAGAAGAACTTTCATACTTAATTTTTACACACAATTTTATTTTGTTCCATTTAAGTTAGGGAGAACTACTGTCAGGTTACTACTCATCTCAAATTCCGCTTCAATTAAGCAATTTACTGGTATGTTGTGGACAATTTCTCTATTTACTCAGCCACTTCCGTATAATATTAGGCAGGAAGGACCACACCTAAAGATGGCCACCCAGGTCTCTCAAGATATGAAGTGCAAGCACCACACACTCTGATTTCCTGTGCAATCTAGTTAAAGGTAGTCCTGTGAGGGGCCGTGGCATGATGTACAGCCTACTCCAAATAGAGGTTACTTCCTACCTGGTGCCTTTACTCCCTCATTGTAGACGGGAGATAATAGAAGGTGGATTTTTCAGGAGGTTACCATTTGCTTCTGTCTAGGTTTTGGGCTTCCATTTCCCCTTCATGCCCATGCTGTATCCATAACCATGGTACTTTATTTTGCTCTGTTGCCTTAGAATTGTTCCACTTAGTTCTACAGTCTCTATTTTGCCTTCATTACACCCTTTTCACTTTGCCCTAAATTAGCCCCACGCCTCCTTGGCCCAATAAACTCATCTCAATCTTGCAGGGCCATGCAGTCCGATGACATTAATTATTTACTTTGGTCTTGGCTCCCAGTACAGCTCTGAAACTCTGGCCCTCCAGATAACTTTTATCACCTGTTACTCACTACAGTGCCTGAAACTGCTTCTCTCCAGTGCACACTGAAAAGGATCCCGCGCAGAGGAATGAGATTACTTGGTACCATTACTGAAGTATTGTTTTTCTTCGTTGCTGCTGAGGGCCTAGTAATTAAATAAGAACGAAAATACTGCCTCCTTAACTTTAATAGAATATCAAATTTCGTCTGCACAAACTTAGAGAAATCAACAATACATAGGTAATAAACGACTACATTTTGCAGAATCCATAGGTTAACAGGTTCTTTGCAACAAGACATTTTCACAAAAACACTCCAAGGTTGGCATTTCAGACAACCACGCTGTTATTTTGAAAAATGCAGTATTTAAATCAAAAACAAGACAAGGAATCAAGCAAAGAAACATTGAGTAGAGAGAAAGCATTATTTCTGGACAGCAGATTCGACAAGGTTATACTGAGGGAGCTTAGTACTAAGGGTTTGATCAAAGTTAGGAAAAAAGACTGGAGCCTTTGTAAAGCAGTGAGAGGAGAGACAACGCACATAATTACAAAGAGATGGCATTCCACACCCTTCTTGTTCAAGCTTTGTACTGCACACCAGGATCATTTAACAGTTTAAAAAAAAAAAACGTGTAAACCCCACAAAGCTACACATTTAAACTGTTACTACCCCTCCCCCCATCAATTATGAAAGAACAAGCAAAAGTGGCAGTGATTAAGCATGCAGCTACTGATGGGTAAGAATTAGAAAGTCAAAAAGTCCCTCCACTCACTTGTGATATCATAAACAACAACTGCGACAGTGGAGTCACGAATGTAGCTAGGAATCAAGCTCCTGAAGCGCTCTTGACCTGCTGTGTCCCATAATTGCAATCGTACCTAGCAAAGTCAGTCAAAATAATAGCAAGGAAGGGGAGGAAAAAAAAACAAGGTCAACAAACCCAGTAGAGGTATACCTACTTGTGATATCGTAAACTACTACAGCCGCAGCGGAATCACGGATGTAACTGGGAATGAGGCTACGGAAACGCTCCTGACCCGCTGTATCCCACAGCTGCAACCTGATCTGCGGGGTGGGAAATAATAGTACAAAGCAAAACAAAAAGAAAAGAAAAACAGAATGGGAAAATACTACTAAAATAAATACCAAATACATCAATCACATTAGAAAATGATCGCAAATTCTAACACTCCTATGCAGGTGGGTATTTTTTTGTATTAACCTATAAAGGGGTTTTTACAATGCATACTCTATTCTTGCGTGCAAAGAACTGTGCTTTATGTTAAAAGGAAAAAATAATGCCATGGCTTCACATTTTTTGCACAGGTAACTTGAAAGGATCTGGTTAACCCAATAGCAATACCAAAGCTAATTTACCTAATATTCAACGTAGGATGCAGCTAAAACTTTTATAGTAACAAATTACTTGCTCAGTAAAACTACATCTCCCTATGACAAACATATTCTAAAGGTCCAACTCTACCAAAAGAAGAGTTACTTACCTTCAGTAACCAGAATTTGCCATCTACCTGCAAATTCCTCACCTGTTGAATATCACCAGGCACCAAACTGGATCTGGAAGCTTTCTACTAGGGGGCGCTGGCTCCATCTTTGAGCCAGATTGACATCACTGTAGCTGTATAGTGCAGAAGTTGTTTTCCTGTGCCTTTTGAAGCAGAGCGGAGGAAACAGATCAATCGTGAAAGTGAGAAGAGTAATTCTGCGTTTAGTGCTATTTCTTAACACAAAAATGCCCCCTTGCGTCCAAAATGGGCAGAAGGCATTTTGCGCTAAGAAATAGTTCTAAATGCAACAAAACACGAATAGCAAGGTCGCTCGCTAAATCTGAACTTTGGGTAGGATTTTCACCCAGCTTAACCCTGGCATTTAGTGCTATCTTCTCATCGCCAAATGCCCACCTCGTGCCCAAAATGCCCGCTAGGAGGCATTTTATACTAAGAAATGGATCTAAATGAGTTGCTGTGGTAGAATCCCCTCTCCAAACTTACTCCCAGCATCTAGCGATATTTTCTTCGCACAAAATGCACTTGTGTGTTCAAAATGGACGCAAGGATGCATTTTGCTTTAAGAAACCGCACTAAATGCAGCAGGACAAAAATAATGAGCACAAGTAGCTGCTCACAGTTGCTAAATGTGCCTTCGTGGTAGGATTGTTTTATCCCCAAATTACTCTTAATTACACAAGAGTGCAATCACGTTATTGGCAATTTTGCGTCAAACAGTAACGTGGAATTACCGAAGTTACACCAATTATGCCAGTGTATTTATAATTACGCCCCAGGCCTATTCTTTTTTTTTTTTACAAGAGAATAGCACGTTTTTATGCAAAGTACGATCCAGTGAGACAACAATCTCTTCTAGACTGCCGTAATTTTCTATTGACCATTCTCTGGGGGTCCAGCCCGTGTAATCTCATCTCCTTAGAGGTTAAAATGTAGGGAGGGTAATGGACTGCCCCAAGTCGAAAGTGGTGACCATCTTTGTAAGGAAACCCGCTTTAGTTCTAAGGACCAATTTATCCAGGAAGAAGCACGTGAAGGGCGGGTTAACTCTCAGTGCCTACAGCTTACTGAAGTGCCTCACCGAGGTAATGGCCGCAAGAACAAGCATTGGCAAAACCAACAGGTCTCGGCAATGCCAGAGATATTGGCTTTGTGAATGTCAATGTATTGGCCACTTTATATAGCAGCATGGCTGCTGTTCAGCATGGCTGAAAGACATTGAAAAAAGCACTATGCTGCAGCCACCTTGCTTCTGTACATTAAAACCATTTTATTCACCATTATCATTCATAAATGCAAACATTTTAAAGTGAAAAGTGGCATATTTTTAAAAGAAAAATCGGGGGAATCTAGTTGACATATTTAAGCCTAGGCATTTTAGGCAGGAGACAGATACAATAAAGCAATGTTTGGCTACAAAACAAATCGGGAGTCTTCCACTTGAGTCGGATCTGTTGTCAAGTATGCATATTTTACTCACTTCAAATGCGACGCAAGTTATGTATAACGGAAAATCGGGCTGATTGAAGTGTCATACAACATGCAAATTACTTTAGACGCTGTGTGTAATACGACAACTAGCACATTGGTAAAAAAAAAAATCTTCAGTCCTGCTTAGTAGACACTTGCATTTTATGCTCATCCAAAACTATCTAATTTACATATATCAACTTTTTGTTTACGCCTCTACTCAGAGCAGAGCACCATAAGCGGATATGCTTTCCAGATCTTCAGGTCTTCGCATTACCAAGTCAGCGCAAGAATAGGGGCTTGAGGATGGACGTGGAAAACAATCAGTTATTCTTGTCAAAGCGCCCAACTCCCCGTGCCTAAAAACGGGCTGGGACTCCCGTGCCATGCAACTGGCCCGAATGTAAAGCGCTCCTTAAGTTCAGGTCCGCAGTATATAAAAGTGCAAAAACAGAAAAACAATATCAGTGGCAAGTCTTGTCTAAACACGAAAACTATTAACTGCTCCCTACTTTGTACAGCGCATATACAAGTAAAAATTGTAACGGAAACACTTTTTTTTTTAGCACTGTAGCCGCCTGGTGTTAATTAAAATGTGGCCACAATTAAGTTGAAGAGCAAAACAGCACAATGGTGCCGGAGTTTCCCAATGCGCATCGCACAACATAGCTGCCGAGTCACTAATTGAAAAGAAAGACATCGGCCCCACGTGCCTTACAAAGCAAGTAGCTAACCCAGGTGTAGCTGCAGCAGACTGGGCGGCGACGACCAGGTGCGGCACACGCTCGCTGTGTTTTGTGAGGCTGTTGCACCTCCCTATGATGTCCGTCTGTCTAGAACAAAAAAGACAGGAAGGGCGAGAAGCCGGCCAATGCCACAGCGATCAGTGGGATGACAGAGAACCTGCGTGCCGCTAAAGAAGAATCCCTGCTCCAGCACTGCTGCCTTGAGAGCCACGTTGAGGAACCTCCAAACAGCCTGCACACCAAAAAAAATAGCCATCCAGCCCTGGCACGCCATAAGTTAGGGGCTTCTTATGGCCACAATGCCGCTAACTGTCCTTTCAGCCATGAGTGAGTAATGGCTCCAGAGCATTGAAGTCAGAGAAGTCGCCCGAAGGGTGGGGGTACGGGGTCATGGGCGCAATCAGCAGCAGACCAGTGCAACCGGTTAATCTTCAACTCAAGGCTACCCAAACAACCCATCCCCCCACCGGTGAGCGAGGAGCACAATGTTCTCCAGGATATGGCAGTGAAGGTAGGGGAGAAGCTGCACTGGAATACCACACGTTCCTGGACAGCAGCAAGAGAAAGCAAAAATACAAGTTATGCAATGCTCTTTTGGCTGGGGTTGTAGCCCTAGACCCTGAAAGACCTTAAATGAACCTCAGCTCCGATCCGATGCAGAGACCCGAACCTAGTTTCCCAGCTCCAAAGTCGGTAGTTGTGCCTGTTATGCCACATCCTTTCAGCATTAATGCTATAAGATTCGAGAGGGGAAAGAAGCAATAGGGATGGTTGACTGAGCGAGTGACAACACGAGCACTCGTATGGAGTGCTTAAATAAAAAAGTAGCTTCAAAAACAGGACCAGTGGATTGACAAGTACTTGGTCCATGCTCTAGGAGAGGGCCAAACACATGAAAAGGTATAAAGCATGCATGCCATGGACAAACAGGAACGAAGGATACAAGAGCGAAGTTGAAGTAAACAAATGGTAAGCCCATGAGTGGGCTGTAGACCACAGATTGTAAACAGGTCTCGAAGCGACCGTGCTTGCGCTATTTAGCCGTAGCAGAGACCTAAAAATGGTCTTGAAAGTCAGTAAACGTCACTAGCAACCATGAAGGATCTCAAAGGGAGAAACCATCAAAAAAAGTCCAAACAAGATTCAAATCCCAATAGGGCATTACAATTGGTGTTGGAGGAACTATCTGTTAGCTAATCAAAGAACCTGATCATAGTCGGGAATTTAAAGAGGAATGGCTGATTAGGAAGGCAGAGAAATGCAGACAGAGCAGCAATGTATACTTTGACAGTACCCACCAAGCAAACTAGATGGGCCAGCTACAGAGAAAAATGAAGTATCTCCTACAGGCTGCTTCTATAGGGTCGACATTGTGCTCCGCACACCTTGCGAAAAATGTGTTCCACTTGAGACAGTAGATGGATTTTGTGAAAGGGAAATGAGCTAACAGTATAAACTCAACCATCTCTTGACACAGCTGGAAGCAGCTCAGGCATCAGAGGTCAATCTCAATGCATGAAGGTGGAGACTCTGGAGTTTGGGGTGCAGCATCTGCCCCTCCAACGGAGTGGGAGATCTGTTTTGAGTAGAAGGCTGAAAGGGGGACACAGGAAGAATCTCAGGAACTCTGCATCAGCCACCCTTCTTGGCTAGACCAAGGTGATGAGCATGGTTTGAGTCCTGTCTTTATGAAACTTCCTGAGCACTCAAGGAATCAAGGATATGGAGGAAAACTCCACTTCAACTAAAATGCAACCCCCTCTCCCAATGCTCCTGTAAATGGATCCTGGAGGGCATAGAACTCTGGGCATTAATCTTTATTGCAAGTGGCCAAGAGGTCCATCTGAGGGGGCCCCCACAGGGTAGATAGTGGAAATGCCATCTAGTGGTCGGCAAAATGACCTGGCTGGCTGAACGTCCGAGCAGACCGTCTCAACCAGATGGTTAGAAAATAGTCAGACCCTATGCTGGTGCAATCGAGCCCAGAGCCTCAACACTTCCTGGCACAGAAGATGAGCTCTCCCAACTCCTTCCTGTTTGCAGACATACAACCACAATGTTTGTATTGTCTGAAAGGTCACGAGGGGATGGGAGAAAGGCTTTGAGAGCTAGCCAAATATCACAGTTCGAGGTTTATGAGAGACATCTGCTCTTTAGGGAGACCAGCATGCACATGTGACAAGGAGGATGCAGGAAGTCACCAGAAGTAGTAGGCAAAGCACCATTGAGACTGGAACTCTAGCTCCTACCAGAAACATTGAGAACTGTATCCCCCAAATGACCCTGATTCTCAGAGGCTGGTAGGCTCTCAATGTTGGACTGGCTGGGAGGCATTACTTTCAAAAGACAAAACCTTTCAAAAAGCCCCAAAACATGCAGAGCTGTCAATTGTGCCAATAAGGCTGGAGTTAGACAGTGGGCAGTAGCACTTCCTACCTTTAATCCCTTGAGGGACGTGTCCGTCTTGATCCCAAACAGGCAAACCCTGTCGAATGGCATATCCATGAGGCTTGCCTCTACATCACCATAGATTCTGGTGGATCAAAGCCAAGTGTGCCTCCGCAAATCAAAGAATAACCACATTGCTCAGGCTACAGAGTCCACACCTGCCCTTATGATTTGACAGAGGGTATTCTGCCTCACCACCTCTGTAAACTGGTCCTTAAGGTGGTCTGGGGGACCTGGAACCACCATGTTAGCCATTTCCCATAAGAGATGTGAATATTTGGCGAGGAGGCAGGTTGTTTTTTTTTAACCTAAAAAGCGAAGCTGGCTGAAAAGACCTTTTTACCCACAGCATCCAGCCTCTTGGACTCGGTTAGGTGGGGCTGCTGGAAACATACCTGGATTTTGATACGTGCAGCACAATGCCCGTACTATCAGATTTGCTGGTCAACCGCCGAGGTGGGCTTTAATGGGCTCCAGCAGAGAATAATTAAAGGGTAGAAGAGGCTGTGATGTTGCCGAGGCAGGTTGCAGGAAGTCAGCCAAAATATTGCACTTAATTTCTACAGTGGATAAAGGTAGTTCAAAAACTCTGCTCCCTTTCCAAGCACTGCATGGAAGGATTTCCCTCTACAGATGTATCTAGGCCATTGGCATTCTGACCAGCCAGGTAATCTGCCATGTCCAAAGAAAGCAGGGGCAGTAAATGTATAGCCTAGCTGCGGACATCCATATAATGTGTGATTTGAGTCCAGCATTTGGATACGGTCAGAGTATGATCCAAATACATCTTCCTTGTCTGCCAATATGGTTGGAGATATACTGGCTGAAGTTGTGGTAGCTCTGTGACTGGCCTCTGCAAGTCTCTGGGCCTTCTTTCTCGATGTTTGAAGGATTGCCTCGGTCCTTGGGTGTTCCTTGGTAGGAGCCAGTGGTGAGTTGCTGGCAAAGGCGTCAGCAATGGCACAGACTTTGGCGAATGTGTCGGTGTTGAAGGGCTTTCCGTTGGAGTATATCCAACTGGTACTCGAGGTGTTCCTTAGAGGGGAACCCTGTGTGAGATGGCACAGAGGATTAACCTGCCAACGGAAACCCAAACAAGCCCGAAGGCGCACCACAGAAGACCGAAGCCTACCTGAACAGTGTCATCATGGCACTGAGGAAATGAGCTTGTAGCACCAGAAATTCCAGATATGCTGGGCATCTGAGTGCCTGGATCAGGACCTGTGTGGGTCACTTGCAGCTTTGATAGAGGAGGATCCTCAGGAGCTCTTCTTTCTCTATTTTGATGAGGAACGCGACTGATCGAGATCTCAAATTCATACTCCATGTTGAGCCAGGTTCTCCTTGTAGGCCCTAAAATGTTTGGCCTTGCGCTCTTTGATGGCTTTGTGGTGTATGAAGTCCTATTTTCCGCACAACCTCAAGTGGTGTTTTGACCCCCAGGCACCAAAAACAGATCTAAACAGGTCAAAAATGGGCATCAGTCTGTTGAATGTACAACAAGTTTAAAGCCAGACTTCTTTGGCAGAGACATCCCTACGCGCTGTATTGAGAAATTTGAGTGAAAATTATTGCGTAAAACTCAGGAAAATTTTGAAAAGTAAGGAGCGTAGCTCCGCGTCGAAAGGTGCAGAAACAAAGTACCCGACATCAGTGCACCTGGGTAGGCTCCACATGGCTCCGTATGACTCCAGTGACCTCACTGTCAGTTTCCAAGACAAAGATGGAGCAGCTCCCTCTATTGGCATAGGATAACTATGAAAAACATCTGGAATCAGGATGACTTCTGGAGATATTTAGCAGGGTGATGAATCTGCAGGCAGAAGTAGCCATCAGGAATATTATTAGTTACTAGTAAAGGAAAATTAATAAGCTATGTAACATCTCATCACAAGAGAACATGTCTCTGGTGTGTAGAAAGTGTCATACATAAGTTTTATATCCTTCATAAGCTGTTCAATATCTTCCTGACTTTCCCTAGTGACAAACCTTGGAATCCACATTCCAGTGGATGATGCCTAGGTCAACCCATTCTATCCTCTTGAATGGACTGTTAACCAACAGCTAAAGATAAGTTCTGATCACAACCAGAAAACATACAGTTGTCAACAGAAACCAAACTGGGGGTGAGGGTGGAAAGATGAGGAAATAGAACTGTCCCAGCAACAAAATGCAGAAGACAATATTGCATGTTACAGCTTTGTGCCTCTCCTTACGCTGTAGGTCTCTGCCTTCTTAGGCGGCAATTAGTATGACAACTATGGACATGGACAGAAGTGAAGATGTTAATTTTAAAGGCTACATCCTCAAAAATGGTTCTACTAATAAATGGCATTAGCCTTTAGTCGACAAAGCACAACAACCTGCAGGCAGGAAAGAAACATTCAAAATCCCTACTACAGTGATAGGACTGAAGAGAGCGGTAACATCTGATCCAGTCCTCCACAGAAGATAAACCAGTGCACCAGTGAGTCGGAAGATTATCTGCATGCCACATCTCATGAGGCGCCAATGAAGCAAGCTGAAATGATTGATGTGTCCAGGTTAGAGGCTCATGCCCCTTGACATCTTGAAATTTCTACAAATTTGTATGGAGGTTGGAGGCGGAAGGCTTGTACAAATGTCTTTAAGGCCTTGAAAGCAAAGATTGTGTCAAAAAGGTATTGGTGAGAAAGACTCCCACATCTTGAATCACTCTGCCATACAATCATGTTAATGTCTTTCTGCAAGGATACAAAACTCCAGCCAGCAAGGTCATGTCTACTAGCTGGAAGGCATCCTTCCAAGAGCTGTAAAGCACTGCCCAAAACTGGAGTTGCTGAGTTTCTCGGGAGAGGAGGTGAATAATCTTATCCCATTTCCCAGAACACAAACTTTTTAATGTAGGCAGCTCAGTGGGTTACTGCTTTTTTCATAGGGACCCTTATGTTAATTGCAGTTCATAAGATACAATCCTAATATAGCTCAGTGAGCTATGAACCAAAATCAAATAGCAGCATGGAAACTGCAAAGCACGGGTTTACAGCTTCATTGTTTTTCTCTAATCTTTCATTATTTAAGGTTGATAAATAGGGCTCCCTTTGATAATACTAATTACGTACTAGTAAACACAACCCTAATCACTTTATGTTTTAAACCCTGAGTTTGAATTTCTCCAGACTAAGCAGTCTTAACATATAATGCCTGCCAGCATGGATGACATGCAACTCCTACAAGTTGTAGTCTTCATTGTCTTAAACGGGGCCACTGGAAATATGCGTCCAGTGAAGGCCAAAGTATGCAGCAGGGTGGAGAAAATTGTCCAGTAATAAGGCAAATTTTGTGGAGTAATGCGGCACATTTTGTAATAGTATTACTTTATTATTTTGTCATTTTTAAACTTGTTAACACTGTCAGGGCATAGGTTGCACCTTATTACCAGTTTAACACCCAAATATTGCAATAAGCAACAGAAAGGTGACTCAGTCACCCTTCGCAAAGGGCCTTCTACTGCACGGAAACATGTGTTGCTGCGTTTTTAGTAACTTTTGACCATTTGAGCTACAATCTGCAGAATATGTGGCAGATGATGGATTATGTGGCAAATGCAGCAAATCTATAAATATGCGAAAATCGCAAAAGCCGGACAAGTGAATAATTCCAGTGGCCCTGCTCTCAAGAAACATTTCCTATACACTGGCTTACACACACATACAAGCCATTCTGTCTGTATAATGTGTGTGCGATATAACGCACTCCAACACCCTACCCTACATAACTGGAACGAGTATCAGTATAAACGAAATTAACTACACAAGAGAGCAGGTCTATGTAGAGATGAGGGGCCCCATTGGAAAGTGGTACTGATTGAATCCTTGGAGGAGGTCCTGGGGTGTGGGGTGCACAACAAATATTCTGGCACCAGCACTAGAACCAGCCCTGTCAGGGGCGTAGTTATCATTCCTATACCCTGTGCAGTGCCCCAGGCACGGAGGTAAAATCACTTCAGCAAAGGATTGTGGGGCGGCTGATAGGAAGGCATAGTCTATGAGCGGTTGAGATCTAATTTTATTGTAATGCACATTTCCTTAAAGATTTTATTCTAACATTTCCAGTTAATGGAGAAGAAAGCGCACAAGTAGAAATGCTTACATAACATGATTGATATGCTCTAATCCCGAATCTGCTAGTGCCACATTGTAACCGGCCAGACAAATGCTCCGGGCTGGACCCTTGGATTGATTTCTCCCAAATTTCTTTGAAAAAATTCCTTTTCTTAACAAAGAGTGATTTTCTCCCTACATGTATGTATATGTTGTATCAGGAGGGCACACCCTAGCCAAATGGCAGCTGGGCACTGTACAAGGTTCAAGACAAAATTTAAGTCTGGACCACTGTGCCAAATCTTTGAGGGATATATTTTCTAGCATTTTACATAAAGCACAGTAAGTGAAGTTGTGTTGCTGCGTTGCACATCAGAGTAGAGTAGCACCATATTTCCAAAGATATGGTGCATTGGAATTGGGATTGAAAGGTCAGACATGCAAGTTACAAAGTGAACCTTCACGTAATCTCTGTTCACTCCCTATTCAACCTCATCTCGCAATTCCCTTTTCTCTGTGTTCCCTCCTCGCCCCTGCCTAGCCATTTGTCCCTGCCTCTCTCCCATCACATGATTCCTCTCAATTGTCCCTATCCCGCCTTTTAAATGCCCCCTCTATATTTTTTTCTCTTTTCAGCCTTCTGTCACCCTCCCCATATTTCTGTGTCTGTTTTTTTTACTCTTTTCTCTGCTCCATCTTCTCCAGTTGTCTTTTCACCATCAGTTTTTTTTCTCAGCTGGCAGGCCATCGCTCGCTTTCCTCTACTCTCACTGTTAACTCACTATTCCAACTGTCTCTCCCTCAGCATATAGACCTCTCTCCTTTCTCACCATCATTTCTCTCTTTTTCACACTCTTGTAGTGCTGCCTATGAACTCTAAGTCTATGTTCAGCAACAGAGCGATACTTCTGGCACCATCTTTCATGGTACGGGGGTAGAATTGTGAAATCTGTCACTTAGGCAGGCAGTCAAATTCAACTTGGAGTGTATATGTTTACTAGTGTGTGGTAATGTGCATTAGCATGCTGCAATGTCCTAGGATTGCTGGGGCAGATGAAGGGAGCTGGTGGCCATAGCTAGGTGGGTGGCTGAGCTGTTCTGTTTAATATACTTATTAAACCAACTTATCAAGAACTCATGGCTTCATCTCCTTATTGAAGAAGTGACATTTTTAACAGTTTTTTCATCTTTAAATCTGTCCAGCTATTTGTGAACGTTTGCTGAACACTCCAAGGTCTAATACAAACTAAAGAACATAAACCTATTTCGTCTTCTACTTCTCTCAGCTGTATTTTATAACCGTGCAACGCCCTCAGATGTGTTCCTAAAAATAACCTTTTGTCCTGAATTTTGCCATCTGCCATGAATTTTTACTGTCGCTGTCCATTATTTGTCTTCTTGCTAGGTGGTCACCCTAGGATGAGTGTCTTTGAAGTCCAGAGCTGCCAGGACTTTACGGTTGGAGTGTTTGTCCTTAGTTAGAGGCTAAGCTGGGTCGAGGTGAACCCCAGAAGGCATGGCACTCTCAGTCAATGTGATAGACGACTCGGAGCGCTTACTGCTGCTCTTCCTCGGACTCCGAGTACATCTCTGCCTCGACTTTGAGACAAATGGGTAATTTCTGGTTCTGATGGCCCAGGCAGTTGCTCATACTGTGTCTCTATGTCCTTCTCCCCAGAAATATCAGGTGCCGGGTTCCTACTACTGTATCTTATGGACCCACCTGCGTTCCCGTTGCTGCCAAAGGGGCTTCTTGAACCAAAAAGTAAGGCAGGCTGAACACGTGATATCGTGTTCCGGGGAGAGACAGAGGCTGCAGAATTGATGGTGATCAGCCCAAGGGTGTTTGGAATGGCACTGTGGACAACATTGAAACAGTGTCTTCCATTACTCAGGTGCATTTTCGGCAGGCACATTTCTATAGAAGGGGAGAGAGCCCTGAAGAGGGACTGAGGCCCTAACTGTTAGGTCAAGAAGGAACAAATTTACAGGCGATGCAAAACTAATTTCCTCTTCAAAACCCATACACGTCCTTGCTCAAGAGCTGAGCAAAGAGTACTACACAGATTTAAAGCAACCTGTGCAGGAGGATGAAGTCATGAAATTATTTTGTGGTTTGCCGTAAATCTGTGCAATACTTTTTTTCATAATCATCTGAGCCAACATTTCAATTACAGGTTTTAATATACATCCACACAGACCGCTTGTAAGCGAACTCCTTACTGGTGAACGTAACAAGCATGAGTAAAATAAAGTGCAATGTTTATCACCAAAGTAACACTTCAGTTAGACACAATCAACTGAATAATACTCTACAGTAAGAAAATGAAAGCGAACTATTACTCACTGTTCGGTCCTCCAGGTACATTGTCTTTGATAAAAAGTCAATGCCTATCGTCGCCTGTAAACAAAAAACATAAAAAATATGGTAACTTGCTTCAACAAAAGAAAAAACACATTTGTGGTTCTACAAATACTGAATCAACTTTGGTAATGGTATTTTTTTTTTAATTGACGCTTGGTCTCTAGCCATTGCACCTTTAATTTATATTACATTATGTTGTATTGTTAGACTGAGTTAGCTTCTAGCATCTTATTTACAGTACAGATAATGCAATCAACAGCTTGCCGCATCAAAGGTCTGTTTTTAAACTAACAATTTGCCTGAATGAGAACCTTGCAATTGTACGCGCACACAACTAATTCACAGATTAAACACTAAAACAAGGCGGCGATCTGATCCCTCAGCACCAATATATAACAAGCATTTCCAATGCAATAGGTCTCGCATTTGTTAAAGTTAGAGCTGTTGACGTTGAAAATAATGTTTTTTACTTTTGTTTTTTTATTTGCAGTGGAGTTATTATATTTGCATAGCACTACTGCCAATGATATAAAAAAGCAAAAATAAAAAACATTGTCATTTTCAACACCAACAGCTCTAACCTTAACAAATGCGAGACCTATTGCTTTGGAAATGCAATCGGTCTCGCATTTGTTGGCGTTGGAGTTACTGGCATTATAAATGCCAATGTTTTTTACCAAGCCATGTTGCAAGGTGCAGTACCATATGTCCCTTGGGACCTCTTTTGGCCACATATGGTACTGCACCCTGCAAAGTTGGAGTTATTGGCATTATAAATGCCAATGTTTTTTACTTAGCCATGTTGCAGGGTGCACCCTGCAGAAGATATGGTAAATCCACCCTACCAATAATGCATTGCATGCAAGACAATACCACAAGTACATTCAAATAGCTATGTCCATATATACAATTATTAGCTTTGAAATGTGGCAAAAGAATTATTTATTAATTCCAGATCAGGTTGTACTGTGTGGAGCTGAGGAAGGGAAATTTATAGAAGGTCTCATAAAAGTGAGATGTTCTAGTGAGTAAAGTAACCACTGCAAGCCTTGCTTAGGACCAAGTGTGTGTCCTGCCTGAAGCCTTTTAAGAAAATAGTGCACAGAGGCTGTATTTAAATCCTAGGGAGTAACAACACATGTACCAGGGGTGTCATGGGAGGTTACAAGAAGAGACAAGGCGGTACTAAGGAGGGACTACTAAGCATATTGACCAATGAAAAGCCCCCATTTACAAAGGACATGGACAGGAGCCAATTAAAAAGATGGGCGGAGTTTTATGCCCATAGCCTGAATACAAAAAGACAATTGATGGACGGAATGCAGAACAAATTAAAACATTCACCCCCAGTCAAGAGATCTGGGTTAAGTCCATCATTTTTTTGTTCACCATGCCACCCCAGTTTAGACCTGGCCATATGCAAATCAGTCTTGACCCTGTGCCTCATGGGAACAGTCCAGCCCGAACTGCCAAGCCAGGTCCTCTCTGGACCAGAAACAAGCATTCTAGGACCAGTTTCGGGGTTTCACCCCTCAGCCATGATAGCTTGAATCCAGTGGCAAAGTCAGCCCGGGACCCACGTCTGGGCATACCCGGCACACTTAGGGCGAGAAAGCAAAAGAGACACAATTGATGGACGGAATGCATAACAAATCAAAACATTCACCCACAATCAAGAGATCTGGGTTAAAACATTTTGGTAACAAATTATTAAAACCTTTACTAAATTACAGGCCTTTTGCTGATAAATTCCCTTACTGACACAACAGTCATCACATGCTCATTAGGAATGGACATTGTAACTGCACATACTTTTTTTCTCTTCACCACCATGCTAAACATAAAAGTGCACTAATTCCGTATACATCTCTATTAAGGCCAAAGGACAAGGTTAGGCTGGGAGGAGAGCTGTAGTGATAGAGATCCGGGTTTTTTTTTTGGGTTACACCGGCACTTCACAATTCAATTAATTTGTTAGGAGGCAGAGAACCAGGCAAGACTCGCATAACTGAATATAAATGGAAACAAGAACAGCTATGGCTTTCACAGTCAAACATGGAGCAGCCACACAGATTAATCTGCTAAACTTGTTTAATGTAAACTAATGTGCACACATCTACTTGGGTAAGTTCACATGCAATGGTTGGGCAAAAACAAAACTTTGATTTGAATATTTAGTAACAGTACTGAAAATAATGTTCACAAACTGTACCATATAAAGCACCAACCACAGATCTGATTAATCCCACATTAATATCTCAGATGCGTCCTCTGAATATGAAATGTACTCATCTCAAAGTGAAGACAGATTTCAATCAGAGTTAATTCAACAGCAAAATGGAAACTGGACTGATGAGTTCTGTAAAGTTATTTGGAAGATCTAGAATTCTCGTCTCAGGATAACTTCTTCCTTTCAGATAAGCTACTGTTGCATCTAAGGTTAGAAATCACAACTGAGTTATGCTATAACTTAAAACAGAATAGCGAGATGAGTTATTAGCCAAAATTGTGGCACACTTCTGTGGCGAGACTGAGCTGAAACTATGCCCGTTTTTACTTAAACGTAGCAAAAACCAGTTGAGACTGAAAGTCCCATAAAAGACGTGGAGAAAGTCCTAAATAACTGACACCAGTTTGTTCACATGTGCACTTCCAGGTCGCAAAAGATCCTAATCCACCAGTGGAGTCCCCCAGGGCTCCATACTATCTCCTGCCATCTTGAACCTTTATGTGGTGCTGCTTGGTGTTCTACTCCCAGATAACAGCATTAAGATTCATCAACAGCATTCCGTCCTCAACAGCATTCCGTCCATCAATTGTCAGAGTGGGACGGGGATGCAGAGAGGTGGGTCCCATGCTCCCCATGCCACTGCAGTCAATCTAGCCTGGCTGATGAGGGGCGATACTCCTTAATCGGTCCCAGGATGGTGTTTCTGGTCTAGGGAGGACCTGGCCTGGCAGTTCGGGCTGAACTTTTCCCATGGGGAGCAGGTACAAGACAGATTTGAATATGGCTGGATCCAAAGTGTAATGGCACGGTGAGCAAAAAAACAATGGATTTAGGCCTAGATCTCTGTACTGGGGTGAATGTTTGACATTGTTCAGCATTCAGTCCATCAATTGTTCTTTTGTGCTTGATGTTCTACTCCCAGATAACACCATTAAGATTCATCAACAGGTCGAAGATACACAACCCTACTTGAAAATCTCCATTGCTTCAGACATCCATGGCCTCAAACACAGCCTGCACATTATCCAGACGTGGAAGTCCAACACCTACCTGAAACTCAACCAAATCAAGACAGAATTCCTGTTACTTGCCAAAAACAAAAATAACAGCATAAACCCGACTCAAAGACATGAACCTTGACAGCCCAACTTTCATCCAATGCCAAGTCACTTGGATTCATACTGGACATCAATCTCACCCTCAAGGAACACACTGCCGAAATATCAAAGATGGCTTGATACCAGTTGTCTCTTCTAAAGAAAGTCAAACTGCTTCTCCCAGAAAGCAAATACAGAACTGTTGTTCAAGCCCTAGAACTCTTGCATCTGGATGGTGGTAATGCACTACTCCATGTGCTTCCAGACTACACACTGGCAGCCCTCACAATTACCCTACAAGTTGCAGCAAATCTCATCTATGGCCAAAAGAAATATGATCACATCACCCCCATTGGTTCCCTCTGCCAATCCGCACCACCTTCACAACCAGCTGCATCATTTGCAAAGGCATCAGGACCAGCACCCTGCTTATTTTGCAGACAAGCTAGGTGCCATCGCTTGCGGGAGCTGGTGGGGTCTGTGTCAGAGGTGTAAATGCCTTCTCTCCCCTTTGTGCCCCGCCACCAGCGACATCTGCAGCCAGCAAGAACACACATTGATCTCTCAGTCTGGGAACAGCGGTGTGGCTCTTTTTTTACATTTCACGTTTTACTTACTCTTGCATTCATCTAAGAGTATTTGCTTTTTCCAGGATGGTGTGTTTCTGTAGTTTTATATGCAACATATTACTCATGTAAAGTGTGTAGTGTGTAAAGAGTCGCTCTTATGTAGCTGTCAGTTAAAGTAGTGAGTGGGCTTTGATTGAGAGCTGTGGAGTTCAGATCAACCGCAGTGTGAATTTCTCACATTCCTGTCAGGGAGTCCAGAAAAGGGGTTCAGAATAAATGCTCATCCTAATCGGTGGCCTCTCTGCAGAGGGCACAGAGCCAGATTGTAACGGATTTCATTACAAGATCAGAGGGTATCATTATGCAATAACCTTTTATTGCTGCCCCAATGCAGCACTTAAAAAAAACTTAAAAATATCACAAAGCAATAAGTTCTATTTTGGAATTCTTAATGCAATTGTAAGTCCACATCTCACAGCTACATTCCTCTTTTATTGGATGCTCCTTTCAGATAAGTACACTTTTACTTCTCTGCAACTTTGTTTTATCACTGACCAGATGTTTATTACCCCGTTAGTCATTCCAATTTATGGACCGACTATCATATACATTCTGTATTAAATAGGGTTTTATTTGCTTGAGATATATTACTAAGAAATCTGGTTTCTTTCCTATTAATATAATTTCAAGAAAGTTGTATAGTGTTTAACATTACTTGAATTAATTTTCTTAGTAGATAAGCCTGTTGCGTTTTCTTAATGATTTTCAACCAGATTTACTACTGCTCATTTGCTTTTTAAGGATTAGAATTACTCTTGTGTACATGGAACCAATGCCCGATTTATTTGACAGGTTCTGAATTTCTGACTAAGTATAATGCACACAACGCACCTCCTCCAACGATTATCTGAAGTGCCCAAGATGTCAGACATAATATCGAGACAACAAATATCGACTCACAGAATTATCAAAAATGTAATATCGTTAACAAAAATATCGATTCCCTATAAATAACTAGAAAATTCACTTATATTGAACAAAAATATTGATGAAAAAAATATCTAAATCTACATATATCGAAAACAAAAATGTTAAAAATATCGTGACAAATACACGTCAAAAATATCGAAAACAATATAGACTACATGAATATCATTAAAACAAATAAATCGGATTAAAAATTACTAAAAACACATTTAAACAATCATGTCCAAAAATTATAACTAAAATACATAACTAATACTACACAAAAACATTAAATATTAACATAAACTACCTCTAAAATATGCATTACACATTTAAAACAAATTTGAACATAAACATGTATATTAATAAATATCAATCCTCAACTCAATACAAATAAAAATAAAGTTTTACAAAGTACAAACATAAAAAAACATTCATTAGCGATCCCAAATAAGAATATAACTACCCAAAAAAGTTAAAACCCTAAACTATACACAACTATAACCAATAAAATAGCATAAACAATTAAACAATATAAAAGCCAAATAAATTAAAGAAAAAAATCTCACAAAACGCCATACATTTGAAGAGGAGGAAACTCTGCTGAATTTTCCCTGCAAACTACAAAGCTACAAAATATACAACTTTACCACTACATCTCCAAGTAAGTATTAATTATATTTAAAATAAAAAAAATTCTAACTTGCAAAAATATAATTTGAGAAACAATGTCTAAGACAATTTAATGTTTCTATTTTTAAACATTTTAAACAGAACTATCTACTACACACCGACAAAAACTACACATGTAACACCACAAAATTAAGTATATTGAAACAACTTTAAACTAACTGCAAGTGCAACACCAAAACGTGCTAATCACCCAAGCGTCGTCAAACATTAAAACTATATCACATGCAACAAATAACTGCTTTTTCTCTCCCAGCAGAAAAAAAAACCTGTTACAAGAAGAAGCTTCCTGAAAGAAAAGAGTGCAACAAGACAAAACTTCTCTGAAGACCATACAAGTTTAGACAAGAAATAGGAAATGTATATTTAACTGCATATGCATAAAAACATAGTAAATGTCAAATGTTTTAATTATTACCGTAATTAAAGAAACAATGACAGAAGGCGCAAAATTTATAACATCACAGAAGGGAAAACTATTATTGTGTTACATGGGATATATATACAGCCAAGAAAATGCTTCAACTGAACATATTTATTGGAAATGTACAAAGTATTATTCCAATGCATGTCATGGGAGGGCAACTACTAAAGAAACTGTAGTTATTAATGTTAAAGAGCATAATCACCTCCTCAAAGTAACAATTAGAAGTGAGAGAAATTTTAGAAGATTTAGGAGAAGCAAGACTAACACTCAAGAACCCACAACACGAATACTTAAAAATATACTACCCCAAGTACCTGAACATATAACAGGCCAATTACCATCAATACCCACCTTAAAGTGCCTGATAACACGCACTATAAGGGCCACCAGTGGCACCCCATCTGCTCCAAAAACATACACGAGTTAGACATACCAACAAACCTAACATTAACCCATTAAGAGGAACCCTTCCTATTATATAATAAAAATAATGACAAAGAATTTTAATCTTCTCTGCCTCCGACATCTTACTGAAACGGTCCACATGTCAAACATGGATGACAGATGGTACATTTAAAATGGGTCCAGAACCATTCCATCAACTATACACCATTCATGGTGAATTTCAACGCATCAATATTCCTTTTGTTTATGCTCTACTTCCTAATAAACAAGGCAGTACTTACAAGGAACTCCTCAAGCAAATCAAACATCAAACTATAACCCCCAAAAATTATAACTGACCTTGAACAAGCTATGATTCAATCTATCCTAAAAAAGATACCCCCCACACAGCCATACAAGGATGTCATTACCATTCTAATCAAAGTATATGGCGTTACCTACAGAAATCTGCACTAACTGTGGAATACGCCACCAAGAGCCAATTTGCCTTTGAGGTTAAAAAAAATGATTGTACTAGCCTACATCCGTCACAGAAGTAGCCAACCATTACAACACTAATAGAAAGCCCCAAACATCAAAATAACGAAGAAAACTTACTTCCCTAATGGACTACTTCGAGGACACATGGGTTGGCAGAATGCATAGGTCAGGACACAGATGCCAACCAAAATACCAGATACCATGGTGGAAGGTCTATGATAGCACCTTGGCAAAGGAAGCAAAAGCAAACAGTAGAAGGATGGCATAATACCTTTCAAACCACACTAGCAAAACCCAATCAACACTATACAAATTACTAGAAGCCTTACAAAAAGAACAAAGCTACCAAGAACTTAGAATAGAATAATAAGTTACCAAAATGTGCCCTAAAATAAGTAAACAGACTAAAAATAAATGTATAACATGCTACAAAGCAAAGTACAAATATTTACAAATAAAGGACTAGACTACGTACAAGTCATAGCCAAATCTATTCTATAAAACACAAAAAACCTACCACAAGCCTCAGAAAGCAAAATATACTACAGCACAAAAATAACAGATTTTTTTTACTAATATATTATTTCAGTGAATAAATACTAAAAAAACATAACTCACTGATCTAATAAAAATTCTAGCATTTAAAACACAAATTAAAATATTAAATAAAACAAACTTACAAACTAAGTAGGCATATTAGTGTAAATACAGCACATATTTTCAACAAAGCAACACATTAAATACATCAGCATAACATTCATTTAAAGCAAATCACATTTCCCACGCTGACTAAATAAATTAAATGTACGATTTTGTTGCTGCTGACATAGGAAAAATTATTAATCCACAAAAAAGTCCTTCAAACGGTAATAAAAAGCCCCACAAAAATGCAAACATTAAGAAAAAGGAAAGGTAATCCCTCAAAGCAATCCAGTCTGTAGGTTCCATAAAAAAACTGAAATAGATAACGTAAAAGAACCGCTCCAGGAAACGCAAAAAGCAAGGAAATATATATTTAAAAATTTTTTTTTTTTTTTTTAAACAATCCATTTCCCTTGAAAAAAATAAAAAAAATAAACTTCCAACTTCCCTTAGACACCTAAGAAACAGAAACCTGTAACAAATAGCACACCCTCCCATACAAAACACTACATTCCCAAATTAACACGTACATACCGTTAAACTATACAAAACTAATTTGCAACACTACATTTAGTATTGGCACCACAATTTCAAACTTAAATCAAAATATTTCCAAAAACGCAATAAATCCAAATTAAAATAAACATCCTTAACTGCAATACATTTTATGTAAAAAAATTAAATACATTTTATACAAAATATTAATCAATACATTTTTCTAATTTAACACTTTTTCCACAAATTATGGCAATAAAATAAATATCTTAATAGAAAGTAAAAATATATTTTAAATACGGAATAAAACAAATTCAACTATTAAAAATCTTAAAAACCGTATATATTCTTTTTAAAATATACTATTTATCAATAGAAATTCTAAATATTTATAGAACTTTTTTTCAACAAAACTAGAAAATTAATTTTAAAAAAGTTTTTAAAACTCATTCAAAATAAAAAACAATTGAAATACTTCTAAATATAAAATCACAATATTCAATAAATATTTTTTAATTTTAATGTTTTAATTAATATTTGGAAAATATATATATTTTTTTTTACCAGATTTTATTGGGTTTTCAAAACAGTCTCATCTTACATAAATCACAGGAACATACATGCATTATGTACTTACTCTTTGGTGCATCTAATCTAACTGCTAAATAACTAAACTCTCTCCTTCCCTCCCACCCCCCCTTGAGTTGCTGTTGATTCTAGGCAGATGTGCTGCTGGGTGTCGCTAGCTCATTATGGGTCTTATCTTGATTCGGGGTGCTGAGGAAGCCGATTTATCCCCGACACGCTTGTTCGCCCTCTACCCTCCCCCCCCCCCCCCTTTGGTCCTGTGCTATCAGTTGCGGGGATTCTGCTCTGCTGGATCCCTGCCTGTCAGCTGCTAACTCACCTACTAGGTGTTCCCATGCCCTCACCCGGTCTATTTTCCCTATTCCCCACCTAGCGTCTGAGTAAGAGGCTTCCTTCCTTCCTTCCTCCCATTTTTCTAATTCCTTTTTCCATGTGCCCACCTGTGGCCTCCTTGGTGTTTCCCAGTTCCTAGCCATCTCTTGCTTGGCTAGGACATAAGCAAGGTCCTGAAATTTCCCGGTTGTTTTGTTTTTGGCCGTGTGTGGGAACCATCCTAGTAGGTAGTGGTCTGAGGTTTGCGGTAGCTCCTTGTCTATGACATCTCCTATTGTGCGTCGTATCTCTTCCCAGAATGCATGCAAGATAGGGCAATCCCAAAACATGTGCAGTATGTGGGCTTCTCTCTCCCCGCACGTAGGGCATGCTGCGGAGTCTACTCCAAAGTACTGCCTTATGCGGGACGGTGTGAGATATGCTTTATGGAGTACATAGTAGTTTATTAATTTGAACTGCACGTTCCTGGACGCCTTCAGGGTTCTTTCCACTATCATGTCCCAGTCTTTTTCCAGGATCCGTTTCCCCCAGGTCCTCCTCCCATTGTATTCGTAGGCGGTTCAGCGGTCTTTGCATGTCCTGCATCATTGCTTTGTAGAGGCAGGATACCGTTTTGATAGTTTCCGCCGAAAGTGCAACATATCTGCATCCTGCAAGCGCTTGGGGCTCTGCACTGCCCATACCCCAGTGCTTCCCTATCCTCAGCGCAAGCGCTCTATGCTTCAGGAACTCGCCCCCAGGCAAGTCATATTCCGCTCGCAGCTGTTCGAAAGGGAGCATTACCGATTCTCGGTATAGGTCTCCCATCACTTTCAGACCTGCCTCTTCCCAGTTCTCTAATCCCGCCCAGTGCTCTCCCTGTGGGAGGCAGCGAAGCATTGTTATGGGTAGTTCCGGAGAGTAGAGGGTCCTGGTGCCCACTCGCATCAGGTATCTGGTCCAGCATCGCGTCACCACCCTGTTCTCTGCTGTGTCTCCCGCCGACTTCGTCTGCACTCACAGTAGTATCTTTGCTAGGGTTGGGGCGGTCAGTGCGGAGGGGCACTGTTCCCTGTCTAGGTTCCTTCTGGCTGCCAGCGCCACCCTCCTGCGTCCCGTCCCCCAAAGGAAGGACACCACCATTGAGTCTAGGTTCCTGAATGCCGCTCACGGTATCCACACCGGGAGGGTGCTCAAAAAATAAAGCAGTCATGGGAGTGCCACCATCTTCAGGACTGCCACTCGTCCAGCCACCGAGAGCTGTAAAGTCCTCCAGAACTCCATAGAGGAGCGGATCGAGCGGATCGCTCTGTCTACGTTGCCCTATAATAATTTGGCTAAACCATGATATATTTTGACTCCGAGGTACGGCAGGCAGTCGGGCTCCCACTGTAGGTTCCCCAGGTCGGGCAGCAGGGGTCTGTTAGGCGCCATAGGGTATAGTTTTGATTTCTGCCAGCTGACCTTAAGGCCGGATAGCCTGCCGAACTGGGCCAGCACGCATAGTGCCCCCGTCAGCTCTGTAGCTTTACTGCGGAGAAACAGCAGGAGGTCGTCCGCATACAAAGCTATGTAATGCCTCACGTCTCCTGTCCACAAGCCACTGTAGTCCTGCCCGCTCCTCGCCCTGCAAGCCAAGGGCTCCATGGTGAGGGCGAATAACAGTGGGGAGAGGGGGCACCCTTGCCTCGTGCCTCTTTCCACCGCCTGTCTAGGCAAGATATTTTTCCCAGTGCACAGTCGGGGCTGTAGGGGTTGCGTAAAGCAGTTTCACCCATGCGAGAAAGCCTCCCCCTAGCCCCATCTTAGACAGGACCAATTTTTGGAAAACATTGAAACTAGTTCAAAAATATAAAATTTACTTTACAATATTCTAAACATATACAACTTTAAAACAAAATATAATTTTTTTTAAAATAAATTTAATTAAATACATAAAAAGCTGCCAACCTTAACCCCTATAAACCCAACATCCCGCTACGAATTTTTTTTAAATTAAAAAAACACTAATAAAAAAAAAATGTTTTAATACTTCCCACACTTATCCCCTATAAACCCAACATCCCGCCCCTAAAAAATATATCTCTACAGATAATTATTTCTTTTTTTTAAACTATTTTAATTAGAAAAACATTCTTATAAATACATATTATTCAAAACAATTTACCCCAAAAATATTGGCAACAATATAAAATACATCAATATTAAATGCATCGATATTATTAAACACCTAAAACAATATTTTTGACAACATTAAATACAACGATATTATATCACAATATTCTTGACACTATTTATGTTTATGTAACACTAAATTGTTTATTCGATATTTTGTCCAAAGTTATCTTTTAAACATCAGCAACCTTCTCCCGCTTACTGGCAGCAGAGACGGGCTTGTGTGACCTCATTCTATCCCATTGTTGAGCACACGTGCATCTTCATCCATGTGGCTTTATTACTTCGGGTGATCTCTCTACGTGACGAGACAGGCTTGCGGCTTAATTACTTCGGGGGCTCGCTCTCGGCCAAAGACGCCCACAGGTTGAAACGTATTAATAGAAAGAGGACTATGCAATGCAACTCGCCCGCAATTTTGGATCGGGTAAAAGCTACATATGTCTGTTTCCATGACGACTGGAAGTCATTTGTCAGTTTCACTGTAACAGATTTTCCTAGCATATGTGACTGAACTTTCTCCTCACTTTTAAAAACTTGGTGTTTTTTAATTACATAATTTATATTAAAAATCTGGGACAATGTCAAATGAGAGGGAGGCATAACCCCACATAGAAGTGAGTGAGGAAATGTTTAAAAAATATTTTGAAGACCTCTATTAAGGTGGCAGTGGAGGCTGCTGTATTAAAACGAAAGTGAAGTAATACTTCAGAGGAGGAATACTTCTCACTTTGAGGATGAGATACCAGTTTTAAACAAAAAGGATAGAAAGGCTTTTTTTTTTTTTTTTTTTTTAAAGGCATCTTGCCAGACCCTCTGAGAAATGGTCTAGCTGAGGCACAAGGCGAGCCTTGTGGTAGCCTTAGCATTGCAATAGATTGGGGTGTCCACAGCGGCACAAAAAAAAAAAAAAGAGCGGTGTCCTTAGTAGCACAAAAGCTAGTCAAGAATCCATCAGCCTGGATGAGGACTTGGACAAAAATTAAAAAATAGGGTTTGCCGAGTAGGTTTTTGTCCAAGGGGAAGGGTTAGAGGTGCTGGGAAGTGCAGCTGACTACTTACAGCGCCCATCAATCTTTAAACCTAATAACGATCCCTTAGG
>CAWUFW010007127.1:775000-1050068 GCA_963921515.1 Calotriton arnoldi
AAGAAGGTAGGGCAACGTTTTCTCTGGAGGAGAATTAAACAGATGTATATTATTCTGAAACCACATGCACAGAAATGTTTCCACTTTAAGTTGTGAGTCTTATTAGTAGACACTGATCTTGCTCTAAACAGAATATCCTTACAATCTTGAGGCAGATCTAGATTCTTGAATTCATGAGCCGTGCATGCAGTTGGAGCAATACGGGACGTGGAAGGAGAATCTGACCTTTGCTCATAGTTAGCAGTGTTGACGTTATTGGAAAGTGATATGGTCTGCATTCTGAGAGTAGGAGAAGCTCTGTGAACCAATGTTGGCGACGCCAACATGGAGCAATGAGAATCAGGCGGCATGGCTCTTTTCATTTTCATTAGGAGCCTTGCTATCAGAGGGTATTGGGGGGGGAAAGCGTACACAAAGATCCCTGACCATCTTATTAGAAATGCGTTCCCCCATGACCCCCCTTTCCGGTTCCCAGCTGGCAAAGAATCATTTTTGGAGGCGAAGATATCCAAGTTTGGTTTGCCCCACTTCTGGAAAATGAAGTTGAGAATAGCCTGGTTCCATTCCCACTCGTGGCAGGAGTTGGAGGTTCTGCTTAGAGTATCTGCTAGACTGTTGCTCACACCTGGGAGATGTTCCACTTTGATGGAGATGTGGTGCGAGAGAATCCATTCCCAAATTTCTTGTGCTTCTAGAGACAGAATGTGGGAACGTGTACCTCCATGTTTGTTGAGGTAACGCATGCATGTAATATTGTTCATTCGTGTAAGATCTGGTGAGCCCATTATCTTTTGGAGGAAAGCCTGTAAGGATAGGAAAATGGCCCACAACTCTAGAAAGTTGATGTGCATCTTGGCAAGCCATTTGCCTCTTATCCGAATGTCCTGAAGATGGGCCCCCCCAGCCCTCCAGAGAAGAGTCTGTGGTAAGGATGAAATCTGGAACCAGGGAACAGAAAGTTAGCCCTGTCAAGAGATTCTTGGAGGATTGCCACCAAGGAAGGGTTTTTTTCATGGCTGGATTTGCCCGAAGTAAGTCGAATGATCGGGTTACTTGGAGCCATTGCTTGTCCAGCTGCTCCTGAAAGGGTCTCATTTTGAGACGTGCATGAGGTACCATCAGAATTGACGAAGACATCATGCCGAGTAGAGATTTCACTAGGCACACAGAAGCGATCTCTTTTCCGGCCAGATTGCTCACTAGTGAGATGAGATTTGCTTGTCTTTCTGCAGACAAGAATGCCTTGTCTTGCATGGTATCCAGAATTGCTCCGAGAAAAATAATCTTCTTAGATGGTTCCAGAACAGACTTTTGATAATTGAGCGTCAGCGCAAGGGAGCAAAACATCCATAAGCAGATCGAAGTTGCCTTTGAGGCCTGCTGATGAGACTGTGCCTTTACTAGCCAGTCGTCGAGATAAGGGAGCAGTTGAAGATCTTGAAGTCCGAGACGAGCAGCCACTGGAGCTAGGCACTTGGTGAACACTCTTGGGGCTGAGCGGAGACCAAACGGGAGGACTTTGAATTGATAATGAGTACCTGCTACAGTGAAACAAAGGTATTTTCGATGCCTGGGATGTATCGGGAAATGGAAATATGCATCTTGTAAATCTAGAGTCGTCATGAAATCCGCATGATTGAGGAGTTGAACTATCTCCTGAAGAGTGACCATGCGGAATGATTTTTTCTGCAGATACTTGTTGAGATTTCTGAGATCCAGAATGGACCTCCATTCCACCGACTTTTTCTTCATTAGAAAGTGAGAATAAAAAAAACCTTCCCCTCCTAGAACGAGGAACTTTTTCCATGGCCCATTTTTTAAGCAAAACGCATGCTTCCTTCTTTAACATGTCTATAGGATTCAGTTTTCTGTTGCAACAAAAAAACGTATTAACTGCATAATGTGTGGTATTTGTATTTCAATAGTTTATTTGAACTTTAATGCTATTCAGGAGCTCCGAGCCTGGATCGCCCCTCCACTGAACGTTTCTTTCCCATTAATGCCCAACCCCTAGTCTGCCGGTTTGATCATTACCTGCAGTGGGTCTTTGTCACCATCATTCAGCCATTTGGATAAACACCAGGTAATATGTTAAGCAAACACATTGGAATTCTTGCCCATGGAAGTGAGCGAATGCTTTCCAGGGCAGATGTGGGGCAGCAGTTGCAGCAAAAGCTCGAGCAAGTTATTGATATTAAAAAAAAAAAGTCAGGACCCACAAACAGGAGAAGTGCTGGAAACTAGATGTCAATAAAGTGGAAAGGTAGAGGATATGCCCAACACTGTCCCCAGAGTGATATGGTTGTACTATACATTACATAGGATTAGTTCAAATCATTACTAGTCATAAAATAGTAAACATAAGATACATTATACAGTCTTAAAAAAGAGATCTTGATTAAATACAGCGTCTGATCGTCCATACATTTTTGTTACATCGTGTCAGGTCTAGTTAGTCATGTACCCTTAAATTCTTCAACAATGATTAATTTGTTTGGATTTGTTATCTCTCTAAATCATTTAAGAGACAATTTTTAAAAGGTTGCATTTGTAAGAATTAAGCTACTCTACATATTTCAGTCATTTTCTCCATGCTTCGGCTAAACGTCAGTGCATCCATAATCTTGTGATTCTATTTTGTCGGAAATGCGTTTAAGGAGCTTATTTTTCTCTGGATTCACTCATCGGCAGCAGCTTAACAAATATAAAATTGTTTTGCCCTTGTAGGTACTAAGTCTTCAACTAACAGTCAGATTGGTTTTTCCAGGCCTGCCTGCACTCTTTTCGGAACAAGCACTGGCAAAGCCAATAGTGCTTGCCTTTGAAACCGATTGACTTTGCCAATGGTTGGTACTAATTAGCTACAGCTAGAAAAGAAGGGATTCCATCATGTTTCATCCGAAGATTCCCTTCCCAACTACTACACAAATATATTGCATACTGTTATAATTTTTACAAGCATTGCCTCTATTTTATTTACCATAATGTTTATACCTTCAATTACACCTATGCCTAAATACATTGCACTAAAACAGGCTTTAAATAGTAGTTTGGATGTCTTTTGTGTACATCCTCCGAGGAGAGGTGTTCCAGCAACCCACATCAAAATAAATGTATTCATGGCAGCCTCTGGCAGGACTGATTGTTGGACGATATATTTATCTACAGGTAAGTAGCAGGAGACGTATGCGCCGTGACCTGTCTGCTTTTTCAGAACAAACTTGTTTAAGCCTGTGCATGTCTGGGTTAAGGAAAGTCTACTGAGCTGGATTTACAGGTGGCCCAGGAAAAATGTATCAGAGAGATGTTTGCAGTGACTTGAGTTACCTGTCGCAGTTCCTAGGCTCTGTAGTAAAAGTGAACAACTCTTTACATTTACTACCAAAGAAGGTGTGCTCCATTAAGCTGGTGCTGTAGGGTCGGATTTATCAGCTCTCAAAATTTAAGAGATCAAGGGGTCTCTTTATCCTTCAATTCGAGCCATCTCCTGCAGCCACTCAAATGCAGGGGCCTTCTCTGGAAGCATGGGTACAATACATAGAAAGCATCTATCATGCAGATCTGCAATGCGGACTGGAACACAAAGGCTTAAGAACCCAAAATTAACGAAGACAGATGTAAAACAATAACCCATTCCCCCACTGGTGAAAACGTTTTCTTGGCATTGTGTTGTTGACCCATTAACACCTTGCTGGGCCAAAACAAACAATAAAACATGAAACACTTTAGCTTGCAGAGGGGTCTGTGTTGCGGACTCAACACCAGGTCACAAATTTGTCCCAGGACCTACTGTAAACAAACAAGGGACACCTAGCAAAAGGAGAAGTTCCACAACCTTAAAGGTCGAATTCAATGCAGTCAAACTGGAGGTCTGTCTTTGTCTGGAAGTGAAGGCCTGCTGCTGAGACAGAAGTTTCTCCCAAAGCAGTAGTCTGATCAGGACAAATGCTCATACCATGAAATTCCAGGTACCATGTGCTTCTGGCCCAAACCGGAGCCACTAGGATGATTTGGGCCTGGTTGTTACCATCTTCTTCAGAACTCATGGCAAGAGAGGCAGAGATGAAAAGGAGTACAGTGCTCCACTTTAACCAGAATGCGTCTCTCAGAGACAACCTTCTTGGGAACTTTACCACGCAAACGTTTTTTGTTTTTTTAAACACATTTTATTGAGTTTTACAGTCAAGAAAGAAAAAGCAGTACATTCGTGCATAGTTCACAAAGATGCACATGGTATAACTGTACTTATGGCAAACATTACAGTGAGTGTCCCTCCATAGCTACCAAATCTCAGTACATTCCATCCAAAGTGTCAACTGTAATGAACATTACAATCGGATTACATTTATAGAGAAAAAAAGAAAGAAAAAAAGGTCAATAAACTCCCCCTCCCCCCCCACCCCCGGTACTTGGATTGCTATGACAGTGGTACTTTATGCTCACTTCCTGTATTTTGGGCGCTCTGTGATGGGTTAGGAATAAGAAATAATTTCTGAACGTCAGGGAAGAAGTGGGGTATGTCCAGGTACCTCCACGCCCTACCGCGGCCGCACCCATTATCAGTTTCGTTGGCGGGTACCCACTACAAATCCATACACACCAGTACCATCCATAGTCCCCCATGATGCGTCATGTGTGCCCTGTGCCACTTTGCGATGCAACCGCCATTCATGACCTGCTAGCTGAGCTTGTCCGCTATGGCATTTAAAGATCAAAATAAGTGGTTCATGATCAGGAAGATGTCATGATGCCCCAGCCATCTCCAGAGATGCAGAGCCTCCTAGCACATGACCCCACTCCACCCTGCTTATGGCAGTATAATATTGAGAAGGTGTGATCTGTAAGAACCTGAACCAGCCTCCCCTTGATGGATGGATGATAGATAAGGGCCTCAAGGCCAAGTGAATGGCCTGCAACTCCAACAGTTTGAAGTGTAGTCTGGTTTCTGCCGGACAGCAGAGTCCTCTAATCTCCATGATCTCCACCTCTTCCAAATGTAAAGTATTTATGCAGTACTAAAACAGTATTAAAGACTAAATGTAAAACAATAAAAAATCCATAAACAAATTAAACCAGCATTTGCAATGCAATAGGTCTCGCATTTGTGAAAGCTAGAGCTCTTGGTGTTGAAAATGACAATGTTTACTTTTTTTGTATGTAGTGGAGCGATGACATTTGCATAGCAATACTGCCCATCGTATGACCTTGCAGCGCTGGAGAACCACAAAACGGGAAATAGGTTATGAGGGAGGGAAGACGAGAGAAATAGGCAGGCTGGGAAAAAAAAGTAACAATATCCTGGAAATAGCAAACACTCATAGGGAATGAAAGATTAAAGTATGTGAAATGTAAGCAGGAACAACCTAGTTACCTTAACGCTATTACACTTATTATTGAGAAATCATTGAGTGTTTTTGCCTGAAAAGTTAAGAATATGACTAAAGGGCTGGAAGAGACCCGTTTCAATGTCCATTGCTTATATCCATACAAAACGTAAGCAGTATCGTTTAAAAAGACCATATCCCTGAACTTTATACAGTAAAAAAAGGAAAACTCCTGATTAATCTCTTGCTTACTCCCATAAAGAGCAGAAAGCCTAACACGAAATATCACCAATGCACTCTACGTTAACAGCAGTGCCTTTACAATGGACATTAAAATATTCACTGTGCATTCCACAGCACAGTACTTATATACAGGCACGCCAATATTCTCCACTGTGCTCACAGACCAGGCAATAAAAGCAAACCTGCTCAAATACCAAAATGTCTGCTTTCAAGCTTATAGCAGTACCTTTGTTGCATCCTCAATTCAGCATTTTATAAACAACATACACTTTGCAGGATTGAAGAGATCTTCAAAGATATTTAATGTACCCTGCGTTTCGTGGCTGGCTGTACCTAAACTGAGTAGGTTTAGGCAATGTTGGCTGAAAATAAATGTGGCTCAATGATATTGGTTATTATGTGGTACCGGTTGGACCCTGGTTTTATGCTTACTACCCTTTTCAAAACTGGGGGCTGTGAGATATCAGCGCCACGCATACCCCTGAGCAGGTGACGTGTGTGAGGGGGAAACAGATGCCACATAACGGAATAAATGGGAAACAGCAGTCACCGGAGTGGTGTCAAACAAGGGACCCTGTCGCCTTCTAGGCCTGCCTGTGTACTCACTGAAGCACTGTTGTGCACTTGGTCAACGTGATGTGAACAAATATGCATTTACCATGCCCACTGCTTGTTTATTCCCCAAGGCTCGTGTTGCTTGATTACGTTCACAATAATTGTGACTTACAAGAGATTTACGTCTGAGGCTACCTAACCGGCTACTGAATATGTAAATAAATACCTGTATTACAGCGCTGAAAGCCCTCTTCCGCCTCAGCGTCTTCAAATGTCTCTGCTCGGCACATGGAGCAGGAGGTGAGGCCAAAGCGTTGTTTTTTGGCTCCATTTCACAGGGGAACAAATTAAATAGAGGAAAGAGGGGGTAAGAGCCGTTGGTTGAAGGAATGGTTTTCAGCAAGTGAGGAGGAGTGAGAGAGTGAAGAGAGGGGGAAGGGGCAGCGGCAGAGCGAGAGAAGTGAACTCTGTTTAAAGAAAGGTGATCAAACGAAGGTAGCGTGTTGTGAATGAACGTCCATCCAACTCCAGGGTATCTTTAGGTAGTATTTATTATGATGGTAAGTTCAGGAGTAGAAGTACAGTGAGCCCCACCAGGAACAGCCTTCTTGCTGTTCAACCCATACACCAACTGCCAACCTCACTGATCCAACATTCCACACCACACGCACACTACTGGCTGCGCAGCAAGTATGACACATCCCCCTTCTTTACAGTTAACAAAACAATGCAATGGTTCAAGAAAAAGTATACACAGGTAACATGCACATGAATGGAAATAACATGAGGAACCATTGCAAAGGCCTGATGATGACTGAGGGCAAACAAGTTAAGATACAAATCAAATATAGAACAGTACAATGGGCATGCAAGTAAACAACAATGCAAAGAAAGCACAGGAAAATGTAAAAAAAAGTGCTTGCATGTTAACAAAAGATACAAAATGATGGAAATTGAACAATGCCCACCCATGTACTCACATTTGTGAAAACAACAAACTAGACAAAGTGAAAACTGTCTTTAACCCCTTGTGTGCTCATGACGAGCTGGACTCGTCATGGCACACAGTCGCCGTGTGCTCATGACGAGTCCAGCTCGTCATGACACCCACCCACGGGGGAAGCGCTGGCGCTCCCCCCGTGGGCGGTCGATCCCAGTGTTTGTCCCGGGGAAGGCAGGGGAAGACCTTCCCCTGCCTCCCCCCGCGTCATCAATGACGTCAGCGCGATGTCATTGGAGGTTTCCCTTTGTTCCCCGACGCGCAGGAAGCCATTTGCTTCCAGCGCGTCGGGGAACAAACAGGTAAGTTTTGGGGCTGGGGAGGGGGGGGATTTAAACTAAAGAGGCATCGGGGGAAAGGAAAGGGTTTTCCTTTCCTCGATGCCTCTTTAGTGCATTCCTGCTGCACGATCGTGCAGCAGGAATGCCCACTAGCGCCAGGGATTTTTTTTTTTTTTTTACATTTGCCAGTGTTTTGTTGGTTGGGGAGCGGCCCCTTAGGCAAGGGTCGCTCCCCCTTTGGGGGCATCACTCTAGGCTTTGTCTGCACCCCTGGGGGGGGGGCAGAATATTATTTTATATTAAAAAATCGGCCCACTGGGCCAATGTAATAATGCACTGGGGAGTGGCCCCTTGGGCAAGGGTCACTCCCCTTGGGGGCCTTTTAGTATGCCCATGTTAGGTTTTGTTTGGGGAGCGGCCCCTTAGGCAAGGGTCGCTCCCCTGTTGGGGGCATACATTTTGGCCTTGTCTGCCCCCTGGGGGGGGGGGCAGATTTACATTTTTAAAAATGTATTCGGCCCACTGGGCCAATAGAGTAAATGTAGTGGGGAGTGGCCCCTTGGGCAAGGGTCACTCCCCTTTTGGGGGCTTACATTTTGGCTTTGTCTGCCCCCTGGGGGGGGGGGGCAGATTTAATTTTTTTTAAATAAAATCGGGCCAATGGAATAAATGTAGTGGGGAGTGGCCCCTTGGGTAAGGGTCGCTCCCCTTTGGGGGCCATTTTAGTATGCCCATGATGTTAGGTTTTGTTTAGGGGAGCGGCCCCTTAGGCAAGGGTCGCTCCCCTGTTGGGGGCATACATTTTGGCCTTGTCTGCCCCCCGGGGGGGGGGGGTAGGGGGGGCAGATTTACATTTTTAAAAATGTATTCGGCCCACTGGAGTAAATATAGTGGGGAGTGGCCCCTTGGGCAAGGGTCACTCCCCTTTTGGGGGCATACATTTTGGCTTTGTCTGCCCCCTGGGGGGGGGGGCAGATTTACATTTAAAAATGTATTCGGCCCACTGGGCCAATAGAGTAAATATAGTGGGGAGTGGCCCCTTGGGCAAGGGTCACTCCCCTTTTGGGGGCATACATTTTGGCTTTGTCTGCCCCCTGGGGGGGGGGGGGCAGATTTACATTTTTAAAAATGTATTCGGCCCACTGGGCCAATAGAGTAAATGTAGTGGGGAGTGGCCCCTGGGCAAGGGTCACTCCCCTTTTGGGGGCTTACATTTTGCTTTGTCTGCCCCCTGGGGGGCAGATTTAATTTTTTTAAATAAAATCGGGCCAATGGAATAAATGTAGTGGGGAGTGGCCCCTTGGGTAAGGGTCGCTCCCCTTTGGGGCCATTTTAGTATGCCCATGATGTTAGGTTTTGTTTAGGGAGCGGCCCCTTAGGCAAGGGTCGCTCCCCTTTGGGGGCATACATTTTGGCTTTGGGGGGGGGGGGGCAGATTTAAATGTTCTTAAATAAAATCGGCCCACTGGGCCAATAGAATAAATGTACACTCACCCCCAGTCAACTGATCTGGGTTTAATCCATCATCACGCTTTAGCTCACTCCACCAGCCCAGTTCAGACATGGCCATATGCAAATCAGTCTGACCCTGTGCCTCATGGGAACAGTCCAGCCCGAACTGCCAAGCCATGTCTTCCTGGATCGGAAACAAGCATCCTGGGACCGGTTTCTGGCCATTCAGCTGTCATCAGCCAGGCTAGCTTGAGTCCAGTGGCAAAGTGAGCAAGGGACCCACGTCTGGGCATACCCTGCCAACTTAGGCGAACAAAGCGATACCAAAGGGGATGATGGACGGAGCGTTTGAGCTAATCAAACACTCACCCCCAGTAAACTGATCTGGGTTTAATCCATCATCATTCTTTAGCTCACTCCACCACCCCAGTTCAGACATGGCCATATGCAAATCAGTCTGACCCTGTGCCTCATGGGAACAGTCCAGCCCGAACTGCCAAGCCATGTCTTCCCTGGACCGGAAACAAGCATCCTGGGACCGGTTTCTGGCCATTCAGCCGTCATCAGCCAGGCTAGCTTGAATCCAGTGGCAAAGTGAGCAAGGGACCCACGTCTGGGCATATGGCCATGTCTGAACTGGGGTGGTGGAGTGAGCTAAAGAATGATGGATTAAACCCAGATCAGTTGACTGGGGGTGAGTGTTTGATTTGCTCAAGCGCTCCGTCCATCATCCCCTTTGGTATCGCTTTGTTCGCCCTAAGTTGGCAGGGTATGCCCAGACATGGGTCCCTTGCTCACTTTGCCACTGGATTCAAGCTAGCCTGGCTGATGACGGCTGAATAGCCAGAAACCGGTCCCACAGATGCTTGTTTCCGGTCCAGGGAAGACATGGCTTGGCAGTTCGGGCTGGACTGTTCCCATGAGGCACAGGGTCAGACTGATTTGCATATGGCCATGTCTGAACTGGGCTGGTGGAGTGAGCTAAAGAATGATGGATTAAACCCAGATCAGTTGACGGGGGGTGAGTGTTAGACTTGCTCAAGCGCTCCGTCCATCATCCCCTTTGGTATCACCCTGAGGGGCAGATCGCATGATTTTTTTTTTTTTTTTTGTGGGGCCACTAGGCCACCAGGGTTTTTTTTTATGTTGGGGAGCGGCCCCTTGGACATGGGTCACTCCCCTTTATGGGAGGATGATTGTGGCCATTTCTGCCCTCTTTGGGTGGCAGAGTAGCAGTATGTTTTTAGGCCCATCTGGGCAGAAGCCACTAGACACCAGAGGTTTTTTAATTTTTGTTTTGGGGGGTGGCCTCAAGGTCAAGGGTTGCTCCCCTTTTACGGGGGTGAATATTTAATTTATACTCTTAGGCCCACCTACCCCTTAGCTTGGCTGGTGGACTGTGTGTGGACTGGTGCATTATTTGCATATGTGATTGTAATGTTTTTTCTCCTTTTTAATCTAGTGTAAAGCTTTTGATTCCTGTTTGCGGTTTCGACAGTGGTTGTTCTGCAGTTTTGCGTACTTGCATTTTTTTGGTAAGAAAAACATTTTTGTTGTATTTAGTCCAAATGAGTAATATTGTAATGTATGAATGAATTTTTTTGTAAGAGGTGTCATAATGGCAGCATATTCAGTTAGTGTTTTGAGCATGAAAATCTTTGCGATGTGTTTTGCATTGTCTTATGTGTAATTTTCTTTTCTCTTCTTTTTTAGTGGGATATTGTTGATCCATACTGTGTCTGTGCAGAGTAGGTGGTGGTGAGTTTAGCCGCTTCTGGCAAGTGAGTGGTATCGTTTTGGAGTGTATAGGTATTTCTGATAAAGGTGCATTTTGTTTATTACTTATTTTACAAAGTGTTTGTTGTTGTTGACTTGTTTGACAAGTTACCTTTATTAGTAATCATTATGGCTAGCCGTAGAATGACTGCTCAGCAGGTGGTTGGTATGCTTCTTGAATCTTCCTCTGAGCCGGATTATGAGATTGACAGTGCGTCTGAGGGAGGGGATGATTCTGGCAGTGAGTTTTCTCTCCACATGGAATCATCGGATGATAAAGGGACTCTCAGTGCGGATGAAGCTACTCTCGGTGCGGATGAAGTGCCTGTTTTAGAGGAGGATACTGCTGTGCCGATGGTGCAAGAGGCATCTGGATTGCAGCCTGAGGCTGCTAGGCTTCCTACTGGAAGTGCTGGACTCTGGGTTGATCCAAACATGGTGCAGCCGGTGTTGCCTGCCTTTAGCGGTGATGCAGGGTGTAGAGTGGATTGTGAACATTATTTGCCTATACAGTTTTTTCAGTTGTTTATGGATGATGTATTTTTGGGTGAGATTGTTGAGCAGACTAATTTGTATGCTGAACAGTTTTTGAGGGACAACAGTGACAAACTTAGGCCCTACTCTAGAGCTACCCGGTGGACTCCCACAAATCTGGAAGAGATTAAGAAGTTTTTGGGTTTGACTTTTTTGATGGGTTTGATAAGGAAGCCGTCCATGGGTTCATATTGGTCTACCAGCCCCTTGATGGCAACAGCCATATTTCCTGCAGTTATGACTCGTGATCGGTATTTACTTTTGCTACGTATGCTGCATTTTGTTGATAATTCTTTGGCGTTGCCACGTATTCACCCTGACTGTGACCGTCTTTTTAAGATTCGGCCTGTTCTTGATCACTTTGTAGATCGATTTTCAGAGATCTATACTCCAGGGAAAGAAATATCTATTGATGAGTCTTTGGTCTTGTTCAAGGGTCGTTTGGTTTTTAGGCAGTACATCCCTAGCAAGAGGGCACGCTATGGAATTAAGCTGTATATGTTGGCTGAGAGTAGGACAGGATATGTTTTTAATTTTCGTGTGTACACTGGTAGAGATTCCACTACTGACCCCCCAGGTTGTCCGTCCACTTTTGGAGTTTCAGAGAAAATTGTGTGGGATCTTGCTAGAAGACTGTTTAACAGAGGCCACCATTTGTACCTTGATAAATAATTGCACAGCAGTGTAGAAGTTAAGGAATTGTTTAAAGTGGACACTTTTGCATGTGGCACAATCCGCTCTAACCGCAAAGGTTATCCGAAAGAGCTGGTTTGCAAAAAACTTCAGAGGGGTCAGTGCAGTTCCTTGCGTAGTGATGAGCTACTAGCTGTGAAATTTGTGGACAGGAGGGATGTGTACATGCTGACTACCATCCATGATGAGAGTACTTCACCTGTGCCTGTTTGGGGTCAGGTTGCTGAAGTGCGCAAACCTGTGTGCATTCTAGACTACAATAAGCACATGGGTGGTGTTGACAGTAGATCAGAGGTTGGAACCTTACACTGCTATTCGGAAGGCTTATGTTTGGTATAAGTAGTTGGCCATCCATTTCTTCAACTTAGCAACTTTCAATGCTTTTATTGTGTTCAAGGAGTGTTCTCCTGCGTCAAAGTTGACATTTCTTCAGTTTCAGCACTCTGTGATAGCTAGCCTTGTTCTTGTGGAACAGGCAAGTGTTCCTAGATTTGGAGTGGTGGAGGATGTGGCTCGATTGAAAGATCGCCACTTTCCTGATTACATTCCTCCCACATCTTCAAAAGACTTTCCCACTAGGAGATGTAGAGTCTGTTGGCGAAGAGGTTTGCGGAAGGAGACTCGTCTTTTCTGCCCCGGGTGTCCTTCTAACCCTGGGCTGTGTGTGCCTGCTTGTTTTAGAGCGTACCACACGCAAAAGAATTTTTGGGAGCATCCATGAGTGGTAAAGTGAACTGCCTGGTCTGTATTGTTTAAAAATTTGTATTCTGTTTCAAGGTTGGCATTAGTGCAATGTATTTAGTTTCAGATTTTGTGTTAGTAGATTTGTATCCATTTGCAATTTGTTTGTGTTTTTTTTGTATAAAAAATCCTAAATGTGATGGCGGTGTGCGTGGACTGGCGCTTGGCTGGCGGTGTGCGTGGACTGGCGCTTGGCTGGCGGTGTGCGTGGACTGGCGCTCGGCTGGCGGTGTGCGTGGACTGGCGCTCGGCTGGCGGTGTGCGTGGACTGGCGCTCGGCTGGCGGTGTGCGTGGACTGGCGCTCGGCTGGCGGTGTGCGTGGGCTGGCGCTCGGCTGGCGGTGTGCGTGGGCTGGCGCTTGGCTGGCGGTGTGCGTGGACTGGCGCTTGGCTGGCGGTGTGCTTGGACTGGCGCTTGGCTGGCGGTGTGCGTGGATTGGCGCTTGGCTGGTGTTGTGCGTGGACTGGCGCTTGGCTGGCGGTGTGCGTGGACTGGCGCTTGGCTGGCGGTGTGCGTGGACTGGCGCTTGGCTGGCGGTGTGCGTGGATTGGCGCTTGGCTGGCGGTGTGCGTGGATTGGCGCTTGGCTGGCGGTGTGCGTGGATTGGCGCTTGGCTGGCGGTGTGCGTGGATTGGCGCTTGGCTGGCGGTGTGCGTGGACTGGTGCTTGGCTGGCGGTGTGCGTGGACTGGCGCTCGGCTGGTGGTGTGTGAGTAGTGACTTGCTGCTGGTCACTACACACACTGCTAGCTGAGCGCCACTCCACGCAATCCATCAGTTTGTGTAGTTGCTGTGTCAGGAATGTGGGCGTGTGAAAGTGATGGGCCCTTGAATGGCGCGGTCTGCTGGTGTGAGTGTTGTAATGTGATGGGCCCGCGGCTGGCGGTGTGAATGTTTTGTATGTGTCACACGTATGAAAGGTGTATGAATGGCCTGTAAAGAGGTTGGTGCCTTGTCGTGGCTTTACAGCTCACGAGCTGTGAGTCAATGGTTCAGTTTCTCGTCCTTTCAATTATTAACAGTGCATTTCATTTTTGAGAAATCACTTGCTAATACAATTGTATATACTGAACCATCACTCACCCTCGTGCCAAATCCAACCAGTATGTGTGTGTGTTTGAGGAATAGATGGCTGTGCAGGAATCTTTGTCTTTTTAGTCCCTCTGCCAAGGTGTGCATTCCATCTAAGAATAACCTACCACCTGTAGATATTATTAACCCATGGGAGTACATGGTGATCTCTCTTGTGAATTCCAACAAGTTATTTTATCCACAATGTCCTGCAAACTTAAAAATGTCTGTCACATTTTCCTTGCAATTTTGTGCTTAAAATTCTCACGCTGCAGAAATAAACACATAATTATGTCAAAACGATTTGGTTTTGCAAGGGGGTCCACCTGGGTTTTTGGTCCCGTGCTCGGCGGCCATCTAGGGAAACCTACCAAACCCACACATTTCTGCAAAGTAGACACCCGGGGGCTTCCAGGGAGGTATGGCTTGCGTGGATCCCCCAACGTTTCTTTACCCAGAATCCTCTGCAAACCTCAATTTTAGCTGAAAAAGATCACTTTTTTCAGACATTTTTGTGTGGGAAAGTGTGGCATCACCGGGCTCACAAATTTCCTACCACCCAGCGTTCCCCCAGGTCTCCCGATAAAAATGGTGCCTCACTTGTGTGGGAGGCCCAAGTACCCGCGACAGGCAAGGGCCCAAAACGTAGTGAGGCGACATCAAAATTGCCTATCTCAAAACCACCTGGTTTTGCAAGGGGGGTCACCTGGGCTTTTGGCCTTGTGCTCGGCGGCCATCTAGGGAAACCTACCAAACCCACACATTTCTGAAAATCTAGACACCGGGGCTTCCAAGGAGGTATGGCTTGCGTGGATCCTCCCAACGTTTCTTACCCAGAATCCCTCGCAAACCTCAATTTTAGCTGAAAAGATCACTTTTTTCAGACATTTTGAGTGGAAAGTGTGGCATCACCGGGCTCACACAAATTTCCTACCACCCAGCGTTCCTCAGGTCTACCGATAAAATGGTGCCTCACTTGTGTGGGAGGCCCAAGTACCCGCGACATGCAAGGACACAAAACTTTTGAGGCAACATCAACATTGCCTATCAAAAAATGTTTTGGGCCCTTGCCTGTTGCGGTTACTTGGGCCTCCCACACAAGTGAGGCACCATTTTTATCGGGAGACCTGGGGAACGCTGGGTGGTAGGAAATGTGTGAGCCCGGTGATGCCACACTTTCCCACACAAAAATGTCTGAAAAAAGTGATTTTTTCAGCTAAAATTGAGGTTTGCAGGGGATTCTGGGTAAGGAAACGTTGGGGTATCCACGCAAGTCATACCTCCCTGGAAGCCCCCGGGTGTCTACTTTTCAGAAATGTGAATGTTTGGTAGGTTTCCCTAGGTGCTGGCAGAGCTAGGGTTCTCAAACTACAGCTAGGCACTTCGCCAAAAAAGGGTCATTTTTCACTGCGAAATTGAGGTGTGACCACGTTGAGTTTTGCGCCGTGTCCTGTCGCGGGCACTAGGCCGACCCACACAAGTGAGGTACCATTTTTCTCGGAAGACTTTGGGGAACGCGGGGTGGGTGGAAATTTGTGGATCCACGCAGATTCCAGAACTTTCCACCACAAAAATGTGGGGAAAATGTGGTTTTTTTGACAAATTTTTAGGTTTGCAAGGGATTCTGGGTAACAGAACCTGGTGGGAGGCAGTCAAGTCACCCCATCCTGGATTCCCCTGGGTGTCTAGTTTTCAAAAATGTATAGGTTTGCTAGGTTTCCCTAGGTGCCGGCAGAGCTAGGGTTCAAAAACTACAGCTAGGCACTTTGCCAAACAAGCATTGGCATAGCCAATAGGTCTCACCTTTGGGACCTTATAAGTGTTTAGGCCGGCAGTCGTAGCTCCATGACTGTTAAACATGGAGTGACAGTTTTGGAGCTGTGCCCCTGCAGTGCAGGCACAAACCCGCACAGCTGCCAACGATGCTATTTGCCGCAAGGACATTCCCATTACTTCCTTGTGTTTTGGGGTACCCTTTAAAAAGTATAAAGGCAGGTAATATTATACTATACATAGGATCATTGGGAAACTGGGGTTTTGGAGCCCCAAAATATGCGGGAAGGTTGACCAAATTGTACAGCAAGAAAAAGCAAATAATGGTGCACAAAGTCTGTGGCGATATGTCCGAAGGGAATTGACTTCTACCAACACAGCAGGACTCAGTAGAATTGTCCTATTGCTTCAGTGTAGCTGGCATGCTCGCAGACACCTCACTTGTTTCACTCTATTCGAAGAACTCCGAGGCATCTGAACTTTGCAGGGTTTCGCTTTACACATTTTAAATGGATGCACACAGATGAAAAATACTTCTATATATAACTGACACAATAATATGTTGCTGATTTTACAGTGGTTTCAGGTTTAAAGGAGTCCAATCGAGAGGAATACCAAACAGCTGGAAAATATACAGCGGCAGTTAACGCTCCATGTTTCTGGCGTAGTGTCTGCAGCTCATGCGCCAACTCCTTGAATTACAGAGAAAAACACAATTACAGGCTGAGCGTAATGTGGGTTAGAAAATGTGCAGCGTGGGTTTTTTGGTTTTTGTAATGCTTTAAAGCAAATATATTGCAATGGATTTTAGTTCCAAACGTGCTTGTTGCTGTATTTTTTCCCATCGATTTTACATCTTTTAACTGTGCACAACGTCATGATATAGGTACGTCCACAACGAGGGGGTTACGTGTCATAATTCTGGTATCAACTGAAGCATACTGCTGTCTGCACAAGTATCACAACTTAAATTTTTTTTTTTTTGACGAAAACAGAGGCCAACTGTTTAAATTACAAAGTGAAAAAGTTCAATGCATTAAATGGGATAAAAATGTAATTGCGTGTAAGGTGCAGGAGTCCAACAATATCCCCTGTTCCTATTGTGCAGGTTATAAACAAAAAGGTCGAGACTATTTTAGTGTATCCTATTCTGTTAGTAGCTATAAAAAAAAAAAAAAAATCTGTGGGAAAAAAAAAAAGGAGCCTGAAAGTCTGCTATAGTGTGAAACATCAACATGTTTCAGTGCTGGGAAAGGAAACCAGGACGAGCTAATCGAGTGAGAATAAGGCTTGTTGTAAAGATCCTAACCTTTCCGTTTGCAGCATCTGTGAGATGCAGATCTTTAAGTTGAGAAAAAAAGCTAGATGGAAAACGTGTGAAAACTGTAGTTTACAACAAAAATGTCCCCAAAAACACGAAACACTACACACATGTACAAGAATTGTAAAACCCACAATTAATTTTATAAATCCTTCACAAGACCTGGAGTACCCAAGACGAAATTTATTTGATAAACGTGCCAGTATGTTTAAAACCGTGGGTGGTGATAATTTGTAGTTTGTTTGCAGATAAACATGGAGTTGGGAAAGATAATAAGTAGTAACCCTATAAAAAACAGAAACTGCGTGGTATATAAAATATAGAAACAGGGATTCATTCCAAATTTCCGTCCTATATAGCTTTAAGATAATGTGCACATTCCCCGTGCTCAGATTTTGTGGTGAGAGTTGGCTATGTCTGTATAAACATGCTTAAGCGCGTCCCACCATTTTGCGCCGCTATGGCAATGGAAAAGAAAACATTTAACAGTATGGCACACAGATTTTTTGTGGGTTAAAGCATAAGTCGTTATTGACGGTGCAGAAATAAATAGTTTTATTAAAAGACTGTGCATCTTTAGGGGCGAATTTATTGTCCTTTTATCACGTGAAGTTTTGTTTGACCTTTTTGCAAGCGTTTCAAGAGAACATATAGTACACATTGTGCATTCGGTAACAGAATGTGTGAAAATCAAATCGGTAACTTAAACAAGCACGCATTTTCTGACCACATACAGGGAGGAGGGAGGGGGTTACACTTTGCTTCGCTGTGCACGTTTTCCTTATGTTAACACCGCATTTTGACTGTCTTCCCATAAGCATTGAAAGAAAGCACATATTTCCTAAACGTATGGGGGGTGGGGGTGGTGGGTAGCGTTTTTCTAATGTTAAGTCAATTGTTCTAAATGTAAACACAAATTATAATACCATAATAAAAGCTAGATAGCATTTTTACACCACATCCAAGATTCAAGTGTTTTCGCAAAAACATTTAAACCAAGCACCCCTTATTGGAGCGCGGGGGGGGGGAGGGGAAGAGGGTTGCGCATTTCTCTCGTTAAGTTATTTTTTCAACATCGTTCAACCATAGCACGAGAACATATGGTACAAATCGTGCAGTAGGTAACAGCAAATATCAAATGCAATTCGGTAACTTTAGAAAACAAGCCGCATTATGTGAACGTATTGTACAAATTATGCAGTCGGTAACAGCATATATAAAATGCAAATCGGTAACTTGTATAAAACCAGCACGCATTTTTACACCGCATAGGGGTAGGGGGTTACATTTTGCATGGGGGGAGGGGGGGAGGGCTTATATTACGTTAACACCGCAAAATGATAAATGAAACAAAGTACCATTCCCAAAATGCCTGGGGGGTGGTTGCGCATTTTACACGTTATGTAACTGTGGTTGTTACCGTTTGTTTTTTCTAAACTAAAGAGAAAGTGCGCGTAAAACAGTTGTGCAATGTAGTAGCGGTTTGTAGTGTGAGAGCTGCGTGGCGTGGTTGCGAGTTCTGGGAGAGGTAGGGTGGGGTGTAGTAAACCAAGGTATACGGGTGACCGAAGGAAAGTACATAATTAATGTAAAAATAAAAATTTACATTATGAGCACTGCAACGGAAATGTCGTTTCAGCGTGCGCAATGAAATTAGTTTCATTGGTACACTGAGCCGCTGAGTTTAACATTTGTTTTTTTTGTAACCTGATTGATTTTGAACGTAAAAACTTTAAAGTCCCGTAAATTCTACAAATGTCCGTGTTTTAAATTTACCCTTAAGTTAGATAGCAAATTAGAGCAGTGAAGAGCAGTGAAACGAGTGTTAGCGCACAAGCATTTGAAAAACAAGCATTGGCCGCGCGGCCGTGAAACTGACACGGCCGCGAGGCCGTGAAAGTGAAAGTAATGGTGAGTAAGCGGGTTTTGGAAGTGCAAACAGTGGCTTTTGCTGGCGACCAGCTTGCGTTCACGCGAGCGTCCAGATGGCGAGGGAAGCCATATGGCGCCTGATCACGCATGCACGCTCGCGTGAACGCAGGCTAGTCGCCAGCAAAAGCCACTGTTTGCACTTCCAAAACCCGCTTACTAAAACTTTCGCCAGAGCAGCGCATGCGCTGGCTCAGGCGAGACCTAAAAAGGGTCATTTTTCACTGCGAAATTGAGGTGTGACCACGTTGCGTTTTGCACCGTTTCCTGTCGCTGGCACTAGGCCGACCCACACAAGTGAGGTACCATTTTTCTCGTAAGACTTTGGGGAACGCGGGGTGGGCAGAAACTTGTGGATCCACGCAGATTCCAGAACTTTCCACCACAGAAATGTGGGGGAAATGTGGTTTTTTTGACAATTTTTTAGGTTTGCAAGGGATTCTGGGTAACAGAACCTGGTGGGAGGCAGCCAAGTCACCCCATCATGGATTCCCCTGGGTGTCTAGTTTTCAAAAATGTATAGGTTTGCTAGGTTTTCCTAGGTGCCAGCAGACCTATGGTTCAAAAACAACAGCTAGGCACTTTGCCAAAAATGGGTCATTTTTCACTGCGAAATTGAGGTGTCCACGTTGCGTTTTGCGCCGTTTCCTGTCGCGGGCACTAGGCAGACCCACACAAGTGAGGTACCATTTTTCTCTGAAGACTTTGGGAAACGCGGGGTGTGTGGAAATTTGTGGACCCACGCAGATTCCAGAACTTTCCACCACAGAAATGTGGGGAAAATCTGGGTTTTTTGGACAATTTTTAGGTCGAGCCTCGAGTAGCGCGCAAGCGCTGCTTAGAGGCGAAGACTTTTAGTAAGCGAGTTTGAAAAGCAGTCCCAAAAACGCTCGTGCGTCGTGGCTGGCCTTTTTGGGATGGGTACGCGCGGCAAACATTTGTTTCCAATTATCGTGCCCAGACACGGGCGCGATAATTGGAAACACATGTCTGCCGCGCGTACCCATCCAAAGGCCAGCCACGACGCACGAGCGTTTGGTCAGCTCTGCAGGCTGCCGCGCTCGCTCGCCCCTGCTCCCTGTCCCCCGATGCGCCCCGTAGTTTCCGGCTTCGCTCCCCTTCTGCGGCTCACCGCTCGCGGCCCCGCTCCCCTTATGGTTCACGGTCTCGTTTGACTCTGTGGGCGCCACTGTGAACGAGGGCTCTGCAGTAATATGAGGAAGTGTAGTAATTAGCACCAGTGCTGTAATTAGCACCAGCCTCGTTCCCATTTGTCAGAATCGCACCCACCTGTGTTATTCATTCCAAGAGAGAGGGGAACACGGTTTTCGCGCAGGATTTGGACAGACAGGCAGCTGGCAAAACGGAGACTTTCATTGAGGAAAAAGGCAACATTTTGAAATGTGCCAACGCCGTCCTGGCGCGCTACCAGACGCCCATCTCAGAGGAGCAGGTCTGGGCCCTGTGCTACAAGTGCTGCTGCAGGATGGAGCTTCTATGGCGGTCATAAACCGGGACGGCTCTGTGTCCTTCGCCAGCGGCCACACAAGTGGTAAGAAAACCTTTAGGCGCGATCTTCTCTTCAAGGCGCTAGTCTCTAGGACAACGAAAAGGAACTGGACAGGTTATAATATTTTATTTTAAAATTGACTTGACCTTCCCGAGCAAGGCCCACAGCTTTGTCACACTGCTCCTCTATTTGCATGACACGGTTGCTGCATTTATCCATCTCCCACCTTACTCTTTGATAGCTATGAAGTGGACTTTCCGTTATCCAGACAGTGAATTCTGGGAGTTGTAGTCTACAGTTGTGTCTGACTGAACGGTTTTGGGTGTAAAGACCGGTATCGTATGGTAATCTTAAGGCGTGTTCACTGTCAGTGAAACAAGTAATTGGACTCCCATTGAGAAACACTGCATTCTAGCAAAAGCAGCGATTGTTATAGTTCGCTGGGTGCGTTTTTGACCATGATAGTTGAGACTAGGCATTTTGAACTCTCAGGTGTGGGATTCCATGCAGGAACACTTCTGTTTATTCCCCTCTTCCACTAAATATTTGTGCATCTTCCTGAATGTTCTGTGTTCGGAAGGAAGGTCCAGAACGACCGAAGAACTCCTGTTTGTAGCATCGAGAGTGATGGTGAGGTGGTCGTTCTACCTCTACCACCTTTCAGTTACTTAGTTTTTGTTGAGGAATGTTGCACTGCGGCCGCCTCCGACCTTTTACCTTTGTTGTGAAGCTCTGTGTAAAACCTTCTGTACACAAGGCAAAACTATTCTTATTGCCAATGCTTATTTTAATGCATTATATGAATGAGAGTGAGCCCTCAGAAAATACGTATGCAGAGTTTACTTTTGCTTTTTGTGATGAGCAGTTTTTGACATGAGGTAGACAGCTTTGTAAAATGTTAAAACATAGTTGACAAGTGGAGTCTGTCATGTTTAACACCTTCAGACAATTCTTGCACTTTAGCAGAACTTTGCACACTGAGGGTTTGAGATGATAATGAGTGTTTAAAGGAAAACTACGAGCCCCACAATTCAATAGGCTATTGAAAAGCCAGGAATGGCTAATGCCCTAGTACACTGGGCACACATAAAATGCAAAATAAAACTTAGCTCCCAAATGTCTTTTTTTTTCTCTCCTGGTCTGTAATCACAGTTTTAACATCCCAGTAGGTTAGCGTGAGATATAACTTTTAAAATGCAAGCGTCTTACTACTGATGGGCTAACGTTAGCATTCATTTGAAATATTCTTGGACCTGGCTAACCCGCTCTACTCGAAACAAAAAAAATAGCATTGGCATAGCCAATAGGTCTCGCCTTTGGGACCTTATAAGTGTTTAACCATGCAACAGTTAATGTTGTTGCACCAAGGATATTGTGCTGCATAACTAAATACTTATAAGGTTCCAAAAGCGAGACCTATTGGCTATGCCAATGCTTGTTTAGGTTTGCAAGGGATTCTGGGTAACAGAACCTGGTGGGAGGTAGTCAAGTCACCCCATTCTGGATTCCCCTGGGTGTCTAGTTTTCAAAAATGTATAGGTTTGCTAGGTTTCCCTAGGTGCCGGCAGAGCTAGGGTTCAAAAACTACAGCTAGGCACTTCGCAAAAAAAAGGGTAAATTTTCATTGTGAAAATGTGGTGTGTTCACGTTGGGTTTTGAGCCATTTCCTGTTGTGGGCACTATGCCTACCCACACAAGTGAGGTACCATTTTTATCGGGAGACTTAGGGTAATTCAGATTTGTAAAGCAACTGTTATTACCTATTGATTTTTGATGCATTTCTGCCTTCCAAATGAAAGACATTGTGTAAAAAAGAAGTCATTTTGAAAAATGACCAATAATTCTCATGCTAGTATGAGTATTCCCAATTTCGAAAATGTGCAAATATGTACTGTTTCTAAACTCTATATTTTGTTCCCATTTCAGAAATACATGTCTTTCATACCGATTTTTCCATGTATACATTTTCCCACAATAATTGCTATATACCCGGTACATAATAAAAAGCCATTGCAAATTGCTACTCAGTTTTTAGGTCTCGCCTACGCAGCGCGCATGCGCTGCATAGGAGAGACCTTTAGAAATCGGCACAGCTTTCCCTGCAAAAACGTGCACGCGTTGCATTGCTTCCAATGGCAACGCGTGCACGTCTGGCGATTCACTTGCGGGAGCGAGCAGCTGGCGCCATATGTTAATTATCGCGCCTTGCCGCTCGCTCCCGCAAGGGAATCGCGCTGGCCCCCTCCTTTCGCCCCTCCCTCTGCTGACGCGCGAGGCGTGCGGTTGTGCTCGTTATACTGGTAATCAAATCAACCGCGTAACACCACTTGGACATTCCATTTACTATGCAGCGTTCTAAAGTTAACTGATGATTGAACGTTTGACGTGACCTATGAGTGGGCGCTCCCAGTGCTTCCCCATTAAGAGTCAAAGCCTGACCGAGAGGCTTCTGGCAGATAGCAGGCTTGCAGTGGTATCTGCTTCTCCATGTTCCTGAAACAGTCTGTACTTATCGCAAGGACTATTCAGTTGCACCCGAGGTTCCTAGACTGTGGACAATTGCCTACCTGAGAGGAGAGATAAAAGGGATGCAGAGAATTAACAGCGCTGCGACTTCGGCGTACAAGGAGGCCACTGCTGTCCACTGAAAAGTCATCTCGAGTCTGCCGCGGACCTACGAGCAAAAGAAGCACTTTTGTCATTACAGTCGGGGACTTCAGCCTGGCCGACTTCAAGGAAGCAACTGTAGGGGGCGCTACGCAGGCGGAAGATTAGCGCTGATCACTGCAGAAGTTACAAGGCGCCTAGACAAGGAGAGCTGCAGACGGTCGGAGCGCCTCACAGCAGCAGCAGTACGAAGATACGAATGGCAGCCATAGAGCAAGCACCAGCTAGGCGCAAACGGTTGCGTGCGGGACATGGCACAGTACTTGCCTGCTTCGCTCTAGCTCAGCACTGCTCACAGTCCGTCCTTTCTCTCTAGTTTCTGCCGACCTGCGTGGTGACGTCTCTTTGGGCGCCTGCTGTATAGAACGACTTCCGCGACCAAACAGGTGTGAACCAGTCAGAGAGCTTCAAACTGTGGGGGGCGCCCCCTCTGGTGGTATTTCGCTACATTCCCAGGGGGGCCCGAATGTCTCAGTAACGAAACGACTTATAAATGAAGATGGCCTGGAAACACTATCTTGTTTATTTGTCCCTTTTCCAGACTATCTTCATTTATATGCAACCAAATGAGATAAAACAAGCATTTGCAATAGGTCTCGCATTTATGCAAGCTTAAGCTATTAGCATTGTAAATGACAATGCCTTTTATTTATGTTTTAAAAACCAAAACCTAAATAAAAGGCATTGTCATTTACAATGCCAATAGCTCAAACTCTCGTAAATGCGAGACCTATTGCATTGTAAATGCTTGTTGACTCTGGGTTTGTATGGTTGTTGGTGAACCTACAAGTCCTATATATCCCCACAACCAGGAAGGTCCAGCGGATGTAACGGTATATTGCTTTCAAAGAGCTGTCATAATTACAAGAAGTTACAGGTGAAAACGTTGACACAAAAGGCTGTTTTTTTCAACTAATTTTCAGTTTTTCCTATATTTAACTGTTAGTTTCTATAAAGAAACCTTGATGGATCTACACAAATGACCCCTTGCTGAATTCAGAATTGTGTCTACTTTTCTAAAATGTATAGCTTTCCAGGATCCATTATTGCTTTCACACCCATTTCTACCATTAACTGGAAGGAGGTTGAAAGCACAAAAAAATAGCAAAAATAGGCTATGTCCCAGAAAAATGCCAAAACTGTAAAAAATGTTGGTTTTCTGACAAAAGTCTGTCATTCCCTAAAAGCTGGGAAAATGGTGATTTCAGCCCCACAAACCTTTTTGATAACATTTGCAGGATAAAACCCAGACGCTTTCATTTGCAGCCCGTTTTTCCCATTTTCCCCAAAAAACAACAACATTTAGCTGTATTTTGGCTAATTTCTGGGACCCTTCCAGGGGAATCCACAAACCCTGGGTACCTTTAGAATCCCCATGATGTTGGAAGAAAAGGACGCAAATTTGGCGTGGATACCTTATGTGGTCAAAAGGTTACAGGGGCCTAAGCGCGCACTACCCCAAATAGCCCAAAAAAGGCTTAGCACAGGGGGGGAAAATGCCTAGCAGCAAAGGGGTTAAGAAAGCAAGAAGACAACACATACACACATCCTCTCCCTTTCTACACAAAACAAACAAATCTACCTTTCCACAAAAACCAAACAAGCTCGCCTTCAACTACACCACACATAACCGACCAAACCCCATATGTCACAAACATACCAGCTGGCCAGGCTGAGATGGACATGAACACACAGGGAACCGAACAAAACAGTGCAGTAGCAATCACCCCACAACAAAACAAAAATGCACGACAAAAACCCAGAAACAAAAAACAATGCCGCAGCCACACAAGAGTGGAAGGAACGCCGACGTAAGTGCACAAATACACTATAGCGAAACAATGCCGCAACCACACAAGGGTGGAGGGAACACCAAAACAAGTGCACAAAAAAACTAGAAAAACCCTGCCGCAACCACACCAGAGTGGAAGGAATGCAAACACAAATGCACAAAAGTAAAAACAATGAAAGTGCACAAATAAGCCGCAACCACACAAAGGTGGAAGGAAGACCAATGCCAGTGGGTGTTTGCTAAAGTCAACCACCATCAAAAAAGGTGGTGAACGCGAGTGACTTTTCCCCAGTCAACTCAAACACCACACCTAAAAGGGTGATTAAAAAAAAAAAAAAAAAATCAACCCACGCCTACAACAACAACAGTGGGCTTACCCAAGAATCTTCGCACTTAAAAAAACCATCACACACTCACACCACTGAAGTGAAGGAAACACAACACCAGAGTGGTAACAAAAAAAAACATACCAACGAGAGAACCACTTTCCACAACAAGACCAGGGTGGTAACCCAGAGTGACTTAAGGCTAAAAGTCAACTAACGCACGGCACTAATTATAAATGAACTGACATTTGACCGTAGCGCACACCACAGCACCAAAAGGGCTGAGAAAGAAAAAACAACCCTTCCCTGAAATAATCAACCTTTATAGTGAAGTGTCCCGAAGTTTAAATTTTAAAATGAATAATTTACACCATGGATTAAATCCATAGTCAACAGAAACCAAGATCTTCCCTGTTAAGAATAAAGAAATAAACATTAGAGCCTCTCGAGCATAAGTCATTTTACCAACTTTCCCAAAAGTCAGTGTAGGCAGAATTACCCAGAAAGTTATTCCAAATTAGGGCATTAGATTAATGCTGAGTCGCGTTGTGGCAATGTCAGTGCGGGCAGAACACATGAAGAATATAAACATCGCGTCGCTGAGATGCTCACCGGAATACTAAATGGCTGTCCCTTTTTGCAAACAATGAAAAGAGACGCTCACCGGCAACCAGGAACACAGGCAACAACTTCCTCAGCAAAGGGTGCCAGACAGAAAATGGCGGCACGCAGTCTTCCGGAGGGCCGGGTGGCTCTAAGCACGCACTAGCTGTACAGCGCGAGAGCTCCTCCTAACTCCGCGAGCTCTCGATTCCATGGCTCGCGCTTGTCACAACGTGCGAGAAGACACAGTTGGAGACAGGCGAGTAAACGGATTTAAAAGAATATATATATATTTTTTTAAACAGGCGCGGCGGCAGAAAGTCTAACAAGGAGCAAAGGTTACCCCAGTAGCATTAATTACCGCACCTCACATCACCCAGCAGGTTCAGGGAAAACAGGCGGGTGGACAAGCTCCTCCTCGCAAGTTGCTCCTCGCCACACGCACTGAGAGGACTCCTTTCATTTGTAACACCACCCAACGCGGACTCTGGGGACACTTTTCCCTTGACTCACTTCCCAGCGTGGACCAAGGGAACTCCTCTTCCTTGTGACACTTCCAAACAAGGACACTGGAGATTCCACGCAGTTGTCACTGTTGAGCCCCACCAGGAGCAGACTTCTTGCTGCTCAGCCCATACACCAACTGCCAACCTCACTCATCCAACACTCCATTGCATCATCACTCATTCAACATTCCACACCACACTCACACTGGCTGAGCAGCAAGTATGACATAGCGCTTCAATGGCAAACTCTGTAAAGTGGTGCTAAAGATGTGTTTGGTTTTAAATAAAACCAATCTGGCCACTTTTCGTATTTTGAATCTTTTTTTTCTCTCCGTTCCAAAGCTGCACTTTGGAATAGAAAAACATCAGAAGACGACATTTACAGTCAAAGTGTGTGTTTCTTTTTTTGGATCCATTTAAAGGAGGAACAAATTGAGGAAAGAGGGTAAGACCTGTTTGTTGAAGTCATGGTTTTTTCAAGTGAGCCAAGGAGCAAACCTAATGCCGTCCGATGTCCTCGCTTTAAAATGTTATCACAGCGAGCTGCTACTCTGGAACCTGAGACCTGGAGCTCACGTAAAGCGCTCCAATAGCTTCCGGTCGGGTTCGCGTTACAACTGCAAACCAAGTGGTTGCGGGAGAGCGTGTCCTGCCTGCAACAGCAGGGAGGAGAAAGTCTTTCAAGAAAATAGTGCTCACATACTGTAAATAAAACATACCGAGTAACATGTAGCAGGGGCAGTCCTCATGGGAGGTAACAGGAGAAAAGGAGGTACTAAGGAGGGACTACTAAGTCTATTCACGAATCAAAAGCCATAATTTACAGAGGATAGTAACAGGAGCCAATTGAAAAGATGGGGGGAGCTTGAAGTCCATACCTGAGTACAGCATGTCTCAAAGAGACAGCACAATCGCAGCCTGGCGAGACCTAAAAAACTACAGTAAAATTTAAACAAAATGACTGAAAACCCAGGAAGAGGAATCGGAGATATGAATTTTTCAAGTTTTGAGTAGAAATAGCGCAAGAAGCACAAAGTGTCAATGATAGTCAATGGTCGCTGTAGAAAAAACCTAGACAAAATTTGATGCGCAGTTCGATGCAGCGTGGGTCAGATGCACTAAACAGGTTCGTCCTGGTTAAAGATTTGATCTCCTGACTGCAGTTCTTTATGCATCAATCCCCCACAGTAGTACACTTCTAAAGCCAGACAGGTCCTCTGGAGGCACTTAAGGACTCACAGGGTGGCAGGATGAAACCAACAGGAGAGTCAAGTCCAGGTCTAGTCGCCACTGGTCAGCTGAGCAGCTCCTGGAAAAGGCCTCTTGTGGCATGCTGCATCCCTGTAGCTTGAACAAGAAGTCAGCCTTGTGACCCTATTGCAATTTAATCCAGTGTTTCCCAAAACCAGCTTTGTTACAGCAAAAATAGCTTTCATACTTTTTTTAATGTACTGACATGTGTAATATTAAACTTCTATATGACCTACTTTTGAATACTGTGCACGCTACCCTAAGGGCAATAGGGCCTACCTTAGGGTGACTTAATATTTATAAAGAAGGTTTTGGCCTGTGAAAAGGACTTATTTTGACAGGTTGAATTTGCAGTTTAAACCGGCACAGCCAGGCTACTGGTAGCAGGCCTGCAGTCATGTTATATTGTCACTGCAGTGGATGGCAAAATGACTGCTGCTTTCCACTGGTAACATTTAACTTAAAGGCCCTGAGTATCATCTACTAGGGACTTATTTGTTAAGTTAAATATGATATTTTGGAGTATAACAATTTGACCAAGTTTAAAGGAGGAGCACAAGAACTTTACCTCTTGTTAGCAGGGGTAAAGGTCACAGTTCTATAGCCAGCAACAATTGGGTTCAACAAATAGGCAATTAAATTCGGAGTGACCCTGCAGAAAGGGCAAATTTAAAACACTGACTTTAAGGTAGGCTGGCTGACGAGAACAAATGTTCCTCAAGCACCTGAACCCTTTTCTGCTTCCTACGGGGAAGAGGGGAGGTTGGGAGGAACAAATTAGGATTAGTGGAAGCTTGGGCCCCCATATTCTCAAGAAAAGGACGCTGGATAAGAAAATTAGGCTTGCCAGGTGCCAATCTGTGGCATCTGGCCACCTGCCTGTTCACTGGTAGGCACGAGCAAAGTTAAGACCAAGTGCTCATAAGAGTATCAGTTAGGGCTTCATTGAATGGTAGTAAGGGCGCAGAAGAAGCCAGCCCAGACCGTAGAACTTCAGTAAGCATGTTTGTTTTAACCTCAACAGAAGAAGTATGTAGGTAGAGGACAAATCAATCTCCACTGTCATCTCCTAGTGGTGGCAAGGTTTGGTCAGAGTCGGAACTGAAAAGCTGGTGGAGCAACTGAGGATGACTTGATGGTAGAGGGAGTGTTTTATCCGAATCGGACTGTATGGGAACCGGGTGTGCTGAAGTGTAGTCGGAGCATGACCTCAGTCTAGGTCAAGGCAGATTTGCCTCAGGGTCACACACTGGAGTCGGTAAGGGATCCTCCACCCTCCCACCAAATGCCAGCAGGACTTGTGTTGACGAAGAAGGAACCTGTGCAGATCCTTGGAGCCAGATCAGAAGTCGGCACCAGAGCCAGTGTGGAAGTAGGTTTCAGGGGCTCAGACAGCACAGAGGACAGATCAACCACTAACTTGACTGGAGGCCCCTGGGGATCCTTGCGACCCTATAAATGTGCAGCATAGCCTTACAAAAAGCCTTGACCTGCTGCAATGCCGCAGATGGCCCCAGAAACTCGGGCACTTTTGGATCTACTACTCCATCAGATATCGGGAGCAAGATCGAGCAGCACATGGATGCCCTCATTACCTCTCTTTAGATAGAGTGCAGAACAAGGTCAGGTCCACTTCGTTTTCATGTGTTAGTTTCTGATTTGGACTTTGACTTGCGGATAATCTCGACCACGACAAAGACCTGCTGCTGCTAGATCAGCCTAGATCGTGAGAAAGGGTCTACAAGTATTGTCTTTATTAACATTTTAGACAATTAGTCAACAGTACAAAGATAAAGAATGTGACAGCAGACTTCTCCAGTAATCCTATACAAGGATACATTTCAATATATTCCACTTCCAAGGAAAGGTATCACAACGACATAGGAGAGGGAAAACAGTATGGAATCAGTACAATCACAATCTATTATATCCACCAATCGAAGGTATAACGGGGGCCCAGTTTCTTGGCCCAGGTAAGAGACCCCAGCCTTGACTTAAGGAGAGATTTTTGAGGCTTTTTCTGCTATTAGGCGGTGTACAGCTTTGTGGTCCTCTATCATCTTCGAGTGAATGAGGGCACATTTCACACAACTTGGAGCAGCGCCCGAGCACAAACACCAGAAACATACCTTGTGCTGATCTGTCAAAAACATCTGTTTACGACAGTAAATGCATCATTTCAACCCTGTAGTTTTAGGTGAGGAAATGTTCTCTTGCACACTGGCACTCAGTTTAAAAGATGAGTCAAACAGACAAAAATGGGAGCAGAGCTCATCTGCGTTTGAGGGCACAGAAAGGAAAGAACAGACGTCCGCACACAGGGCTGGCCTTTAAATGCAGCTCTACTCTGTCACTTCTGAGGCGGAACAAAGCCAATGTAGAACTGCATGGTGCCACCTAGTGGCACATGGGAAGCACTGCTGAAAAAACATCCGGATCCAGTCTGGCACCTGCAGAAAATCTAAAGGTGAGCAATCTGATTAGAAGAGAATCCATCAGAATAAGAAGTTATTTAAATTTGAGAAAATCGGAATTTATGATTAACATGTTGATTCTGCCTGAGACTGGGGAATTTTAACCTTTGGTTTTAGAATATTGTTTTTAATGTGATTTTCCTACCTCCGCCATCCACAAAGGCACAAAACACATGAAAGCTGGGGAGAGATACAGGTGTGTGTGTATATACATACACACAGACACAGCTACACGCCACGTGTGTGTAAATCACCAACAGCACCTCTCATGTCTCCATTGTTTTTTATATGTTTACCAATCTTTTACAAAATCTGCGAGATGCTGAGAAATAAATCACAAAAACATCCACTATTATGACTTTGCAAAAAGAAAAAAAAGTAACAAAATTCTTTATCGCAACTGCACCCTAGAATGAGTAAAACGAATAAATGGGAAAACACAATCTATATCAGACTAGAAAACAGAGGGAAAGACACCCTTTCAATAAAATTGAATTCTGAAATTAACTACCCTGCTGACTTTTACAGGCAAGATGGTGCCTAGTGAGCAAAAGGGAGAATGAGCAAATGATTCAGCTATGTGAAATGTGCATAAATGAAAGTGTGCGAATATCAGAACAGGTTCACCGTCCAATTACTGGTGGCCCACTGCAGTCAGACCTCTGGAGGCAATGCAGTCCTACCAGTTTATTTACGGATCTGCCCTTCATTGCCCACAAAGCACGTTACTATCCCAATGAGATTTCTGTTCAAAAGGTTTGTACTGTTCAATCACAAATGCAATTTTCTTCTACTTGTACGGAAAAGGTTTTAAGTTCGCAGCAGGAAAGTCTCTGATGACTTGAAAGTCTGGAGAGATGGTGGAAACTAACTTAATAGCTGGTGTGACATAGCAAATCCTTTTTATTACTGCACACAGGGAGGTGGTGAAGTCCCACAATAAATATAGTATGTTTTAACAAATGATAACGAACTAATGAGATTCGTGTGATTTACTCTGGCCCAGTAACTGGAATAGTTTAGTCTAAGGAGCACTGGCAGTCTTTGGCCCTACAGACGAAGTGAAAGTGGGCATGCTTCGCTCTGAAGACCCTGAAACTTGGTGGTAGGCTGGGATAACAAAAAAAACTACAAGGTATTATATATAAAGCGTTGACAGCTCATAAAATGAACAGACCTTTTTTCGTCAACGAAAGGAACGCTTCAGAAAATATAATCATGCACGCTGCTTACTCGCACTGCCCGCTTGAACGTAAAGGACTGAGCACAGGAAGGATGGATCTATGAAAGATGCGGGCAGATTTCCCAGGCCTGCTCCTTCGTCCTATAAACAATGGCAGGTGCAGGCGAGGCAGGCTTCCGACGCCCGGAGAGCATCTTCAAGGAAAGACCACGGGGGTCCGCAGGCTCGCCCGCGAAACTAGGACAGGAAATCCGCGGAGAGCCGCGGGGGAAGCGCCGCGCGACGGTGACAGCTGATTACATAAAATAATTGCTTTAGCATGTCACTGTAATTACAGTGTGTGCAGAGGCTGGGGATGCGTTCTCCCGTGGGGGACTAATGAGTCTGCACCAGGCAGACTAGCAGTCTGCGTTTGCAGCCCCAGAGCGAGGACTGGGGCCGTCCTAATCTGAGGAGCAGTGTTTTTCTGCAGAAACCGCAGGGTTTTTTTGTGTGTTTTTTTTTTTAGTTCTCTGCAGACTTTAGACAGATAGATCATTTCTGAAGGTCCAGGAGACGGAACGAGTGACGTGAAGACACCAGAAAGCAAGGGCGGAATGACCGGGCTAGGAAGGCGGGGCAGAAGCGGCAGCCATTGCCACAAAGACACCAACCCTGCAAGCCCCGCCGGAGGCGTCAGCACTCCAGCGGCGCAGAGCATGAACGTGAGCAGGCTGTGGGAGGGGCTCACAGATCTATGCTGGTGTACACAAAGCAGGCTGATGGCCTAGTGTTCAAGGGGTGGCACATCCCTAAATACTTCGTTTGGTCACAGCCCACCAGTGACTGTAAGGGGCAGTTAGTGGTATGTACCATCTGTGAGGGTGAGTGCATCCAGCATGTGAATGAAGTACAGGCAAAAGGGCTTTGAGTGACTCGGGTAAAACAGACTTTGAAGCAGGTGCCTATCAGACCCTATATCAACCTTAATGTTACGGACAAAATCTGATCGATTTCGGCATATTGACTGTGATGACTCAAGGTAATACATATCAGAGATGCAGACTGTTTACACTTCACATTCTTACTACATCTTGCACTCGCATACTGTAAGAGCACTTGCTTTTCCACGGAGTGTTTCTGTAGCTGTCTTAATGCCACACCGGCCTCCTGTATAGCACATACTGTAAGGTGTTCTGGGCAGGTGCTTATGAAATGACAAGACTGAGCGCTCTGGAGCGGAGACCGAAGGCAGCGCCAGTTTCTCACAGTGCTTGTAACTTTGTCCCAAAGATATCCAGCCTACATGCACATCCAGTCCTTGGTCTCTCTGTAGAGCACCCAGGGGGATGGGTCACATGCCCCAAATGTAATTGTGCATAAGTGTGTGAAATAGGTACACACCTGTCAGAAAATTGACTGCACAAATAGAAAAGAAATGCAGTGCTTACAGGTGAGTGGGTGGGTTGTGTGTGAATGGATGGTGAAGAGCAGGAGAGGCAATCAAGTACATGAACGAGAGTCAAAAGATGGTGCTGAAGAAGAATGACGACAAGAGGTATGCAGATGGAAGATTTCAGAAAGGTGCGAGGAGAAGGGCTAAAGTGTAACAGAGTAGGAGACTACATAGGAAAGTGCTGTGCAGTGAGAACAGGAGATTGAGACACTCCGAAGAAGACTACACCTTACACCAACCTCTAATATTTAAATGATAGTCTACATTTCAAAAATGAAACATTTTCAATTCTAACTATAAACAAAATCATTGTTAGAACTTATGGGGTGAGTAAAATTTGCATAATTTGATTCAGTGTAATTAATCAAAGTTTTGGAAAAATGAAGCTAAATTATATGCAATAATGCAAAACTGGTGTTTGGCGCTATATTTTAGCACATAATGTGATCTTTGCGTGCATTCTGCATGTGAACACATTTTGTACTACAAAAATACACGCGCGACAAAAAGCAGCTGCTTGTGTTGTGGCTATTTGCATTGGTCCTGTGATCTACTTTTTGCGGTGAACGGTGCATAATTATGAAATGTTGCATAATAACGTAATTTGTGAATTTCACCTAACAACTGTAACATGAAATTACTGAAACTACGTCCAGGTAATGGAAATTCTACCTGGCCGGTCCTATAACTCATTTGACACTGCTAGCGAGCACGGACAAAGCCTATGGGTCTCGCTTGTTTTAGGCATAGGCCTTTTGTCGTATATGCCTGGATGTACCAAGCGAAAACTCAGCGAGGAACTCAAACACTGGTAGAGTGGCCCTTATGAATCACTGGATTTAATTTCTCAAGCATTAAGTAAAGTCTGAATACATTAGCCGCACCTTTTAGAAGGGGGCATGGCCAAAAATGTGCAACTAGAAATCCTTTCAGAGACCTCACTTTCTTTTTTTATTCTACTCTAAGCACTGTATTGTCAACATTTTGACAACTTTGTACCTTCTTCTCATATTGGCATTGAGTAACAGTTGCAACTGGCACAGGTGACCACTGTTTTGTGAGCACGGCAGAGAGACCAAAGATTGTATGGCCTCATATTTGGAACACCTTTTTGACCTACCAATATTAATCTTCAGCAAGATCAGCAACAACTCATTTGGAGCTGAGCTCGTTTCAGTTGACCCCATACATAACCTTCTTTTTAACGGATGATCCTTTATTCATCCAAAGAAAGATGGCCGACACGCGTTTCGTGACTATCATATGATAAAATGTCTGCATCAGGGCCAATTCAATTAAGACTGGTTCATAAACTGTTGTCACATTTGTTAAGCAAAGGTACAGAGATACAAGGAGGAAGGATATAAGTAATAACAAGAAACCGGAGTTAAAAGCAAGGACCCTTATGTGTGAATTCTCAATATTACAAATGCCCCTAAAATATTACATATATCTCTAGTAAACTGGCGCTTCAAAATGATCGGATTTTCAGCAACCTGATTAGTATTCTTTAATTTAAATAAAACGAGCACACTAAGAACCAAACGCAGAAGAGCTGTTGGAGAATACCTTTAAACTTCATACTTTCAAGGGTTAAACTGCCGCCTGATTTTACTATACTGGTCTATCTTACAGTCCTGTAAGTTTGTGTCTGTACGTCATTTTTTCAGCTAAACAAAATCGATAAATGAAGCTATAGTGTTGCTCTCTTGTTACTTTGTAAATACCTTACCCAGAAATCAAAAAACATACCTCCGCTACTAAAAGCACAAGTTACTAACTTGTGTAACGATATATCTGTAAGAGACAGTAGTTAGTGATAGATTCCTTACCTTAGAATATCCCCAGGCGTCAGGCTGGATCCGGAAAGTTTTGCGTAGCAGTACCCTTGCGCGTCGGTAGGCGGCGTCGTGCGGCTCCGCGTCCGTCGTCGGCGTCGTGATCGCCGGGATGACGTCGCGGGCAGTACTTAGGCGCCGCCCCTGCGCGCTGACGTCAGTTCTGTACACGACTTTCCGCGCCAGGAACGCAGAGCCATGCAAGAAGCTGACACAGGTGTCTGAAAAATACTAGGGCCCTGAAAGGGATGTCCTTAACCCTAGAAATCAGTTCGCAGAACGGGGAGGATGGGTGGGCGGTAAGGAATCTATCACTAACTACTGTCTCTTACAGATATATCGTTACACAAGTTAGTAACTTGTGCATCTGAAAGAGACACGTTAGTGATAGATTCCTTACCTTAGAATAGATACCCCAGCAATACCAACCCCGGTGGTGGGTCTGCGAACAAAGATCAGACAAGGAAGTCCTGGAGGACAGAACGGCCAAAGAAGCCGTCCCTCCGGACCTGACTGTCAAGGCAGTAATGCTTAGTAAACGTGTGCAGCGAGGCCCACGTAGCTGCCTGACAGATAACCGGCAGCGGAACACCGCGGCCCAAGGCCGTGGTAGCAGCCGTTGCCCTGGTGGAATGGGCACGCAGCCCAACAGGAGGCTCCTTCTTAGCCAAAGAATAGCAGGTCTTGATGCACAAGGTAACCCAGCGGGAGATGGTCCTCTTGTGCACCGCCCGACCTTTTTGGCGCCCACGTAGCCAACAAAGAGCTGGTCATCCACCCGGAAGTGTTTCGTGCGGTCGATATAGAAGGAGAGCGCACGTTTTGGGTCCAGACGGTGGAGCCTCTCTTCCTCTCTGGAAGGATGCGGAGGCGGAAAGAAGGTGGGCAAAGTGATGGTCTGCCCAATGTGGAAAGCAGTAACCACCTTTGGCAAGAAGGACGGACGCGTCCGAAGAACAACCTTGTCTGGGTGAACAGACAGAAAGGGAGGTTTGCAAGAAAGAGCCTGGAGCTCACTCACCCGCCGAGCGGAGGTGATGGCCACCAGAAAGGCTGCCTTTAGAGTCAGAAGACGAAGAGGACAGTTATGCAGAGGCTCAAAGGGAGCGCACATTAAAAAGGTAAGAACCAAGTTCAAGTCCCACTGAGGCATTACAAACGGAACAGGAGGGAAGAGGTGAGTAATGCCTTTTAAGAACCTGTTAACAACAGGGGACTTGAAAAGGGAGGGCTGATCAGGGAGCCTGAGGAAGGCCGAGATAGCACAAAGATAACCCTTGATGGTACCCAGGGCAGAACCCTGTTGGGCCAGAGAAAGAAGGAACAGAAGGACCTCAGAAAGAGGGGCAGAAAGGGGATTCACAGCCTTTGCTGTGCACCATGCCACAAATTTGTTCCACCTGCAGGCGTATACCACCTTAGTGGAGGGACGCCTGGCTGCCAGAATCACATCACAAACTTCGGGAGGCAAGTCGAAAGGAATCAACTGCCGCCGCTCAATCTCCACGCAAGCAGGTGTAGACTGGACAGGTTCGGGTGGAGGACCGTCCCCTGCTGCTGCGACAGAAGATCCTCCCGAAGAGGCAGACGGATCGGGGGATCTATGCTTATATTGAGTAGCTCGGGATACCAAACTCTTCGAGCCCAGTCCGGAGCCACAAGAATGACTTGGGCCCGGTCGTGCCGAATCTTCTTCAACACTCTGGGTAGAAGTGGTATAGGCGGAAAGGCGTATAACAGACCGCAACTCCACTCGCGACGAAAAGCGTCGCCGAGCGAGTGCCGCCTTGGAAATTCCAACGCGCAGAACTGATGACATTGCGCGTTCTCTTCGGAGGCGAATAGATCTAACCAAGGCTCTCCCCACTGTAGAAAGAGTCCTTGCGCCACTTCCGAGTGAAGACGCCATTCGTGATCCATCATGCACCTGCGGCTGAGTTCGTCCGCCCTGGCGTTCAGAGAACCTGCCAGGTGTTGAACCATCAGGAACATGCCCTGATGTTCCAGCCATGTCCAGAGGCGCAGAGCCTCCTGACAAAGGGTCCAAGACCCCACCCCGCCCTGTTTGTTGCAGTACCACATGGCGGTGGTGTTGTCTGTGAACACCTGCACTACCTTCCCTTTGACAGAGGGAAGGAATGCCTTGAGTGCAAGCCGGATCGCCCGGAGCTCCAGAAGGTTGATATGGAGCCGGGACTCCGCCCGGAGACCAGAGGCCTCTGATCTCCGCCTCTCCCATGTGACCGCCCCATCCCAGAAGGGACGCGTCCGTCACAACTGTATGCTCTGGCTGGGGAAGGGAGAGGGATCTGCCTATGACCCATTGCCGGTTCGAGAGCCACCACTGCAACTGTTTTGCAGTCCCCTCCGAGATCTGGACGTGATCGGACAGGTTGCCCTGGTGCTGCGCCCACTGGAACTTCAGGTCCCACTGCAGAGCCCGCATATGCCATCTGGCATGATTGACCAGCAGGATGCAGGAGGCCATGAGGCCCAGCAGCCTCAGGGTCATCCTTACCGAAACCCAGGATAAAGGCCGAAAGATCGGAATCATAGCCTGAATATCCCGGACTCGCCGTTCGGGAGGATAGGCCCGAAACCGCGTCGTGTCCAGAACTGCTCCGATGAAAAGGAGCTGTGGAGAAGGAATCAGATGCGACTTCGGCACATTGATGGAGAACCCCAGCGAGTGCAGGAGTTCGGCCGTAGTCTGGAGGTGGGAGACGACTGCCTGGGACGAGCCCGCCTTCAGCAGCCAGTCGTCGAGGTAGGGGAAGACTGAAACCCCTGCCCGGCGCAGATGAGCTGCGACCACCGCCATCACTTTCGTGAACACCCGAGGGGCACTGGTAAGGCCAAAGGGGAGCACGGTGAACTGAAAATGCTCGGGGCCTACCGTGAACCGAAGGTAACGCCGGTGGGCCGGCAGGACGGGGATGTGGAAATACGCGTCCTGCAAGTCCAACGCTACCAACCAGTCTCCAGGGTCGAGGGCAGTCAAGACCTGAGCTAGGGTGAGCATCTTGAACTTCTCCTTCCGGAGGAAGCGATTGACGTTCCGGAGGTCCAAGATAGGACGCATGTCCTCCTTGTCCTTTTTGGGCACCAGAAAGTAGTGGGAGTAGCAACCACGCCCTACTTCTGGGGTCGGAACATGCTCGATGGCCCTCTTGGTCAAGAGGGCCGTGACTTCCTTCTGTAGAAGCACCAAGTGATCCCCTGACATGCGGTGGAATTGAGGTGGCATGGCTGGGGGTGGTCTCGAAGGGGAGGGAGTAGCCCCTTCGGACAATGTCCAAGACCCACCTGTCCGAGGTGATGGTGCGCCAGTGGGGAAGGTGATGGCGGACCCTGCCCCTACTGGCGTGCCGTGCACCTGAAAGGAGGGACTAGGAGGGCTTGGAGGCCGCGGACGGGTTGGAGGTGGTGGCCTGACCCGCACGCTGGTTGCCCGATCCGCCACGGCGGAATCCACGTCCTCGGCCACGCGAAGACGCCTGCTGCGCGGGCCGGTGGCTGGGCTGCTGACGTGAAGGGCGCCCCTACCGTGGCCACGATAGGGGCGAAAAGCAGAAGGCAGCGGAGGGCGTGTAGCAGAAAGGCCCAGGGACTTGGCAGTAGCCCGTGAGTCCTTAAAGCGCTCCAACGCATGGTCTGCTTTGGACCCAAAAAGACCGACTCCATCAAAGGGCATGTCCATGAGAGTATTCTGGACATCCCCTGAAAAACCAGTGGTTCTCAGCCAGGCGTGGCGTCGGAGCGCCACCGTCGTTGCAATCGACCTGCCCAGCGAGTCGGCGGTGTCAAGGCCACAACGGATAGTGTATTTGGCCGCATCCCTTCCTTCCGCAATGGCGCGGGAAAGCAGTGCCTGGACCTCCTCAGGGCACTGGGGCAAAACATCCGCCACCGAATCCCACAGAGAGTGGGTATATCGGCCCAAAAGACAAGCGGTGTTAACGGACCGCAAGCCAGCACTGGAGGAAGAAAAACCTTTCTTCCCAAACTGATCCAGGCGTTTGGATTCCCTATCCGGAGGAGCGGTAGGGAAGGCGGTTTGGGAAGCGGAGGCTTGGACAACCAAGCTCTCAGGAGTGGGGTGGACAGAAAGAAACAGGGGGTCGCCCGGAGCGGGGCGATGGCGTCGTGACACGTTCCGATCCACAGGAGCCCCTGTGTTGGGCTTGGACCAGGCGCCCAAAAGAACGTCCGTGAGGGCGTCGTTAAACGGCAGCACAGTCTCCGCAGAGGAGGCTGCCGGCTGAAGCACCTCTGTCAAGATGTTAGGCTTGACCGTCAAAGTAGGGAGCTGGAGACGTAAGGCCCCAGCAGCCCTACGCAACACCGTACCAAAATTGGCCCCCTCCTCCGTAGCCACGGGAGGAGACAGCATGCCAGTGTCAGGAGAAGTATCCAGACCACTGGCCTCCCCTAGACTCTCTGTCCAGTCCTCATCATACTGACAGTTGCGTGTCAGAGGGTCATCAGACCCCTCCCAGTCCTCCTGGTCCTCCTCTGGTTCAAAATAAGGAGGAGGAGGGACAGTTGGGACCCAAGGTCCCATCGGCGCCGGAGCCGGCGTCGAGCGACGTCGCTCCGGGTCCAAGTCCGGAGCCGGAAGGAACTGGGGGACGACGCCGCCCGGAGCCCAGGGCGGCGTCGAGAACGGCACCGGAGACATCGGCGCCGGCGGAGGTGTCGTGAGGTCGACCGGCGTCGATGGGGGTTGTGGAGCCGGGATCGAGGCCGGGGCCGGAGCCGGAGCCGGGATCGAGGCTGGAGGCTCGGGCGACGCCGGGGCCGGAGCCGCCGGCGACGCCGGATCAACCCCATCAGGGCCCGCGGGGCCCGAAGGCGCACCGGAGGGGCCTGAAGGCCCGAAGAGGCGGGCCATGGCCGACAGGAACTCCTGTACCTTGGCCGGATCCGCCCCCGAACCCGGGAAGGGCGGGTATGACGGGGCGACTCCACAGGCAAGTCCGGGGCCGCGGGGGCGGGGACGGTGCCGGGAGGGGCCTCAGCCGAGTCGCGAGACCGGCGAGGCGAAGTCCGAGAGCGACGATGCTTCTTGGACTTCTTGTGTCGAGACTTACCGGACGAAGAAGACTTCGACGCCGACGACCGGTGTGCACTCCGCGAGCGACCCCTGGACCTCTCACGCGACCGGGGCTTCCGCGGAGCCGAATGCCGGGCCTCGAGGAGCTTTCGAGACCGCTCTCGCAAAGCCTTCGGGTTGAGGGCCTGGCATTCGGGACAAGACTCGGTGTCGTGGCCTCGGCCGAGGCAGAAGAGACACTCCCAATGCGGGTCGGTGACGGACATCATCCGCGCACAGGCGCCGCATCGCTTGAAGCCGGGCATCCCTACGACACCTGAAGGCTGGAAAAAAAACAGTGAAAAATCACCAAAAAGTATGGTCAAAAATTGACCAGGGCACTGCTCTTCCCGGATCTGCGCTTACTGGCGCGGAAAAAGAAGAACTGACGTCAGCGCGCAGGGGCGGCGCCTAAGTACTGCCCGCGACGTCATCCCGGCGATCACGACGCCGACGACGGACGCGGAGCCGCACGACGCCGCCTACCGACGCGCAAGGGTACTGCTACGCAAAACTTTCCGGATCCAGCCTGACGCCTGGGGATATTCTAAGGTAAGGAATCTATCACTAACGTGTCTCTTTCAGATCCAGTGAGCTTAAACAAAAACTATTTCCAATCACTTAAACAGGAGTGTGCGCTCAGATCTTTGCACGGTCACAGTGCTCTCAAACGAATGCACTGTATTCTTGAGGAGAAAGAAAAGAGGAAAGAAAAAGAAACTTACCGGTCTGATAACTGGAATTCAAGTAGCGTTGGTGTGCAAAATGTGGATTTCTCCAACAAAGCCATCTTTACTAACAATATATGAAACCCACGTGTAGGAAAGTGCCTCTCTTGGATATGGTTAGCCCCCACTTGCCTGGAAAATGTCATTTCGACTGGAAGTGCACAGGGTCCCTGCCAATCAGGTACGCTGTGCCAGAGCTCCTTCCCTGACTGTACCTATTGTTTCAACAACTGGCACCACTTCAGCTCACATACAAGCCCCTAGTAAAAGGTACCCCTGGTACCAAGGGCCTTGTGGTTAAAGAGGGTCCCTAAGGGCTGTAGCACAAATTGTGCCACCTAAGGGACCCCTCGTCAAGCACATGCACATTGCAGCCGGTGTGTCTTGGTGCAGACAAAACTGAAGAGTCGCCATGGCACATATCCCTGTGTGCCATGCCCACAGACACTGCATAGGATATAGGTAAGGCACCCCTCTAGCAGGCTCAAGGCAGGACGCACTATATCTCCTATGAGGGCATATTGCACGACCAGATATGCCTCGGCATTATCCTGGTCGATTCCTGGATATTTTAAGTGACCAGGGAAGTAATAAGTGAGTACATGGGCTGGACACTCGTCATTATGATTTCTCTAGCTCCATGATGGCTTCACCCAAGTGTGGGATGCTTGGCACCAAACATCGTCATAATAAACCTGCACAGATTCCAGTGTCTGATGTAGTGAAAGATGTATTCAAAGCTGCACACAGAGGATCCCTTAGAGGGGTCCCCAGAAACCTATCTACCCTAAGTGTGGTCACCAACTAGCCTAAGCCAGCCTGCTACCACCAGACAGTGTTCTGACCTCATGGGGTGAGCGCCTTCGCGCCCACAGGTCGAGAATAATGCCTTTCCTGGGTGGAGGTGTTCACACCTCCCCCTGGTCAGGGAGAGCCATCTGTGGCAGGGAGCGTCAAAGGCCTTGCCGCCTTTGTAACACGACCACAGTCTCTCCTGCCCCCTTTTGGCAGGGGAACAGGTGGGAAAACTCAGCTAGAGTAGGTGTGCCCCCCTTTGCCAACTCCACCCCTCGGGTGCTGAAGGTGAGGGGAAGTACACTTTTCAGTGCCCCCCCCATCTTGAAGATGGTGGGACTTCTCCAATCAGGGGTAGGTCTATGCCCCTCCACATGAGGTGGGCATGATAGAGGGTGTAGACACCCAGGGTAAGGGGGCCCATTGGCCACTACCTGTCACTCCCTTGTAACACCTCTAAATCTAGCATTTAGGTATCAAACTCAGACCCTGAACTTCAGTTCCTAACTACCTAAGAGCAGCAGGACACCACAGAGTTGCACCAACAGAGAAGACTGCTGAGAACTACTGACTTGGCCTCAGCCCTACTGGCCTGTCTGTGCAGCCCTCGACGATCCTGCGACAAAAGACTACTCCTGCAGCCCAGCGACCTCCAAAACCTTGGGAGGTCTGCCTGCTTCGACAAAGATCAAGATGTCCTGAGAATAGCAGATCTGTTCACCAGCAACAAACTACAAGCAAGGCCTCTGTGACCTGAAAAACAGTGAAATCCTGCTCCTGGTTCCACGTCTGCACCAGATGCCTCCGGTCCGAGTACAAGTGGCCCAATGGCCTCAGTGATGTTCCCCAGCACTCCAGAGCCAGAGTCCATTGTGAGTTGACCCCTCCCGGACTCATCGTGCTCGCCTGCAGCCTCTGTACGGAGACTCCCTCAACCGCGACCTGCTCCAGGGCGTTGGTGAAGTGGACACAATGTGTCCCTGCATCCCCGAGCATCACAACTTACCCCTCCAGCTGTTGGTTTCCTTCGACCGGCCTCCTGGCCTGAGCCTGCAGCCCTTTTCCGATTTTGGCTTTCTCCACGGCTTTACATTGGGCACCCGACGCTGTGTTGGCACCCTTCACCCGGCCACCCCTGTGCCGCTGGTGGTGCAAAGTTGGTGCTGCTTTGTATCCTGCCCAGTGCTTGCTTCAACCCCCGGAGACTGGCACCCCAAGCTGCTGCTACTTACCTGTACGTACCCTCAGTCCGATTGCCCCATTCTTCATTGATTTGCATTGGACGCCTGACACGGTATCTGCACCTGGCCGCCCCAGTGCCACTGTTGGTGCTGAACTGCACCTTGCCCAATACTGATTAACTTCCAAAGACTGGTGTAAGTCGATGCTACCTATCTGTATGCTGAATGTTTTCTTCTTCCCATAGGTTAACATTGCAAAGTCTAATAATTTCACTAAGTGTCCACTTTTGATATTGTAAAGTATTTTTATTGCAAAACGTATTACCGAAGACGAAGTTCTGTGGCGCTACAAAATAAATAAAACCAAGTATTTTTATAAATTGGTCTCGGATTGATTCATTGAGTGTGTGTCTCATTAATTGTCACTGTGTGTACAACAAATGCTCAACACTGCCCTCTGATGAGCTTAACTGCTCGCCCACACTACCACAAAAGAGAGCAATAGTATTATCTACTTTAGTCTCAGTAAAGCCTCTGGGGATCCACTGGACTCGCTGCACACTATAAATCTTTTTTGTATAGTATATAGAGAGCCAGCTTACTACACCACGTCAAACCACTCCTAGGCGCGTAGGCCTTACAGCAATGAAAAAGACTAGAGCGCTAACCCCACAATTTTACTTGTACAGCATCGTTTTTTGAGTGTTTCTCGCTACTGATTGAAAAAAGAAAAAAGCGCTTACCTCATTTTGTTTACAATGTCAAAAAAAAAATAAAGGCTATGAATTTCAATAAAATTAATGGGTAAAGATCTTTTTTGATCTGAAAAACAACCAATCTTTATTCTGTTTGTGAACAGCGCCTGGGGATACCTTACCCCACAATCTAAAATTAGTTGAGCGCTACAAGTGTTTCTTGAAGTCCTGCAGACATTTTAATCGAGCTCTTAAATCCCCTCTTACATTTGAAAAATGTCTACTTGCTAAAGAGGGAAACAAAATCCTTTGCACCAAGATATACCAAATTCTCCTACAAGCACAATAGCTCAACACCCCGAATCACAGAAGATGGTGATGGGAATTGGCAGAACATTCACCCAGGCAGAATGGAGAGACATCTTTGTAAGAACCAGATTTCATGAAATCCCTTCCTACTGGTATTCTGTTCCATAACAAATACATACATTTGACCAAGAAATCAGGGCTTCGTTAGAGAACCTGTGGGGCATTGGGCACCCTACTGCACTTATTGTGCAGTGGCCACATCAGACCAGCTAATGGGAGGAGATCCTAGAGGTCATGGTTGAAATTTGTGTGTCACAAATTTAGATTTCTGGCCTACACAATTCTTGGGTCTCCCTAAAACATCTTGTATCTCTCCTTTGTTCCACCAGAAGAAAATAAATGGTTTTAGGCATATACTTAGCGAAAAAAACAGTTCTATGGGGAATGGGTACAGCTCCCAAACAATGCTCCTGGCTCTACTGCCTGTGGGAGATCTTGGGTAGGGAGAAGACTTCTATGGTCGTAGGAATGTAGATTTGAGAGATGTTCTCATGCTTTTTGGCTGATGAACTTAGGGAACTAATTTGTCTGAAATATCTAAGAATACTCCAGCAAACATCAAGCCCGGTTAAGTGAGGTCCACCAAGGCCACTATGAGAGCACATTGTTAGGGGCTGCGAAGAGGAGTTGAGCTAAACAGCTTCCCCCTTGATCAACAATATAGGCAAGCCCGTTTCTGTCTCAGTCAAAAATCTATTGATAAACATTATGAGATGGATCTTTGTATTGTGGGGGGTTATAGATAATAGTTGCCTGATTTGGCATAATCTTCAAATTGTCTACGATGCATTTGGGATTTCCTTCCTGGCCGAATGGTGGTAAGCGAGTGCATGTGTTAAGGCTTCAATAAAAAGGAGCTGGTTTATAAAGGTAGCTTCAATCCTTTATGAATGGCACACATGGCCTTAAACCTATTCCGTAAGCTATATAGAGCTAGAAGAGATATTTTAATGTAGATTTGCCATGTCATTTTTTCAGAGGCCAATGTATTAGACTACTGTAATTCAGTCTTACTATTACTAGGGATCTGGTGAGCTTCCCAGCATTAGCAATTTAAAACAAATTGTTGGGATATCAGTTTTATCAGTGCAGGGTTGCAGACTGGAGGACATGAATAATCTATGGATAACGCATTCAAGAATCAATCCATTAAATTAGTTGACAAAATCGATTCGTTAGCTTACATTTTGTCAAAATAAAGTAGCAGTGTTGACTCAAAATACTAATATACTAACAAAGAGGTCAATATGTAATGAATTTGGATTGATACATTTTCTCACTGTATGGATTAACAAATGTTGGTGAAAGCTTTGAGACGATCTCCTATAATAACCAGCATGTCACACACAGACTCAAAAAAGTGAATACTGGGAATATTTTTTCACATTTTGATGTTAGTTGCAACGCTATTCAGGTAGTATCATGAAAGCTAACAGAAAACTATTATAGGGCGACTCAAATTGTCTGCATCTATTGAATACACAAACGTTTAACATATTAAAGCATGTCCTACCAATACTGGGAACATTTGCAAAAAAATGTTTTCTTTGTAGAATCCATATAGGAGATAAAGAACTGAAAGTGCAAAACTGCTTAGATCAGTTTATTTTTCAGATTTAGAATAATCCCTCATCTATTTTAACGCAAGAACTTCCTGGAAGGCGGAATGATGGGAAACGGCCATTCCAATGCGGGCAGCGCCACTCGTGCCGTTCCAACGCAAGCACAACCACGCTTGCCTGAACCACGCATCCGCCTTAACCACGCATATGCGTGGTTAAGGCAGATAGCGGTCTAGTGTTAAGAATGTGTGGGGAGAAGACGAGGAAGCGTTGGAACAGGAAGCTGCGGATGGGTTAGTGAGGCTGGGTTTGGGGGGGGAAGGGGTAGTTTTTAGAGCTGGGTCGGTTTTAAGGCTCAGGGCGGAGGGGACTGGGAAAGTTTATGGTAGGGGGCAGGGTTTTAGGGCTCAGGGCAGGGGGAGCGGTGGGGGGCATAGAATTTTAAGGCTTAGGGCGGGGATCGGGGTGGTGGCGATCTTAACCAAGCATACCCCTTACCAATCATGCCTTCACAACGAAATTGTGTGGTAAAGGCATGCGTTGTAAAGGAATGCGTGGGTAAGACGCATTTGTGGTTTGTACTGCATGGTAGAGGCACGCATGGTTTAGCCATGCGTGTCTGTCCTACAATCCAGAATGATACATCACCAGATGATATCTTGAGGTGAGAGATAAATAGTCCTGAGAGTGGAGCTAAGCCAAAGCCCACTTTATGCACATTTTAAAGTATTACTAAAAATACGCTGTCTAGCCAGACCTAAAAAGCAGATTTCACTTACCTAGACAGGCCATTATGTAATACGTACATGAGTCATGCATTAATATTTGTTGTGTTTTCTCATTCACAGACGTATTACTTCAGTGGCCATTTAAAATATATGGGAAGATGCATAATACATTTTTTTTTAAATCATGTGAAATGTATTGAAAGTGGTTTTCAGTCCATTTAACACTATTTGTGCATTAAAAGAAACATGCTGCATTTGGTGCCTATTCTTACCAGAGCGCAAGCAAAAAAGCTAACTTTACATCAATAATTGTTGAAAGAGACCAAAACAATGCCTGCACATTTATCATTGAATCTGCAGTTGTATCAAGGTAGAAATGAAGAATTGCCTGGGGAATCAGTAATTTGGTTCAAATTTCTTCCCAGTATTCCACCATAAGGCTCAGCAGGCAGAGTCCAGAGTGAGCATTAAGGGGTAGTAATTGACTTTTAGGGTTCAAATAAGGATAGTGTTAAGGGATAGTAAAGAGTTTGTAGGGTTCAGCAAAGGGGAGCGTTAAGGGGTTGGCAGGGTTCAGTGAAGGGCATCGTTAAGGGTAGCAAGGGATTTTTATGTTTCAGGGTTGGGTAGTGGTAAGAGGTATTAAAGGGCTTATAGGGTTGAAGGAACGGTAATGTTAATGGGTAATAAGGGGCTTTCAGAGTTTAGGGAAGACAGCCTAAAGTGATAGCAAGGTTTTTTTAATGGGAAGGGTAGCGTTAAGGGGTAGCAAGGGGCTTTTAGGGCCCAGGGAAGGGTAGCGTTAAGGATTCAGGGATGGGTTCAGTTAAGCAGTAGAAAGGGTTTTTTTTTTAGCAATCAGGGAAGGCTAGCGTTAAAGGGTAGCAAGCTGTTTTTAGGGTTCAGGGAAGGGTAGCATTAAGGGTTAGTGAGAAGTTTAGGGTTCAGAGAAGCTAGGTTTAAGGAGTAGTAAGAGATTTAGGGTTTAGGGAGGAGCAGCATAATTTTTTTTTTTTTTTTTTATTTTTTTAAAGAGTTTATGGCAGGGCAACACTATAGCATAGTAGGAAAATGCTACTTACCCAGTATGCATCTGTTCTCGGCATATAGAGCTGTAGAGTCATATGCTTGTGCATAGATCGCCATCTAGTGTTGGGTCCGGATGTTTGCACTTTGTTTTTCTTCGAAGAAGTCTTTCCAGTCACGCGGTAGGTGACTCCTCCTTTCGGTGATAGTGCGCATGGGCATCGACTCCATTGTTAGATTGTTTTCCCGCAGAGGGTGATAATGGAGTTAGTAAGAGTAGTAAAAGGAGATGTCCATGAATGCATGTATCGAAGTAAGAAGTTACTGCAACAGGTATAGGTACTCGGGGAGGCAGGTGGGCTCATATGACTCTACAGCTCTATATGCCAAGAACAGATGCATACTGGGTAAGTAGCATTTTCCGTTCGAGGCATATGAGCTGTAGATCATATGCTTGTGCATAGACTACATAGCAGTTATCTCCCAAAGCGGTGGCTAACCTGTAGCTGTTGCTGTGGTCTGAAATAGTGTAGGTAAAACTGCCTGGCCCACGCTAGCTTGCTGTCTTGCTAACACATCTACACAATAGTGTTTTGTGAATGTGTGTGGTGTAGATCATGTTGCAGCTCTGCAGATGTCCTCTATGGGTATATTTCCTAAGAATGCCATAGAAGCCCCCAGTTTGCGTGTAGAATGCGCTCTAGGGGGAATTGTTAATGTGCGTTTAGCTTTAATGTAGCATATTTGAATGCACTTAACTATCCACCTTGCAATACTTGATTTTGATATTGGATTGCCTTTATCTGGTGGAGCAAAGGCGACAAAAAGTTGCTTGGTTTTCCTGAAAGGTTTTGTTCTTTCTATATAGTATAGTAATGCTCTTTTGCCTGAAGCTCACCCACTCTCCTTAGAGATGTGATGGCTATGAGGAAGGCTACCTTCCAAGTGAGAAATTGTAGTTCACATTTGTGCAATGGTTCAAAGGGGGGACCCATGAGTTTTGTAAGAACTATGTTGAGATTCCACACTGGAGCAGGTGGAAGTCTGGGTGGAATGACTTAAGTCCTTCCATAAATGCTTTAATAGCAGGCACTCTAAAAAGAAACAAATGCTGTCTGTTTTGAAGATATGCAGCTATTGCAGCAAGATGTAAGCGTATAGATGTGTACGCTAAATTGGAACGCTGTAGATAGCGAATGATGTTTTGAATTGAAGCATCTAGCGGATTGATTTTGTTGTTACAGTAAATGACAAACTGCTTCCACTTTGCTGCATTGCATGCTCTTGTGTTAGGGCGCCTAGCCTCTTTGATAATGTTCATGCAATCTGGCGAAAGATTAAGATAACCAAACTCTAGGATTTCAGGTGCCAGATTGCAAGGTTGAGATGACAGGGATCTGGATGCCTCATCTCTCCACGGTTCTGAGTGAGAAGATTGGGAGTAAGGTGTAGTTTTTGGTGAGGAACTACTGATAGCTCTAATAGGGTTGTGAACCAGGGTTGACGGCCCATGTGGGAGCAACTAGGATTAGTGTCAGGGACTGCTGTTTGAGCTTCCGAACCACTAATGGAATGAGTGGGAGAGGCGGAAAAGCGTAAGCAAATATCCCCGACCAATTAATCCATAGTGCATTGCCTTTGGACAATGGGTGTGGATACCTGGATGCGAAGTTTGGGCATTTTGCGTTTAGGTGGGTGGCGAACAGATCTCTGGGAAGCCCCACATTTGGAAGAATGGGAGGAGAACTGGAGGGTGGAGTTCCCATTCGTGGATCTGCTGTCGTGGACTACTGAGCAGATCTGCAATTTGGTTGTTTACTCATGGGAGATGTTCTGCAAGGCGATATATTTTCTGAGATATGGCCCATCTTTACATGCTCTGGGCGAGCTGGAGATTGCGTCCCCCCCTGTTTTTGTATGTAGTACATTGCCGCCATGCTGTCTATGCGAATCAGGACAGCTTTGCCTACTAGATGAAGTTGAAAGGCTTTTAATGCTAGAAAAATTGCTAGCAGTTCTAGATGGTTTATGTGGAGTTGATTCTGTTGCAGAGTCCACATGCCCTGAATGGTATGTTTTTAAAGATGAGCTCCCCAACCAGTGAGCGATGCGTCCGTTGTTAGCACTATCTTTGGAACCAGGTCGACGAATGGCCGCCCCTTGGAAAGGTTTTGTATGTTTCACCACTGCAGAGAGCGATGGGTGCGGCCATCCACCAACACTAGATCTGATAACAGACCTTGAGTCTGGTTCCACTGACGTCCTAAGCATTTTTGTAGGGGACGCATTTGGAGTCTTGCGTAAGGAACGATTAAAATGCAAGATGCCATAATTCCTAGCAATTGCATGAACACTCGAGCTGGTAATGAGTGTTGAGGCTGAAACTGCAATATTAGAGTCTGCATGTCACAGATCCTGACTGGGTTGGGACAGGCTAGAGCTTTCTGAGAGTGTATTGTGGCTCCTAGATACACTTGTGTGTTGGATGGTTGGAGATGAGACTTGGTGAGGTTTACAGTGAACCCGAGGTCGTGAAGCAGTTGGACTGTTTTTCGAGTGTGGCGTAGGCAGCTCTGTTGCGAGCTGGCTTTTATTAGCCAGTCGTCTAGGTAGGGGAAGACGTGAATGTGCTGTCTTCTTAGATGAGCCGCGACTACTGCTAGACACTCTGTGAAAACCCTGGGTGCTGTTGTTACTCCGAATGGGAGAACTTTGAATTGATAATGTTGTCCGTCCACCACAAACCTGAGGTACCTGCGGTGAGCAGGGTGAATGGGAATATGGAAGTATGCGTCCTTTAAGTCCAGAGTGGACAGAAAGTCGCCTTGCTGAAGGAGTGGGAGCACCTGTTGGAGTGTGACCATGTGAAAGTGGTCGGACTGAATTTACAGATTTAGTTCTCTGCGGTCTAATATAGGTCTTAAAGAGCCATCCTTCTTGGGAATTAAGAAGTACAGGGAGTATACCCCGGTCCCTTGGTATTGTAATGGGACTGGTTCTATAGCTTGTTTTCCTAGGAGAGAGAGAACCTCTTGCTTTAAGAGAGATGTTCCGGTGACATTGCATGTTGTCTTGGAAGGATATTTGGGGGATTGGCTGTAAGTTCCAGGCAGTAACCATATTGGATAATTTGCAGTAGCCATTTGTCTAAAGTGATGGAGTTCCAGACAGGGAGAAATTGGGAGAGACGTCCCCCGACAGGAGTGGAATGATCGGGGGTACAGGATGGAAGTCACTGTTTGTTGCTGGAGGGGGGGAAGAGCATGTGGAGTTGCCTCAGCATCTTCCCTTGCCATTGTTCCCTCTAAAACCTCCTCTGAAATAACCTTTTGGTGAGTGGGATTGAGTATTACCCTTGTAAGAGAAGGAGGTAGCCTCAGTGGATGGATATGTTTTTAGAGCCACCCCTATAAAAGGAGCGGCGAAAGGAACCCCTATTGGTGGGTGACTGCAAAGCCCCCATAGACTTTGCGACCTCTATCATTTTTAATTTTTTCCAGCGAGGTGTCAAAAGCTGGTCCAAAGAGCTGTTCCTTATCAAAGGGTTGGTTGAGGATGGAGGTTTGCACCTCCGGTTTGAAACCTGAAATTCTCAACCAAGCATGCCTTCGTAAGAGTACACTGGTGTTAATTGTACGGGCTGCTGTGTCTGCCGCATCTAGGGCACACCTGATAGAGGTATTTGTAATGAGCTTACCCTGTTGAATAAGGTCGTTCGCCTTAGTCTTGTGTTCGTCGGGTAAGAACTGTACGAGTTTCTATAACTCATCGTAGTGAGCCCTGTCATAACGAGCCAGCAAAGCTTGAGCATTGGCAATACGCCAATGGTTAGCTGCTTGTGAAGCTACTCTTTTGCCTGAGGCGTCAATGAGCTTGGACTCCTTATCTGGAGGAGGAGCTTCACCTGACGTTTGGGAGTTGGCTCTCTTGCAAGCGTTAGAGACTACAAGAGAGTCTAACGGTAATTGACCTTTGATGTATGTAGGGTCGGTGGGTGCGGGCTTATATATTTTTCTCCACCCTAGGAGTAATAATTCTTGCCCTGACAGGGTCTTTGAAAATGTCTTCAGTGTGTTTTAACATGCCTTTGAGCATAGGTAATGTGTGAGTGACTGTGAGAGGAGCTAAGAGTCTCAAAGAGGAAATCCTGTTCTAATGGTTCTGAATGTAACTCCACCCCGTGATATTGAGCAGCCCTATTAAGGAGCTCAATGTATCCAATGTTATCTGGTGGGGAGGGTCTGGAGGGGTACAAATCTGGATCATTATCTGGATCTGGATCAGTGTGATAATCCTGGCAAGGATCAGTGTCCTGTGGCGGATCTTGATTGTCATCCCCCATCTCCATCCCCATCATGTTGTGGGTTAGGTGAAGGTGGTGGTGGTGAATTTTCAGGTGAAATAAGTAAATTGGGATTAGTGGGAGAAGTAGGTGGGATGTAAGGAGGGGAAGGGTTAGTACCCACACTTTTCTTTAGAGGAATGTGGTAGTCCTCTGGTAGGTGTAATTTCCTCTTTTTTGGTAGAGTAGCCTGAATATGGCCTGTATCAGGGTAAATCACCAACTCTTTCTGTTTCCGATCCGAAATGGAGTGATCGGACCGAGGCTCTTTCCACGGAGTCTCTTTATCCTTGATTGCCTGTTTCGGCGTCGAAGGTTTCGGCTCCGAACCTTTTGGCGCAGGTGGTGTCGGCTTGGACTTGTGTTTCGGTGCCGAAGGTGTTGGGTTGGCACTGAGATTGGGTCGGTTCGAGCCCAAACCGGAAGGCTTTTCTTTATGTTTCGGAGCTGGGCCCAAGGGCGGGGCGTCGGAAACTTTGTCGCTGCCGACCTTGGCCCGAAGGCAGGCGGGACCGGAGCCTCAATCTTAGGTTGTTGGGAGGGCAAGGGGTTGTCTTTACTCACGGTATGCTGACCCCGAGTGACTTGCTCCTCTTCTTCGATGTCTGAGTCGGCCTCGGACATGGAGAAGTGTTCTTCTTCTTCGGCTCCTTGGGCCTGATGTTCGGAGTCGGAATCTTCGCCGAAGAGGTCTGGTGCGGAGCCGCTTTGTTGTTGCATCTCGTGACGTCGAGCCAGACGATCATGAAGAGTCTTTTTCGATCGGAATGATCGGCACGCGTCGCAGTCTCTCGTCGTGTTCCGGGGACAGACAGAGGTTGCACACTTCATGCAAGTCGGTGCGTGGAAATTTAGCACGACACCCGGGACATAACTTGAAGGGAGTCCGTTCCATCGACTGCTAGAGCGGTCGGAGCGGGTAGGCCCGACGGTTTTCCACGAGTTTTCCGATCGAAGATTTTAAAGTTGAAACGATACGTGACGAAAGGGGAACCGCGATTGATAATACGGTCGAGGGTATGGATTGTGCGTCGAAGGGGTCCGAGAAACCGTGCCAAACCGGAGCGCAGCAGTACACATCCGAACCCGATGGTGGAAAAAAACAATCTAACAATGGAGTCGATGCCCATGCGCACTTTCACCGAAAGGAGGAGTCACCTACCGCGTGACTGGAAAGACTTCTTCGAAGAAAAACAAAGTGCAAACATCCGGACCCAACACTAGATGGCGATCTATGCACAAGCATATAATCTACAGCTCATATGCCTCGAACAGGGGGTTTAGGATTCAGGGATGGGTAACTAAGGAGCAGTAAGGAATTTGTAAGGGTTCAGGGATAGGTAGACGTAAGGTGTTTCAGTTCAGGAAAAAGTAGTGTTAAGAGGTGGTACAGCGTTTTTACGGTTCAGGGAAGGTTAGCTGTATGAAGTAAGGGTTAAAGAACATGTTACTTACCTTCGGTAACGATATATCTGTAAGAAACATAGGTTAGTTATAGATTCCTTACCTTAGAATTACCCCCAGGCGTCAAACTGGATCCGTAAAGTTTTTCGTTGGCAGTACCCCTGCGCGTCGGAAGGTGGCATCGGTCGACTCCGCATTAGTCGTTGGCGTCGTGGTCGCCGGGATGACGTCGCGGTAGCTACATAGACGCTGCCCTCGCGCGCGGACGTCCGCTCTGTACACGACTTTCCACGCCAGAAGCGCAGAGCCATGCAAGACAATGACCACTGGTGCAAAGAACTAGGGCCCTGAAAGGAAGTCCTTAACCCTAGAAGTCAGTTCGCAGAAGGGGAGAATGGGTGGGGGCGTTAAGGAATCTATAACTAACCTATGTTTCTTACAGATATATCGTTACCGAAGGTAAGTAACTTGTTCATCTGAAAGAACCAGTTAGTTATAGATTCCTTACCTTAGAATAGATACCCCAGCAATACCAACCCCGGAGGTGGGTCTGCGAACTAAGTTCACACCAGAAAGTCCTGGAGAACAGAACGGCCAAAGAAGCCGTCTCTCCGGACTTGGCTGTCGAGGCATTAGTGTTTGGTGAACGTGTGCAGTGATGCCCACGTAGCTGCCTGACAGATGTCATAAAGGGGGACTCCCCATCCCAAAGCAGTGGTAGCTGCCGTCGCCCTGGTGGAATGGGTGCGCAGCCCCACTGGAGGCTCCTTCTTTGCCAAAGAATAGCAGGCTTTGATGCACAAAAAGACCCACCTGGAGATGGTCAGTTTGTGCACGGCCGACTTTTCTTAGCACCCACGTAACCAAGAAAGAGCTGGTCGTCCACCTGGAATGGTTTGGTGCGATCCAAATAGAAAGAAAGCGCACGTTTTGGATCCAGACGGTGGCGCCTCTCTTCCTCTTTCGAAGGATGCGGAGGCATAAAGAAGGTGGGCAAAGTGATGGTTTGGCCAATGTGGAAAGAAGTAACCACCTTGGGAAGCAAGGAAGGTCTAGTTCTCAGGACGACCTTGTCCGGATGGACAGCCAGAAAGGGAGGCTTGGAAGAAAGCTTGCAGCTCACTCACCCTGTGTGCAGAGGTGATGGCCACCAGAAAGGTAGTTTTCAAAGTGAGAACTCTAAGAGGACAGTTATGTAGCGGCTCAAAGGGAGTGCACATGAGGTAGGTAAGAACCAAGTTCAAGTCCCACTAAGGCATGATGAAGGTAACAGGAGGAAAAAGATGAGTAATGCCCTTAAGGAAGCGATTTACAACAGGAGACTTGAAAAGAGAAGACTGATCAGGAAGATTAAGGAAGGCTGAAATGGCCAAGAGGTAGCCCTTTAGATTGCCCAGAGCAGAGCGCTGCTGGGCCAAAGAAAGGAGGAACAAGAGAACCTCAGAAAGAGGGGCAGAAAGGGGATCCACAGCCTTTGCTGTGCACCATGCCACAAATTTGTTCCATCTGCAGGCGTACACAGTCTTAGTGGAGGGACGCCTGGCTGCCAAGATAACGTCACGGACTTCGGGAGGCAGGTCAAACAACGTCAACTGCCGCCGCTCAATCTCCATGCAAGGAGGTGGAGGCTGGACAGGTTCGGGTGGTGGACCGTCCAATGCTGCTACGACAGAAGATCCTCCCGAAGAGGCAGTCTGATCGGAGGATCAATGGCCATGTGTAGCAGCTCTGGATACCAGACTCTTCGTGCCCAATCCGGAGCCACAAGAATGACTTGGGCCCGGTCGCGCTTGATCTTCAGCACTCTGGGCAGAAGTGGTATGGGCAGAAAGGCGTACAGAAGACCGCAACTACACTCGCGACGGAAAGCATCGCCTTGCAAGTGCCGCCTTGGAAATTCCAACGTGCAGAATTGCTGACATTGCGCTTTCTCTTCGGTGGCGAATAGATCTAACCAAGGCTCTCCCCACTGCTGAAAGAGACCTTGCACCACCTCCGAGTGAAGACGCCATTCGTGATCCATCATGCACCTGCGGCTGAGTTCGTCCTCCCTGGCGTTCAGTGAATGCCAGGTGTTGAACCACCAGGGATATGCCCTGATGTTCCAGCCATGTCCAGAGGCGGAGGGCCTCCTGACCTAGGGTCCACAACCACACCCCGCCTTGTTTGTTGCAGTACCACATGGCGGTGGTGTTGTCCGTGAACACCTACACTACTCTTCCCCGGACAGAGGGAGGAATGCTTTGAGTGCAAGACGAATCGCCCAAATTTCCAGAAGGTTGATGTGGAGCCCGTACTCCGCCGGAGACCAGAGGCCTCTGATCTCTGCCTCCCCCATGTGGCCACCCCATCCCAGAAGTGATGCATTGGTCACCACTGTGAACTCTGGTTGGGGAAGGGAGAGGGATCTGCCGTCGACCCAATCCTAGTCCGTTAGCCACCACTGCAATTGGTGTGCAGTGCCCTCCTTGATCTGGACGCAATCGGACAGGTTCCCCTGATGTTGTGCCCACTGGAACTTCAGGTCCCACTGCAGAGACCGCATATGCCATCTGGCATGGTCCACCAGCAGGATGCAGGAGGCCATCAGGCCCAGGAGCCTGAGGGTCATCCTGACGAAACCCGGGATAGAGGCTGAAAGATCGGAATCATAGCCCGAATATCCCGGACTCGCTGTTCGGGAGGATAGACCCGAAACTGCGTCGTCTCCAGAACCGCTCCGATGAAAAGGAGCTTCTGAGAGGGAGTCCGGTGCGACTTCGGCACGTTGATGGAGAACCCCAGCGAATGCAGGAGGTCGGCCGTAGTCTGGAGGTGGGAGACTACAGCCTGGGTGAGCCCGCCTTCAACAGCCAGTCGTTGAGATAGGGGAAGACTGGAACCCCTGATCTGCGCAGATGAGCTGCTCCACCGCCATCACTTTCGTGAACACCCATGGGGCGCTTGTAAGGCCAAAGGGGATCACGGTAAACTGAAAGTGCTCGTGGCCTACCGTGAACCACAGGTAGCGCAGTGGGCCGGCAGGACGGGGACGTGAAAGTAAGCGTCCTGCAAGTCCAACGCTACCATCCAGTCTCGAGGGCAGACAAGACCTGAGCGAGTGTCAACATTTTGTACTTCTCCTTCCGGAGGAAGCGGTTGACGTTCCTGAGATCCAAGCTAGGACGCAGGCCTTTGACCTTCTTGGGCACCAGAAAGTAGTGGGAATAGCAACCACGACCTACTTCTGGGACAGGAACGCGCTTGATGGCTCCCTTGGCCAAGAGTGCCAAAACTTCCTGTTGGAGAAGGGCCAGATCTTCCGACATGCGATGGTACTGTGGTGGCATGGATGGAGGGGTAGTCTCGAAGGGGAGGGAGAAGCCCCTTCGGACTATTTGCAGATCCCACCTGTCCGACGTGATGGTGCGCCAGTGGGGGGGAGGTGATGGCGAATCCTGCTGCCCACTGGCGTTTGGTGGACCTGAAAGGTCGGACTAGGAGGGTTTGGAGGCTGCTGCAGAGGGGGCTGTGGTGGACTGGCCCGCCCGCTGGCCCCCAGAACCACGGCGCTGGTTCCCACGCATGCTTGCGCCGGCCTGTGGCTCTGGGAGGGACGTGGCGAGGCACCCCTTCCGTAGCCCGAAAGGGGTGAAAGGCAGACTGCGCAGGGCGGGTGGTGGAGAGGCCCAACGACCTGGCCGTAGCACGAGAGTCCTTAAAACGCTCTAGCGCGCTGTCTGCCTTGTCGCCAAAAAGGCGACGGCCATCAAAGGGCAAGTCCATAAGGGTGGATTGGACATCCCCTGAAAAACCAGTCAACCTCAACCAGACGTGGAAATCGTCCTGCCTAGTGAGTCGGCGGTATCCAGCCCAAAGCGGATGGTAAACTTCGCTGCGTCTCTCCCTTCAGCAACTGCTCGAGAGAGCACGGCCCGGGCCTCCTCCGGGCACTGAGGCAGCACTTGCGCAACCGTATCCCACACGGAGTGGGTGTAACGGCCCAACAGGCATGCAGTGTTTACCGACCGCAGTCCCAAGCTGGAGGAAGAAAAAACCTCTTCTTCCCAAGATGGTCCAGCTTTTGGATTCCCTATCAGGTGGAGCGTTAGGGAATGCGCCTGGAGGTGGAGGCTTGGACCACCAAGCTCTCAGGGGTGGGGTGTTGGGAGAGGAAAGTGGGGTGGGCCGGGCGGTGGCGTCGGGCAATCCTCCTGTCCACAGGAGCCCCTGTGTTGGGCCTGGACCATGTGCCCAAAAGGATGTCCGTTAGGGCTTCATTAAACGGCAGCAGGAGCTCCGAAGGGCTCGCTGCCGGTTGAAGCACCTCTGTCAGGAGGTTAGTCCTGACTGCCACCGTAGGTAGCTCGAGGTGGAGAGCCTCAGCCGCCCTACGCAACACCACTGCGTACGACGCTCCCTCCTCCGTAGCCACGGTAGGAGGAGACCACATGCCAAGGTCTGGTGAGGTATCCAGACCACTGGCTTCCCCCAGGTCCTCTCTCCAGTCCGGTTAATAACCTAACTGGTCGGTTAAAGGGTCCCCAGACCCCTCCCAGTCCTCCTCACCCTCCTCTGGCTGCCAAGCAACTGAGAAATCCCATACAGCAACACTCTTCTTCTGACTGCCCTACTCCCATTTGTGCTTCTGCCAGAGAAGAACAAACCCCATAATTATCTAGGAAACAAAGCAGTGCAGTAGTATGTGTTTGACACAAAGATCAAGCTAATTTGTAACACAATCGCTAGATTAGATAAAGGCCTCTAGCAACTTCAATTACTACATCTCTGGGAGGATGAGCACTTTTTCCATTGGATGCATACAACTTGTGCCTAATCTAACCATGTATGCCTGTCCACCAATATGCGGGCAGAGCCAGAGCACCGCTCTGTAGTACTCCTGAAATCTCTTTTTTAGGTTGATCACATAAGGTCTGGCAACAGCTGCATTGTCAAACCAGGTGTAAACATTAAACAGAGGCACAGACAGCTGAAAAGGTGGGCATAGGGAGTCCATGTTTATTGATACATAGATTGTTATGGCATTTGAATATTTCAAGAATGGCTTGAGAGTGAACTAAGGAGAGAAACAATGCCTTGAGGGATGTGTGAGAGACATGCCCAATAAAAAGAATAGTGAAACATCTTAAAATGCTCACTGCACCCCTTCCACTTTCCAATTGTGTCTCTTCTCCTGCTTGCTTTCTCACTCTTTCCTATGTCTCGCTCCTTCCACCTGCACCTTCTTTGTTTCTTTTCATACCAGCACCTCTCGCCCAACTGCAGTCATTTCTGCGTGCCTCTTTTTTTTCTGCCCTTCAACGCCTGTCATTCCACCCTTGCACTCCACATACTCTTTATCCCGTGTGTCACTTTTCATCCCACCATCCATTTAATCTTGTAGCTTTTCATTAGTGTCCCTGGGTATTATTTTTCTCTTTAGTGGATAGCAAGGAAGACTTCATCACTGAAGGCACCCTACCTCCCCATCAACACTAAAGCCAGACAACATGCAAAAGAAGAAAGATCAGTATTGAAGCCTACACTAAAGTCTACTTGTATACATATGTTATTTGTATACATATGTTATTTGTATACAACAAACCTAGTCAAAAGGCAGCAGAGTGGTGTACAAGGTCAAAAGCAAAGATACAGTCAACAAGTGATTGGCGAGGTAGCCGAGTGCTGGGTGAAGCAGTGTACCCTTACTGCATTCAATCAACCGTCTTGTAAAGCACGACTACTCACCCATTAAGGTCTAAAGAGGAGGGGTGGATTGCTAATCTGTCAAAGGCCCTGTGGTTCAGTCGAAGAGCCAGCCAGGTCTTGAGGTTCTTCCTGAATTGAGGTAGTGATGGTGATTGCCTGAGGTGGAGAGGCATGGTGTTCCAGGGCTTTGCTGCGAGGTAGGAGAAGGATCCTTCTCCGGCTGTGGACTTGTGGATCCGTGGGATAGTGGACAGGGCCAGCGGAGCGGAGGTCTCTAGTGGGCGCGTGGAATGCGAGGCAGTGGTTGAGGTACGCAGGCCCAGCGTCGTGTAGGGCTTTGTAGGTGTGTGAGAGGAGCTTGAAGGTGATTCCTGTGAGCCAGTGGAGGTCTCAGGTAGGCGGTGATGTGCTGTGGTGGGGTATGTCAAGCCTTAGTCTGGAGGAGGCGTTCTGAATGTTCTGCAGTTTGAGGAGTTTCTGGGGGATGCCGGCGCACAGTGCGTTGCCGTAGTCTATTCTGCTGGTGACGAGTGTATGGGTGACCGTCTTTCTGGACTTGGTGGGGGATCCATTGGAAGATCTTTCAGAGCAGGTGTAGCGTGTAGAAGCAGGATGATGAGACGGCGTTGATCTGGAGGTTCATGGTGAGAGATGAGTCCAGGATGATGCCGAGGTTTCGTGCGTGGTCTGTGGGTGGGGATGGGGGTGCCAAAAGCTGTGGGCCACCAGGAGTCATCCCAGGCGGAGGAGGCGGAGCCCAGGATGAGGATTTCGGTCTTCTCCGAGTTGAGCTTCAGACAGCTGTTCATCATCCAGGTGGTGACAGTCTTCATCCCGTCGTAGAAGTTGTTCTTGGTAACTGTGGGTTCGTTGGTGAGGGAGAGAATCAGCTCAGTGTCGTCGGCGTAGGAGACAATGTTGAGACCGTGGTTCCTGACAATGTCTGCAAGCAGCGCCATGTAGATGTTGGAGAGTGGGGCTCAGGAAGGAGCCATGAGGCACTCCGCAGCCGAGCTCTATGGGTTCAGAGTGGAACGGTGGTAGTCTGATTCTCTGTGTTTGGCCGGTGAGGAAGGAGCGGATCCATTTCAGGGCTTTGTCGCAGATGCTAGTGACATGGAGTCTTGTGCATAGGGTGCGGTGGGAGACTGTATGGAAGGCGGACGAGGGCTGCAGTTTCGCCTCGGACGAGGAGGGTGCGGACGTAGTCTGTGGCACCCATAATGGTGGTCTCGGTGCTGTAGTTGCTTCGGAAGCAGGATTGGGAGAGGTCCAGGATGTGGTTCGCTTCGATGAACTTCGATAGCTTGGCGTTGATGGCCTTTTCAATGACCTTGGCTGGGAAGGATAGCAGAGAGATGGGTCTGAAGTATTTGAGGTCTAGCGGATCAGCAGAGGGTTTCTTCAGCAAGGGGTTGATCTCAGCGTGTTTCCAGTCTTCCGGGAAGGTGGCGGAGTTGATGGAGGAGTTGATGATGCAGCAGAGTTCGGGGGCGATGGAGGTGCAGGCTCTGTTGAAGATGTGGTTCAGGCAGGGGTCCGAGGGTACTCCGGAGTGGATACTCTTCATGAGGGTGCCATCAGTGGTGAGGGAAGTCTCTCAGCAAGGTAGGTTGGGGTCCGGTGTCATTGGGTGCGGTGGTTGTGGGTGGGGTGAGAGGGTCTTGGGAATCAAGGCTGTCGAAGATGTCATATCTCCTTAATCTTGCGGTGGACGTAGGTTCAGAGGTTGATGATGTGATATTCTTTAAAGATTTGAATCTTAACTCTGTTCCTATATGGAGCACGTTGGTGCTGACCCAATTGATATATGGATGTTGCTCCACTGATTAAGGGCTGTAGCCTTGTTTCCAGTTTTTCCTTTTTAAAAACATTTCTTTGCCACCAGTTTGACTGTGTCCTGGTTACAGGTGTGCGAAGTTCTGCTTGAGATAATGAACTTGTTAGCTAGGTAGTTGGGATGCTGGTCTTGGCTGATTTGTAAATGATGAAGCTGGTTTTGAAGATGGCATGGGCAACAAAGGCAGCAATTGCAGTTCCTTCAGGATGATTAGGGTGAACATACTTCTTCAGGCCATGAATGAGATGTGCTGCGATGCGTAAGATTCCCTTAAAACGTGTAGGCAGGGCAGTTTGAAGCCAGGAAGCGGAGTGTTGCCACCATCCAGATGCAAGAATGCATTGGCTTGAACAGCAGTTCTGAAGTCAATTTGCGGTAGGAGTGGGTTCACTTTCTTTCACACAGAGTTAGTGCTGCAGTCTATTTTCTAGACAATATGTTCATGGAGGGTAGGTTGACGTCTAGGGTAAATCAATGTGATCTGGTGTTGATTGAAATTTGGGGTTCGAAGTAGTCAAGGTTCATATGGTTGAGCCAGGTTTGCATTAGTGGTTTCCCATTCTTGGGAAATAAGAATTCTGTCTTGGTGAGGTTGAGCTTCTGGTAGGTCCTGGACATACTGGTCTGAATGAGAAAGACATTGTTTGAGGGGTTGGATGTCTTCAACAGAGGAAACTTTAAAAGAGAATTCTGTATCGTCAACATATTGGTGAATTTTGCTGCTGATACTCTTTGATTCTATGTTACAGTCCATCGTTTTTCGCAGACATACAGAAGGACTGTAATGATGGCTCTTTTTCCCCTCAACTTTAATATCATTTACAAACAAAATAACAAGACTGCAATCAGGGCAAAGGAGCTTTCAATATAGACGGCCCTCATTTCTCACATGTGCCTGGTTTTAATGAGTCCACCGTTTTTTCATGCGTTCAAACATTAAACCCAGACCTAGTGGCATTGCCAATGCTGGTTTAGAATGTTGTTGCCTTTTATGAAAAGACAGTGCTATTAGAAAACTGAATAAGGCTACCATGGGGAAAGAATGCAAATTACTTTCTCAGGCCAGTCAAGGTGCAACTCATTGCCTTCATCTATAAATGGTGCAATAGGTCAGTAGAAAAGTACAGGATTATAAAAAAATCTTTATAAAAATTAACTTTCACTATCATCCAGTAACACGCAATTGCTCTTTATTTGGATGACCTTTCTTTTACGCATCATCTTATCCTCACAGCTGTTCTTAAAACTGTGCGGCAGTGCAGTACCCGGAGCACCTGTGTGCTCCAGGTGCTGCGCTGAAGCAAAGTAGATGTCATTGCACACACTGCAGTAGCATTCTCTATTTAGCCATACAAGGGAGTTAATCTTAAAGGCACTGATTAACATTGCTTGGATTTATATTCTCACTCTTCTTGATACCTCATTCCCTAAAAGATGCATTAAGCTACTTATTTGGAGCATCTCCACAGATCCACACAATCATAAAACATGCAATATTCCACTCAAAAACTGTTTCGCAGTCACACATGCAAGCTCTGCCTGGTGACCAAGCACACACATGGTATGCTTGCTTCAGCTAGCAAGTGATCAGACCTGGGTACAGTTCTGCAAAACCACATTCATGCTAAAGGCACACCACCTACATCACAAATAATAACTGAAAGAAGTTACTACGCAGATTAATGAAAAGTTTTAAGGGTTGTTTTTTGTCTTCACGATCAAAATCCTTAAAAAGGTAAAGAGCATAGGCACAGCATGTGAATCTGAACTAGGTACATTCAGCAAAGAACACAAAGGTTAACTGATGTCTTACGTTCTACATTTTCCCCTCTTACCATGGCTATACAGAGTGATCTGCTCCCTGCTTAAGGGGAAAGATGAATGGAGACTGAGGGGTGGATACCTCAGTCATGTTCCAAGAGGGAATGTTGACTTTCCTCGTTTCATCTCTTTTTCGTTGTCTTTTAAAAGGTGCTTTTGATGGAGCCAGTCTAATTCGGATAGCTCTTTATTGTCCTTGTAGGCCTTTGTTCTCTCTTCTGCCCCTATTGCCACTTCTTTCAGAAATATGTATTTCTCTTGATCGGAAGCCCCTTCTCACTAGTCAGCACTTGTGCAGGTTAAGTCTGAGGGCCTGAAAGCTAAAATTGGAGGCTTTTAAATTGGAGGGTGTCAAAAAGGACAGACGCTGGTTGCATGGATTCCAGGACAGTTGGTATGGAGGAGAGACGGCTAGGGGTTTGGAGATCAGACCTGGGAGAGCAGGAGAACTGAATTGGAGGTGATAGTATGGAGATGAGAGGATACAAGGTGAAAGTGGGGGGTGAGGGACTGTACACAAGGGGATGAGGTCACATCTTAACTGCTCTAGGATAACATATTAACAAATGAAAAAGAATAAGTCAGGAAAGGAAAAAAGCAAGAAGCCCCAAAAAGAAACTACATTAGTTAGTTCTGGCCCATCTGAATGGAAGCCAAGGTTTATTTTTCCATAAAAGGAATCAAGAACACATAGCAATCAATAGACTAACAAGCCCATCTGTGCACAACTGAAAAAGCACCGTTAAGAGGTTTACCATCTACATTAAAAGCAAATTAATAAATGAATAACTGCTCAAACAAAGCAAGAACCATTCCATCAATACATCTAAAAGAAGCAGCAGTTAATCAGTGCTCAAGAGTGTGATCTTAGGTCAAACTTTTGAAAAACCCTCAACTGAGGCTTACTGAACACCTGAAATCCCCCCAGCATAGATAGTTAGGCAAAGTAATGCCACTGAAATTAAAGAAAACCGCACATTTTAGCAAGAGTTAAAACGTAACACTTAGCCTATCATTAACAGTTATGGCCCTAAAGAAAATCTAAATTTGGAGAAATCCTATGAAATTCCATGAAAGATATAGAGGTGAATCCAGCTAATGGAAGCAGACAAAGCACTACTGATATGGTCATAACTGTCCTCAAGCATCCAAAGGCAACGAAATACAAATTGCTTTAAGAGCATCCTTATGGTCACTTGCCTTGATTTGTGTCCTTGATGGTATCGCTACAATCATTAAAAGTGGTGTTCTCTTGTAAACCCCATAAGGGAGGAGGATTCAAGAGGACAGGCAAAAAATCTTCTTGGTGCCCTGTTGTCTATGTCTACAGATCTCCAAAACATTGCTGTAACGGCCTCAGTCTGCGTGGCAGCTTGAAGATGACCTAGAATGTTCCGACTGCTACTACTACCACTGCTTACTTTAAAAGACTATTTACTGGGAAGAGGCCTTCTTTTACCAACACCAGCTATGCCCAAGGAACTAGAAGTTAAGATTATGGATTTGGAGCACAGGATAGGGAAGATGTTCTCTCGTTAAAGGGGGAACTTTGTGTAGTGTGTGGAGTTACTGTTTGGGGGACGTTAATATGTTCTGTATATCTCTTGTACTATCCCCATGTACAAAAATAAAGGGTTTATGAATAACAAGAGTCAGAAGATAGGACAATGGGTCACTAGCAAATCCTTAAAGGAGGTGCCAAGTAGAACCAAACACCAGATAAAGAAACAACGTATGTGATTTCTTTTAAGTTTAAGTCGCTGCGTTGCTTTGGTTGTAGTCAACATGTGGCTTCAATCAGTCAAGAAACACCCTGCGGCAATACAACTCACCAAAATTCAAATTCCAAAAGAAGGACGAGACAATGAATGGGAACCATAACTTAAATCAAAAGTACGTAATGGTTAAAAAGGGAATGGAAACAATGACATCACAAGATGCATTCGGAGCAAAAGTAACGGGAACTATGACTTCAAACAAAGCAAGCACAAGGTGCAAAAGGAATGGAAATTACGACTTCACAAAAAAGCAAGCACAGGGCACAAAAGTAAAGAAAATTGTGACTTCTCAAGAAGCCAGCAATGGGTACAAAAGGAATAGGAACACTGACTTCAAACACGGCAAGCATTGGTAAATGCATTAGGTTTCACCTATGTGATTAAAAAGCTGTTTGTGCAAGCAAAATGTAAAAACAAAGATATCCAAATTGATATCCGAGTTGACTACCGGTACTCTGTTTAGTACCGGAGCAACATAAAACCTGGAGAGAATGTATGCAAGAGCAATTTTTATATTCAGTTAAAATAACAAGTAGATGGCAGTGTTGTCCAGTACTTCCAATATGGGGAGAGTGTGACGCGAGCTCTTCACACGGCTTGTGCAGGCATAATCATAACTGACCAAAACAAAGTTATAAAATCGAGTTCAAGAACTTAAGCCCATATAAAATGTAGAGTGAGATCAAATGAATGCTCCTCGGTGGCGTCATGATGAAAAGATCAGGAATGTAACAGCTGTTTTAATGTGTGCAGCTAGGGAAAGAAAACAACAAAAAAAGTTCCACACAACAGCGGATGGACACTAATTCAGAAACGGGAACTGGCAAGAGCCCCCTTTTAAGATATAATAAATACAAGAGATTTCACAAGCACAGCGCCGTGTAGGCGAAACCTAAAGAGTAATAGAAATCATGAGTTCACAAGAAGCAAGCACTGGGTATACAAGGAATGGGAATCATGGCTTCCAATACAGCGAGCACAATGTACAAAAAAATGTGAGCAATTACTTCAAACAAACAAAGCACAGGGCACAAAAGGAAAGGAAATTGTAAGTTCACATGAATCAAGCAATGGATACAAAAGGAATGGGAACCATGACTTCACAAAAAGCGCACACAGAGTACAAAAGGAATATGAACCATGACTTCACAAGAAACAAGCACATGGTACAAAAGTAACGAGAAAATGACTTCATACAAGGCAGAGTACTGAAGTAATTGAAATTGTGTCTTCACAAGAAGCACTAGGTACAAAAGGTATGGGAACTGTCTTCACAAGAAGAAAGCACTGAATACATTGAATGTGCACACTCAATAGCTTTCAATTCTGCTCTAAATCTCTGAAACCTTTTGTAAGTGTTTTCTTACCTGATAGGTGTTGTCAAAACTGTCATACATAAATCTGGTGATCAGTGAAGTCTTTCCAACTAAAAGAAACAAGAACACACAATGATTAATGCGGATTGTTTTCATAAATATTGGTCAAGTAATTACAAAACATCGAGGGTCCCAGCTAATTGCAAAGTGTACTGGGCATCAACAGCTAGTGAAACCATCATCATACTACAATCTGGAAGCCTAGAACAAACATGGGTTGAGGGTGCTTTACTCCTACTTTTGGAATTAGGGATGTCCTGGGTCCAGACAGCCATGGGGTCCGCTGCGTAATATAAACAAACTTTTTTAAAGCCTCATGAAACAATGAATAACCAAAGTAACATTTTACATGGGAGTCAATGAGAGCCAAACCTAAACACTATATAAGACTTTTGATTCACTTAAATCAATGCAAAAACTGAAAAGAAAAGCAGAAGGACAACATCTGCTTAATTCCAGGAAACATTTGATTTAAGTTAACTTGAGATGAATAGGGGTCTTTGGCATAATAAAATCTATGCTGCAATCGTCTATAAGTACTTTCTACTATTGTTCTTTGCATGCAAGTGGTTCTACTTTCCAAAACGACGGGACAGAGAGTGGAGCAAGGGAATAAACAACAATGAATACGAAAATAATAAGTGGATAAGATATTTACAATGAGAAGACTACTGTTCTCAATGCTTGATTGTTTCGGGACATCATCTAAAGCTGCTACAGAACTCATGAGTTGTACTAGAGTTCTCACGATTTGAGAACTGATTTTTGTGCAGCTTTGAATCTGCGCAGTGGAGGTATTTGGTAGATGACCAAATACATTTGTTGCATTCCATCACACACGTTTAAAGGATGACTGACACTCAAAAATAGTGCTGAAATGTTTGCAATTTCTTTGCATAATCAGAAACCCTCTCTTCTCTGATCAATCTCCTACTCTCCTCATCCGCAAATTCTTTTTTTTGTAATTTTAGATTATTTTCAAATTTGCTGGTGTTTAATGATATTTGTAATCTTTCACAGCTTACTTTCATAAAACTACTATAAAGAAAACCACATACTTCTTAAGGTATGTGAAAGTTACTTGAGACCGCCTACATTCATTTTGAATCACAGTCTGAAAAGTAGCGACAGGTGTTGGAAATAAGACCTATACCACAAGTGGATAGCAGTTTCACACCTTAAAAGCAAGGCAAAACTTTAGACAATACTTTTCTATTAAACACGCATAGGACATTTTCAAATTACAGATAAAATTACTGCATATACATTAAAGAATTTATATAGTTATGAGATTGAATAATGGCAAATTTGGATAGCACAACTATAAACTGTTTTTACAGAAATACATCAAATATAAAACAGCAGCTGTCAGATTGGGGTTTGAACACACAATTTGGAAGCACTATGTAAGAACTCCACATATGTTCTTCAATTGAGAAATAAAACTACTAAACAAGAAGGAAGTCATCTATAAAGACGAGTAAAAGTCACACAACACAAATTGCTATGTTTACAGGAAGGCACACAGGATTCAATAAATACCTTTAATCTGTTACATAATCTCTTTACTGAACAGGTCTAACCCAAACTCTTGTTGAATGAAATCTCCCTGATGTCCGGACACCACTATCTTTATCCCCCTTGCCACATGCCTCCACCCTAAGCTACCAGTACCCGTCCTTGTTCCAATCCTTTCTATCACACAGGAGCACCACATAATCCTACACCTCACCTTAGCCACTTGCACTTGAGCTGAAAAGCTCAATTCCCCTTTATGTACGCCACCGACATGTTCAAAGATGTGAATTCTTCATCATCGTTCAGGGTACTCAACATTTCCGCAATGTTGCCAGGGGTTCGACCAAGATGTTACAGTTGAAAGCGTGCATGTTACATTATCTCAAATACTTGTTGGGCTTGCGTGCCGAAACCATAAGTGCCAACAACTCAGACAAGTTGCAAGCCCAATGCACACAAATGGTCTAATTCACACTCAAAGTCTTTCTTCAAACTTAAAAGTAGCTTACGTGCCTAGTACTCAAAAAGGGTGATATACTGGTTGAGCACAACCTTTTCAACTCGCTTTACTCCTCCCACCCAAACAATTTCTACCCACACCTTTTGTCATGTAGACTACCACTTTAGCTTCACTACAATCAACCTTGAAGTTAAAATTAAACACCCCAATCAGTTCTATACTCTTTCAACCAAATGAAAAAATGTTCCTTACACCATTCCGGCCTGGTGAAATTCTGAAACCCTCTGCCACAATTTAAGGGAAAGGGGGAGCCAAAGTCTGTCATGGCTTGTCTAGGCCATTCATGAAAATGTTGCAGTACGATTTTTTTCTTCTCCTCCTCTCTACAGCAGCTACTTCCCCTTTATATGTTTCCATATTTCATCCTTGAACCTCAGTTACCAGAAAGAACCCAACTTTCTACCCATTTTAAACTACCTTCTTTCTGTTTGGGTATGTTACCAGAGCTGCCTTTCACATTCTTCATCGATTTACACACATAATGAACTTTGTTACATTTGTCCATCTTTGTTGCTACTGGAAAGACATGTGCTTGTGACAAAGTTAGACATTTTATTAAAATACAAAGAAAGGAGCCACCAGTTGAGCTACCAGGACGAAGAATATTGGGGTTTTAAACACAAAAATTCAGAAGCACAATCCTAGTACTACATTACATCACAAAGCTTAAGAATAACTCCACACTTTCTCAGTTGTAGACCTAATGTATTAAAGCAACTTTGATATAGAAATTGGGAAAGATCTTTGTTTAAACGTGTAGTAATAATTAGCAGGGGAAAAACTACATTCAGATAATTAAAAAGTACATATTTCAATATGCAGCTAAAGAAAAGGCAATTGGCAACAACCTTTTAGGCAGCCCAAGTCAATAACAAACTATAGTTATGTATCCTACTTAAGCTTTTTAAAACATTTCGAAAAACTATCATTGGCTTAATATTATCCATGTCAGTTGTTCCTGTAGACAGATTTAAGAGTGTTGCAGAACATCAATTTCTGTGTACTCGGCGTTTACAGACTTCATACAATAACATATCCACTAAAGAGATCCCACAATCGACCAAAAATTGCAAAGGACAGACTAAAAGGATACTAGAAGTCAAACAGAAACTAACACTGTATGACTCACCTGTATTGAAGTGTGATAAAAAATGCACTGCAGAGTTGAAAAAAATCAAGGCACTCCACATAACTTTGCCTATTTTTTTATTTACATATGATTTTACGTAGAACAACTTATAGGCAGTGGATGTTAGTACACTTAACAAGTAAGAACTTAAGAGATCATGGATACTGATAAACCATTACATAAAACTAAGACTGCTAATGTAACTAAGTCATGAACATCTCAGTAAATAGATAGGTAGGAGAAAAAAAGAAGCACTCCATCAATGCACCCACAGTCCACAAAGAATGGCCTCACAGCTTACAACTTTCACATTGCTTCTGGCCTACATTGAAACCCTCTGCAACAGTTCTTAGTTTGTAGACATTTACCAGACTGCACATTCAGAAGTACCTTGAAGGTGCACCCCAATGGATCACACATCTATACAAAGCAAATTTGTTTAGAAGTAAATTATGCAGACCACCTTCGAATGGAGAATAACCCTTTATTTATATATAGAAAATGCATGCTACACCTTTTCTTTGCTACTTCATTTCCTTTCCTATACCAACAATGTCAGGAAACCGAAGCGATGTAACTTGCGGATCTGGCTAGATAAAGCTTTTGTGGAGACTACCCACTCTCCAGACAAAAGCATTACTGCAATCTGTGTTTCTGCGGAGAACTTCCATTAGGATAATCTCAACCAGTAAATACTACATGACAGCCTTCATCAATAATGCATCAAAATTCAAACCACAGGGAAATACAACTCTTCCTCCGTTAGGAAAAACACCATAGTCACGTAACATTACCCACTGCAGCTACAAGTATGCAGCACATTTCTGCAACCCACAAATTACCCAGATCACCCAACTTTTAACAATGTTGGGTGACTGACTTGCAGGCGATAGTTGTAAATTGTAAAGCTCATTGTAAATAACTGGATCTTTGGCACTAATTGGAAGTTTCTAGCCAGCAAAACAGCAGTCTCAATTAGGACTTTATCTCGCTGTTCACCGAGCCTTGACATGATTGACGTGCAGAGCCAGCCTCTGAGCAAGTGAGATGGTGTGCTTCCTCCCTGAAGACAGCAGCCAAACAGCTATTAGGAAAGAAGCCTAATGCCAGGGTCGGTTACCAGCAAAACATATGAAGCAGTCATTTAGGAATCAGCCTTTTACTATATAAATCCAGTCGTGCCAACAATTACAAGATGAGACATCCAGCAGGCCGTCTCAAACATTGAAATGGCCAACGTGAACACTATCAGAAGAGGCAATACGATTATGCTAACCGACTTTGAAACCAAGCGAAGCCAAGTGCAAGTATGGCATCTACTAAAGATGTATCAGGAGAACAGCATATCAGGGGCTAAAAATACAAGGTGGCCAAAACCTTCAACTTAAGGCTTCACTGAAGTTCACTTGATCTTTGTGTGCTTTTAGCTGAGCATTAACAGCTGAAATACAGGTGGCCTCAAAAAACAAGACCGGTTCTGCTGAACAAGAAACTGACCATACATGAAGCGTTATTTCCTTACATAACAAGCACTGGCAAAGCCAATAGGTCTCACCTTTGGGGCAGAGTTCTTAAAAAAAAAAAGAAAAGGTGCATCCTGCCAGGACGTGCACACAGCGCATACACATCATGGCACTTAGACTAAAATTAAATGAACTATCTAAGAAATAATGTTTTCACTTAAATTTTGCATGCACTGTTTCAGAAAGCCCATTTAAAATTATTTTCAAACCTAATATTCATCCAATACAGATGAGTGGCTCAAGAACATGAACCAGCTAACATGCTCTGTACTTATGCAGTAGTGTTAGAGCACAGACCTTCAAGGAAAGGTTCAAAGACAAACCTCCATTTGAAGACCTTTCAGGTCCAGCTGCTCAATTGCCTTCCTAAATCTGTAGAAAGGATTTCCACTAAAATAAATTAACTAAGGAATGTGAACTTTACAAGGCCACAATGTGTAAAAGGCATGTTTGAAGAGTCCTCTTAGGAAAAAAATAATGGAAGCGTTACACGAAAGAACAGAGGTTAGGCAACAAGATATACAGATTTAATTGACAGAGTTTTGCTAAGTGAACAATGTTCTATTGCTGTTCCCTTGCGAGCACTTGCTACAGCACAGTAAATTGAAGCTGGGCAAGAGTCATTAAGAGCCTCAGAGAAAGGGTACCTTGCCCACTATTACTTGGTCGTTATTCCCTTAGAGACAATTCTTAGTTAAATGCCAGTTCTAAACAGTTCTGTTTTCATGAGTCTCATGCCCTAAAGAAGAGATTCTAATCATTTCAGAGTGTTGGTTCCAAGGACCCGTATCCATGCCTTGCTTTGCGAGTAGGGAAACAGTTATTCTGTGGCACTTAGTTCTACCTGCCTTTTAGTTATCTCTGGCAATATCACAACAGGTAGAGGCAGGGCCAAAAACTGTCACCTCAGTTTTGAGATGGGAGGTCAAGGGGCACACAATGACTAATTTAAAGTGTCCCTGCGTCAAGAGAAAGTTCTAAAAACAAAATGTTGATTGCTGCAAAAACAAAGCATTTGCAATGCAATAGGTCTCGCATTTGTTAAAATTAGAGCTGTTGGCATGGAAAATGACAATGTTTTTTACTTTTGTTTTTTTATTTGTGGCATAGCGCATTGATGTGTAAAAAAGCAAAAGTGAAAAACGTTGTCATTTTTAACGCCAACAGCTCTAACTTTTACAAATGCGAGACCTATTGCATTGCAAATGGTTGTTTACGTCAAGTTGCAGGATTCAGTACCATATGTGGCCAAAAGAGGTCCCATGGGACCTCTTTTGGCCACATATGGTACTGCATCCTGCAAAGATGGAGTTATTGGCATTCTAAATAACAATTGTTTTACCTAGCCACTCTACACACACGAGCAGAAGACGTGCACACTAACCGCATTGAGGCATCCGCCATTCATACCTGCCTTCTGCAGCTGTCCAGAGAGGAAGGAAGGGGGGGGGGGGAGGGGATAGGATGGAAGTGCCTCAAGCAAACTGGGATAGGGAATAAGCAGCAGGGCCTTGTCCGGCCTGGGGAGGAGACAAGCAGGAGACCTGCATGCACCTCCAAACGCCAGTCCTGAAAACCAGTGGCTCCACTGCAGGATTTCTTTACTCGCTCCCCCTGCTGCAAAGTCGGCACAGGGATGCTTGTTTGTGCCCGTGCAAAGCAGGTGGAGGTTTTTCCACCACCATTCCCTGGACGGCAAGGGGCAATTGTTTTTCCATAGTCACGTGCTGAGGAGTCCATTTCCAAGAATACGAATCTAGCATTTCAGTTCAAACACTTCCACACGGTGCTTTGAGACAAAAGCAAAGAACCATGGATTCCAAAAGAAAGGCACAAGTGCATTCCCCGACGACACACACGGAATAATCAATGGAACAGCACCAAAACAACCCACAACTAAGAGTTCACTTTAGATTAAAAAAAATTAAATTAATAATGATTATTCACTTTTAAGTAGCACTAGCTAATGGATCGTGGCACCCGCGCTTTAGCTTTAAACTTCTTAAGCTAAAGCACGGGTGCCGTGATTGCTTCAAAAGTAAAGTAATAGAAACAAATTTGATTTCTCTACTTTTGACGCAATCAGGCAGCCACGCTTTAGCTTAAGATGTTTAAAGCTAAAGCGCGGGTGCTGCGATTGCAACAAAAGTTAACAAATTTTTAAAAATGGCGGTTGCACGTTTTTTTTCTATTTGTTTACTTTTGTTACAATCGCAGCACCCGCACTTAGGTTTGAACATCTTAAGCGCGGGTGCCACGATTGCTTCAAAAGTAAAGAAATAGAAATAAGAAAATCACTTTTTTTCCTATTTCTTTACTTTTGAAGCAATCGCGGCACCCGCACTTTAGCTTAAGAGGTCTAAAGCTAAAGCGCGGGCGCCGCTATTGTATCAAAAGTAAATAAACAGGAAAAAAAGGCATGCGGCCGCTTCAGCGATGGAAATTTTAAAAAAATTTGAAAAATGCGCGGCTGCCATAATTCTAGCCGCGCTGCATACCAAAAAAAAATAAAAATACTTTGCTGGAGAGCGTGTACTGCCTGCAACAGCAGGCAGAACAAAGGTTTTTAGGAAAAATGAGTTCCGAGGCTGTAGATCAAAGGTAAGGAGTAACACATGTAACGGGGTGTCCTCATGGGAGGTTACAAGAAGAGAAAAGGCGGTACTAAGGAGGCACTACTAAGCCTATTGACCAATGAAAAGCCACCATTTACAAAAGACAATGACAGGAGCCAATTAAAAAGATGGGCGAAAAGTGGGAGTAGCTTCATGCCGATATTCTGAATGCTGCATGTCTCGAAGAGACAGCGCAAGCGCTGTCTAAGCGAGACCTAAAAACAGACTTGGGTAAAGTGGGCAGGTTTGGTAGCAGAAGAGGCAGCAAGCCCTGATAACAAATGTCTAACCAAGAATGTTCTGAAGCAGGAACTGCAGACACTAGTTGCTTGATCTAGAGCAGACACCAAGATTATAGTACTAGCAGATGTCAGCAAATGGATGCTTTGCAAGGCACCTCCACAGAAACATGCCAGTGGAAGAGTATGGATACTGCTTTGATCCATTTAAGAATTCCAGAATACAGGCTACAATACACCAAGCAATGGATAACTGACAGCCGCCAGTCTTCCTGGAATGAAGCAACATACATATAAAACTTGTCAAAAGAAATAAAAGTTTCCTGCTGATCTAAACAAAGTTTCTTATAATTGTGACAATCCCCCTCAATGTTGCGTGGCAGACTCACCAAAAATGCATAATTGGAAATCCGAGAGAAACTTTGGTGAAAAAGAAAGGATATTTTCTAAGGGGACATTCTTATACTTAAGATCTCACTAGTCCTACTGCGCAACTGAATTGCAATAATAAAAGCACCCATCTAGGCCCTAAGTGTGCATCACTTATTGAGAGAGATTGCAAAGCTTCCCACAAGGGGTGGCAGATGGGGACGTGGAAGTAAATGCAACCCTCCTTCAGATCTATGGCTAACTCTCCCTAATCTCAGTTGGAAAGTCAATTAGATCTGTGCTAGAGCCATCATTATGAATGACTCCATAGAGAGGGGAAAGCTGGTGAGGATGACAACTAGAATAGTAGTAACATCAACCGCTGTCTGCTGAAAAAGATAGAAGCAGTATCTTTGAATTGACCTTTTTTGGGACCTCTATTATAGCTCCCAAATCTAGAACCTCACAGCCATGTTTAGGCCTTGCCTACACAAAGCATTAACTGTCTACAGTTGACAGACCTACTGCAGCAAATATTTGAACACATACCTAAAGTGGACATTGGGTCCGCCCACTTCAAACCACTGACTTTTCTGGAAATTGGCTTGAGGTATTGTCAATCAAATATTAGATCAGCCCACAGGCAACTGGCACTCAACACATCTTTCTTTTGACCTTTCGTGCCCTTACACCTCGTGCGAAGTGCACTGTAGTGCATGCAAAACTGTTTTCCTCTCCCTCCATTTCCATCCACGCTCTCACTGATGTTTTCAATTCCACGCCCTACTCTTTGTATACTTCCCGGTCAACTTTCCACCAAGCACTTTGGCCGGTGCCCACTAATGGTGTGGCAAGCTGCCATCTTTGAATTGCTAAAAATGATGGCAAATGCACACAAGTATGGGAAAGCCAATCACTCTGTGCTCCAGTGTGACATGTGAGACCTCCTGGCTTTAACCAATGCTTGGTAAACAAGTGAATAAGATAAGAGGGACGGCTAGAGAAAAAAAAGTTATATTCATGCCATGGCAGCGTAATACATGTGGCCCAATAATACGTTATTTATAGCAACTTTACTTATAGACACATACACAATACTACAGTGAAGAGGTCAAATTCGAGTTTACCACAGTACAGCAAAGTGGCATGAGAACAAAAAAACAAAAAAAAACGTTACTGCCCCACAGACTGCATATAACAATTAGTTTAACAGGGAACCAGCTTTCCTAACAGTAAGGATATCTCTTCAAAGTGGTTTTAACTTGCTGCACAAAGCTAACCACTTGCATTCTGGTTAAATACCAAATGAAAAAATGCCATGGCATAAACCATATATGCAGATGTGCAATATGCTATTTTCTACAATTGTTTAGGGAGGAGCATCGTGACCCACACAAGGATTTGCCTCTCGTGAGCCGTGGTCCCGTCCTACACTCCACAATTGTAATAAATAGCAAATTACATTCTGCGCATACGTACTGTATACACACATCCCAAACATTCATAAACAGTATCCCTATTAATAAATCGCTTGGTTGGGATGTGGTGGTGTCCGATTTCAGGATATTTTCAGCATATACTTTTTTTTTTTCTTTCAAAGGTTGGTTTAAAACCACACTGATGCCAATTGTTCGGTTACAAAAATGGGCTCCACAAATGCACGCGCACATGGAGCTGAAAAGAGTTATCGTTTCACCATTTTCTAAATTACATGTCATGTCAGTTTATTTATTAAAGATCTTGAATTATTAATAGGGAGTTTCTATAGCAGCTCTCCTGATGCCAGAAGGACTGCAGAAAGGAACTGAAAAGAATCTTGGGGAACAGTGAATATTGGCTCTCTATGGTGTACAAAAACCAGACGATACAAACACGTATCCACATTCAAGCAAAGGAAACAGTTCTCCCCACCAGCCACGATCCGAAAACAGAAGTGAGAGGGCCACTCCGCAGCCCTCCAGAAGGGAGGACGAAGAAAAGCCTAGACCCGAGTCTGCATGAATATTTAGCAGCTTGAGCAGAGCAGGCAGGGAGAAATGCAGCCGAGTGAAGGTAAATGGCACGAAATGAGGGATGGCATCTGTTCTCTGTAAAAATAAGGAACAAGCCTGCTCACTTCCTTCAAGAAGTGACACTGAGCAACTGCAGCGCCGAGCAAACGTGGCAGCGCGCGCCGAGAGGACGCTAATGAATGTAAACCGGGTACAGGCCTGCACCCTCCGTTCAGACAGCAGCGGTCAGGCAAGCTCTTCTCATCAGGTGCCGCTACAATTTGGCTCTCTGCATCGAGCGGAGAAAAGGTGGTGGTTTTTTACACTCAATTGGAAGCGCAACAATCGATTTAATTATACTATTCGAGTGGCCTTCCTGGTCCCGCACGAATGATTTTCACTCACAAATTGGCTTTGGAGGGGTGCTTCTAAACGCCCTTATTCACGCTCCACCTGCTTCGAAGGCTCATAACCGGGCCTTTTTGGAGGGATTATAGGAAGGGGCACACCTCAGGCAGCGCTTTGAAGAGGATACGAACATTAATGGCATTATGGCAGTCAAACAAAAGGCAGTTGATAATGTGTAGGATAGACGTCTATTAAATGGAGAGGCCACCACTAAAGAAAGGGATATTTGGAGATGATAAAAAAAAAAAACAGGATGGTGGGCTAGATCGTATTCTTGCCATATGTGAATACAGACCAACGAAGGGTGAGAACGTTTTAACCTTTTTACATGTTATTGATAATCTAACTGCAAATAAGCACAAAGACAAATGTAACTGAGCACTACTTGCAGGTCCATTCAGAAAAAAGTCGTCACAAAATGTGTGAACATAGGTTAAGAAATACATCTTCGTTTAACCCCAGTTTAACACAGAAAACTCGTTAAATAGATTAGAAACAAATAAAAAAAATAAAAAAAAGATCGACTGGTGAGTGATTTCACAATATGTTTCAAAATCCAGTCTGGCATCAAACAAACCTTCCAGAATGGTTCTTGTTGGCGATCGTCAGCGATGCAGGACCGTGTGAAGAGAAAAGTTTTTTCTTCTACTCGGGAGACGCTCCATTATAATGACAATTTAAAATACCTAATGCAATAGATAGTGCGCAAGCATGGCAAATTTAAGACAAATAAAGAACATGGACAGACCACTAAGGGATGAGGAGCTTCATAGCCCCCTGAAAATCCACCCGCTGCTACACACCGATTGATTACACTACAGGCAGACTGCGCCAATCCTTATTTCGTTACTTTGTTTCCTCTTTCCAGTCAGAGAGCAGCAGCACGAATCACTATCACTACTCAATCTGTATAACATTTAATCCCTAAAATTCTACCTTTCCATTTCAAAATACTCACTACCAGCTCAAAAAAGCAAGAACAATAATCAAAAATAAGGGAATAAAAACCTACATGGCTGAAATATGGATACAAAAGCTATTGATTTCAGCAGAGTACGAGCATGGCCGAACAGATGAAGTGAGGCTTGAAACAGAAAAGCAATGTTGCAAGGAAATGGTCTTCTATATTTATAGATATGGTGCTTCAAACAAATAACCATACATCCATTACATTGTAATCATTTATAGCTCATAATCTTAGCTCTCCCACTTGAACTTCAAATGTTTAGGTCTCGCCTGCAAGTAGCTCTTAGCTGCCCATTACTAGAGAAGCATTGTGCACAATATCAATACTTAATGGGATGGACCAAAGCCCATTACCATTAGTTGAATTTCACGTCAATCTCATTTGCTTACTTCTTATTCAATGGTTTTCCTTCCATTTCCTGGGTTAGTCCCTCCCCAGAGCATAACTTCTTTACCATCCTTTTGATTAGATGACTGGTAGCCTTCAACGGTTGACATTCAGAGAACTATTTTTTTTTGTTTCAGCACAGCAAGGGAGTGAATGCGTTTTCTTGCTCTCTCCCTGGGGTACTGCTTCCCGTCTCACATAAGCAGCTCCCTGTACACAGTGTTGTTCCCCATATTATCTCGTCTGTAGCCCCCCCCCCCTCAATTCCTACAGGTTTTTTTTGCTTTTGATTTTAAACTCCCTCACTGCCTCGAGTGCATTTGTTTGCCCCACCCCCCCAACCACTCCCCACTGTTCCCACACCCCCATGTGTTGACTTCTTCTCCAACCCGCCATTCCCATTAGGCCTTTGTGGTGTTTAAAAAGGAAATGCTGTTTATAAATAAATAAAACAAAGCAGCTGCAATTTGTTCCCGAGACACTCCTTTATCAACACCGATTTCACACAGATTTCATTTTTGAAAAAATGTTTTTAATCAACAGCTCAAGATTGACATCCAGCATTTTGGAATGGCAAAAAAAAAATAGTGGTCATGTCATACTACATGCACACAAATGCATGGTAATGCACGCATGCATGGTAATACACGCATGCATACATGTCACCATTTTCTTCCGTCTTTTTTACGAGGCTGCTCAGCATTGCCAAAAAGTCCCCCTGCCCCCCTCCCTTGCTGATGCTAAACCGTGTTAGCAAAAACCACTGGCAACAAATAGGCCTGCGCTGACAGCTACAAGCTGACAACTATTGGTTTTGCTAAGTGTTTAAGATTTAGCTTTACATAACTGCACTAGACTACACTCCCCCCCCCCCCCCATCTGCTCATAAATCTCCAAGTCATTTGACACTTATGGTGAAAGTCCATTTAAACCCAGGTTTGGTAAGCATGACTTTCACCTCTCCTCTGGTTTGCGACCTGTGTCAGTCATAGCTGGGCCTGGAAGAGACAGCATATAATGTATTACCGCCAAGCTAAGGCAGAAGCCACCACTAGCATAGACCGCTTTTTCCCAGCATGGTTAAATTAGCCTTTACAGTGGCTGGTAAGAAACGATGCAAGTTTTAAAACATTTTTTAAGAGTGGTTGCAAACTTATTATTGCATTTGTTTTTCTATTCTTTACTTTTGGATGATATTTCTGTGCAGTTCATGTATGCGCAGTAAGGTGTCTAGATTTTACAGCGAGTTCAGACCCCGTGCACTGTGTATTGGAGCTCTTAACATATTTTGAAGCAAGGGAACACTGGAACAGGGGAACAGTCCCTTCTCGCCACTGCAAGGCAGAGCCATGGACCCATCTCCCACCTGCAAGTCTCTTCTCAGTGACACCATGGAAAAAATACTTTGGCAAACCGCCACCATCTTGCTTATTTTTGGGACCTGTCCCTTGTAACATTACACAGAAGCATCTGCCTCCCTCACTCGTTGTGTAAAATTAGCAGCAGTTTGCCAGCCAACATGAAGATTCTCATGCCAAAATATACCAAACAAATGGATGGTTTAATTCGACACCAAAATCTAACTGTGCACCAAAACCTAATTGAGCAGAAAGTCCACCTGCAGACAGGTGCATGATTCAACACTACTCACTGAGCATGCGTCTGCACTGGTCAGTTTGTGCAAGGGGAACAAGCTGAACTGTCAACAAGGCAAAGGACATGTGGGGAGCGAAGGAGTTTGCTCTCCTGTGTGTTTCCGGGCATCAACATGGTCAGCACCCCGACAGGAGCCCACAGAGTCGAATATCCTAAATGGTACGGCCCTACGCCGACTACTTGAAGAAACGCTTACAATGCACCATTTCCAATTTGCCAAGTACAACTTTTGCTTTCACACAAAAAGTTATCAATACAACTTTCAAGACTAAATCCTGGCTAAATACAACTTTTGGCAAACAGATCATTGCGCATACATCTTGGAGTGCCAAGAGGAAAACCGCAGACTCCGGCGGTGGATTTTCTCAAAAGCAGTTCATTTGTAAAAGTCAGCCCGTTAGTCTAGTTATCCAATGAACACCTTGTTGCAAAAATGGGTTAATTTTTTTTTTTTTTTTTACTGTGGACTCACTCCAATGACTTGGTGTGCAACTATGCCAACGGACAACCTTTTCCGAGCCTGGTCGGCACCAACTAACTATCCTGGAACACTATGCGCATTCAAACATTGTAACATCGGACATCCTGTGATGCAAATGGAAAACATACACACAAATGTTGCCCAGAAGACAGCAGCTCCATACTTCCTTTCTCGCCAAGTCCTTTCCTTCAGATTGTAACCTCTTGAATAGAGTGTGGTAGTACCTCCATGGAACAGCTCCCTATTACACTACCTTCTTATTTAAAATAAAATTACGGCTCAACATGTGCCTCTCACAGCATCACCTTCACCGCAACATGAACAGGCCAATGGTCAGGAGCTCACACACCTCAACCTACTCTTTATATACTGGTCCTACAATAACTAGACTTCTACAACCAAACATTTAGGTCTGTCTGTAATCGCTCCATGCAGAGTGCCACTATGCCACACAAGTATCAGATAACATTACACGGACACGTTAATAGACAGCAAAGTAACTTCCTCAACATTGCCATCTCATTCGCACAAGACACACCACGCTGAAAGAATTATTGTGCACATTGTGGCATACGTTGCTGAACATTAGAGATAGAGCTTAGGGGACCAAGGTCATCATGCAAAACGAGAGGCCTAAAACAGAAACCCACTCAAGCAGATGCATAACAAATCCCAACCCTGAACTCTGCCCGTCATTAAACGGGTACATTCAATGGAAGCCATGAAATTACAACACTGGTGTTTGATCTCTTGACATTGCAGTCCTAGGCTTGTCGACTGCGGGGCATGATTTATAGGCCTGGCTCTCCCAGCACTGCCCTGTCATTTTATTGCTGGGGATGGACCGCATCCTTGATGACTTTAATTCAGTTATCTCACTAGTGGAGCTGCTGCTGAGCCATTTGTCTTCTCTGCCTAGGACAGCTGAGTAATCACCAGATAGAGAAAACCCGATTAAATAAAACCCGAGATGCTTCCTGCGTCCCCTTTCTAAAGGTCTGCTAACAAACTTCCCCTTGTACACCTTTTACTGTATATCCTTAAACAGAAGTGTGAGGCACTAGTCCAAATGAGATGACCGAAAAATAACGGAGTGGGTCACTTTTCCAAAAGGGTGCTTTTCAGCCAGCAGCTTTTAAGTGTGTCGTCTCCGTAACACAAATCAGGGGCATGGGAATGAAGAAATATAACTCTACCAAAACATGACTTCATCTATTAATACAGATGTCCATATACTATGCCTGGTGCTTTCCCTTCCAGAGATCATTTTTAAACCTGCAACCCCTTGCCACGCCTTGCATAAATGTGTGCTTCCCTCTGTGGGAATGAATAACCAAGGAGACTGTCAGTTTTATTGTAAAATTCCATACTCTAGCACCATAAATGCATTCCACGGCCCCCAAGCCACAATTAATTTCAAAAGCACACCAGGCACGGACTACGCAGCATCAATGGATCACAGCGCATCACCTCTCCATCTTCATCCTTCAAATACACTCGCACTACAACAAAAGACTAAGGAACAAGGGGTGTGCAAAGACAAGAGACTAAAGGCAGCAGTTAAGATGTCAAATTATGGTTTCCTGAAATTGTATATTTAACAGAACTTCCAAGAAAGCCATATGGTCTGAAACGATTACAGAATCAATGAAAAAGTAATAAAAATGAAAAACACAATAAAAGGGAGGGCACGTGCACACACAAATCATATATAGGTTGCTGCACTGGCCTCTGTAGATAAAAAGACGTGAGCGGAGGTCAATTAAAGACATACTTTGAGGGGGCCATGGATGGGACTTTGCTGTCCAGCAACAGAAAGGACAGCCAGGATGTCCGTCCTGTGATTTTGTCAGATTAGCTCGGTGCAATGCCAGCGCTGGGCGCACACAGACAATTCATGATAAAATGGCGTGAAAGTGCCAGAATGCTTCTTCATTCGCCAAGGTGACCTAGCATAGATGGATTGGTATTTTGTGTACTCTAGATAATAAAACCTGCTTTACAAGGATAGAAATGTTAACGAAAAAAATTTCAACTCAAAGAAAGCATTCTTATAAAATTATGGGAAGACTGTATATATGGCATTTTATTAGACAAATACTGCTCTTGGATGCCGTTCATTATCCTTTTACATTACACTAGACGGTATTCAGAGGCAATCCAATGCGAGTCCATAAAATATTTAATTTCTAATCTTCCCAAAATGGTTTCGATACCACTCAACAGCTCATTTTCTTTCTTGCTTTATGAAGATTCAGTAGATTGAAGGTCTGATCTGCATCGAATGAGCAGGCCTGAGAAATGTTTAATTATGCATTTGACAAACTTGGCGACCATTTAAGTGCACGCCAACGTATACTCAGCGTAGTACTTCTATGTACCTACTCCTCTACTGGATATGTAAAGCACAAACCTAGCTACGAAGCAACAGTGCCGTACAAGAGAACAGTTAACAATACAAGTGAAGGCAGGGAGAGGGGAAGAGTGCATGGGGGGGGTTTAGCGGATACTGGACACAGACGACATAACTGCGGGGACACTATAAAAGGGAGACCAGAGAGGAGGGAGGCACTTAAAAGAAAATGGCGGATGGGGATGGGAGGAGTATGAAGAGAGAAGTTAATACTTGAAGAGATGAGTCTTGAGCTCTTTCTGGAACTGCACGAGTGATGCAGAATATTGGACTTAATGCAGCATTGTATTCTACATTCTGGGACACAGCAGAACTAGAGCCCAGGTTTAGACAATGCCGCTGTTTAACCTGTTGCTAACAATATACGAAGAGTGAGGTTTGGATTACCCCTTTAAGTTATTGGTTTTCTCCAATCAGCCTCTTTCAGCTACTGACCGGAGACTATGTCAAATACTTCATGGGGCAGCACAAAAGAGAATTCATACATGACCATATGCTATTAGCTGTTTCAGTGTAGCCTTCAACTTCTACTCAAGTGCCTGTATCGAACTGCAAGATTGACTACTTTGGAACTAAAGGCCTCTATTGTCATCTGCTAGCTCGCTTCCATGTGCCTCGCTCTAATATGCAAACACTGCATGCATTAGCACATTAAATACAGTCCTACCTGCTCTAACAATGATTGTTTCCTTACTGCAATTCCTGATTCCTGGAGATGCCACTGCTGCGTGTTGACCATGATCCACTCGAAGTATTGTTCTTATGTGCAAGGTATGGTGGATTGTTGATAAGACTTGCAGATTTATTCTGTTCTGAATGTGACACAAGGACGCCGAGGAAGCCAGTGTAGAACTCTGCATCTCACAGTAGTTGTATTATGTTTGAGAAGGCATCTGATGAGAAAATGCTCTAGAATGTACTCAGTTGGGTCTCTGAAACGCCAGCAGATCATTGCCATCGTGTAGAGGGGACAAAACCAACACCTATAAGGTTGTCCTGATTACTTCTTAGTGCCACATCTTGGCACTGGCTCCTTCCATCTTGGGTCGGGCACTCACCTAACTATGTAATCTATCCATCAGCTCCTTTATAGTTCCAGATGGCTGGAAGCATGCCTGTGTTGTCCCTCTCCATCAGAAACCTAAGGCAGACTCTTAAATTCGGAACAATTACAGGGCTATTTCTTTGCTCCCCGACCAAAGCAAAATTCTCGGCAAAAATGGTATTAACCAGCTCTCTATCCACGCAGAAAATAACTGAGCTGAGCCCGTACAATCTGGTTTCTGGTCCAAGCACAGTATGGAGTCTGCGTTAGTGGACGTCACTGATGACCCTCAAATGCTCTTAGATAAAGGACACTCTGCTGAACTTATCCTGCTTGATAGGTCAGCAGCTTTCAAGACAGTCTCCCACTCTGTAATACAAAGACACTTCCATATGGGTATCGTTAGAAGGCTCTGATGGGAAGGCTCCTTTCTCTCATAGATCTCAGACCATGAATATACCCCCATTTAAATCCAAGGGATCCAAAGTCACACGTGGTGTTTCTCAGGGCTTGTCTATGAAAACCACTTCAACATCTACATTTTCCCCACTCGCTCCCCTTGTTCGATCATTCAGTTTCAATCTGGTATCTTAAGCCAACACCCAAATAATTGTATCCATTTCTAATAATCCTGATCTTACTCGATCTGATTTTTGCCTCTACTTGAGTGCAGTTGCTCGTTGGATACACACCTGTCTCAAGCCCAACAGTTATAAACCGGAATCTTACTTTTTTTGCAAGGAGGCAAAGGCTTGAACTTCAGCCTGGTGGCTTGCTGAGCTCCGCTCTACCAATGCCCCCTCTTCCCAGAACAGGAACTTGCGAGTTCTGTTTGATTGGGACTTATCCTTTGCCAAACATCACTTTGGTTTTCAGTATGCATTCCAACCACCTTCGGTTGCTCAGAATGTTTCTCAGGATTCGTCTGCAAAACCATAATCCATGCTTTCATTACATCTCACCTGCATTATGGCAATATTTATCTGGGCCTCCTGAATTACCTTACATATACTACAGATCATCCTGAACTCAGCATCTAGGCTGACCCTCAGTTGCCCTCCCCTACTCTCCATGTCTCCCCATCTTCAGAGCCTTCACAGGCTCACAGTTAAAAAAAAAAAAAAAAAAAAAAAAACCTCAATTTAAAGGCCTTTGCTTAGTCCATCACGCCATTTACAGCACAGGCCCAACATACCCTAGACACATTTACGCTACATCATCCCTCCTGTACATTCCCTAGAGTTACATTTACGCTACATCATCCCTCCTGTACATTCCCTAGAGATACATTTATGCTACGTCATCCCTCCTGTACATTCCCAAGAGATACATTTACACTGCATCACCCCTCCTGTACATTCCCTAGACATACAATTACACTATATCATCCCTCATGTATGTGGAGGTTCACCTTTTCTCGAATTGTAACAGTTACGGACATTAAAAAGGCCATCCTGGGTGGCAGTCTTTATTTTGGCTTCCAAACTCTAGAATAGCCCCGGTCTCATTAAAGAGTATTCCAGATCTCAGCCTTTTCAGGGAACAACTCAAGACCTAGCTTTCAATGACTTTTCTGTCATCTCCTTCTCGCCTACTGTCACCTAACCCCTCCTGACGCAGTTTCTAGCAGCAGGGCGTCCCAAGGGATATTTGAACAATTTACCAATCATTAACATTAATGAAGAATTTAAACAACCATGCCTGGATGTTGGCAAGATGGTCCTCTAATTGAGTAATCTCACTGCCAGGTGAGATTCCCAGGTACAGCTTGGTGTTTGTTGTCCAAGTATTGATGGACAGTGGTGTTTTTGCGGCCAGCAAGACTACCAAATGCTACAAGTGGTGGTTGAAGTTTACCAGTGAAGGGGCGAAGCCTTGAGAAAGAACAGAGGTGACTGCAATGGTTGCGGATTGGGAGTGACAACTGGACCTACTGGGCTCTGTTGTTCAGTTATGAAGTGTACTGGTACACAACTATTCTATCAATGCCCATTCAAGATCAGAGGATGCGGAATAGGGTATAGTGATAAAAGGTGTAAAAGTTTCCAGAAAGGACTAAAACATAAAGGTAGTCATTTTCAGACATCAGAAGAGGACCACAGAGCGCTTGGAGGTAGTACTGCATTGTGGCCCGAGGCAGGACAAGTAATTTTCTAGGATGACATTGGTTTTGACCACCTTCTGAAACTGGGAGACAACAGATCTCAATTCCCTGGGAATTGTAGGTGGATGATCAGACCGTAGTTAGCAACGGCATCTAGGTTCAAGTTGGCCTTCTTCAAGGGACGGACAATTTGACCAGTCTTGAGAATATCAAACAGACAGCCTGGCTTAGAGAATTGCTGATTTATCATAGGCAAGAGAAGGTGCTGGAACCAAATTTAAGGAGAAAAATCTTAAGGCGAAATAGAGCCTCTTTAAAACAATATTAGAATCAACAGTAAGCCGGACCTCAAACTGTAGTCAAATAGTAATATACATGTGAAAAACTGAAAAGCAAACTGGAGGATAGAAAGAAGCAATCACATCGGACTGCTTCACAAAATTCAGAAGGCCCTAAGAAAAAGTGAATTACTAATCTCTACAAACATTTTTTTTAAACCACTAACTACAGAGGAACAAAACAGATGACAACCATATTGACAACACAAGAAGACACATAATACCGTGAAACTAAAGAAAATCCCATAAATGGGAATGAGGTATTGCGGAGTTAAGAATTTACAATGATACAACAAACTACCTCTAGCAGAACGTTGACTCCTCAGAGGCAGTGTACTCCGAACATGTGGACCACATATGGCATGCAAAAGTGTGCTACCAGGGATATCTCTGAACATTCTACCCACAGTAGATGCCACATGATGGCAAATTTTGATTCCCAAGAAATCCCTATGCAAGTGCGGTAAAAGCAGAAGGGCGCACCAAGGATGTAGCTACTAAGAGATGGAACAAGTCTGGCATTAAGACTATGCACCAGGGAGACAGGGTGCCCAGAAGGCATTGGCGCAACTTTGCAGAGATGTGTACTGGTGATGTGTACCAAAGTACCATATCACATGGACTAGCTTCAGAGGAGGAGGAGGAGGATATATTGTCTAGCAATGAAACTGGAGACTTTGGAACGTAGGGACCAGGGTTAGAATCCTGGCCACTGCACCCAAGTGAAATGGTTCAACTGCTAGCAAATCAAGTAATCTCTTCATGCCTAAAATATAAATGTGACATTCAAATTGTGAAATGCAATTGTGTAATTCAAAGATGCAAATCCACACTTGATGTATGCGATCTTGTATCACTTCCCAACACTCCTGTAACGTAAGGAGCTTCTGTAATTGTAAGTTCTCAGCTAAGTGTGTGCTACATACAGAGGAGACTTACCCAGGCCATTTACTTCCCAGGCAGGACCTCCAATAAAGGCTGTACGTGTGCTCCTTCCAAACGGGCACTTCAACTAAAACACTTCACTAAATAAGAACGGCAAAGAGGATGTGTTGTAGGCTTCTGTGAAACCAGGAGTGCAGCCGGGGACGCACATGGTCACAGACTGCAGATACTTCACAGACCCCCCAAAGGCAGGTGTCCCGGCTACAATTCAACGGAGGCTCTCCACTTAAACGTGCCAAAGATCTGCAGGTGTCTCTCACACGACACCCAGGGCACCATCAGAGAGTCACCCTCCATCTGAGACTCGTATACTCTGAATTAAATAGCAGTGTGAGGCGCTCTGAGATCAGGAATACCTTTGTACATCAAAGTATGCTTTTTAATATCAGTGTTCTCACTTGGAAAGCTTGCGCATGTTCACAAAAACAGTGCTCTGCTGTTTTTAGGTCTCGCCTGAGCCAGCGCGCATGCGCTGCCCTGCGAGGCTTCTAGAAACGACTTTGAACTGGGACCACACGCTCGTGCGTGTGCTTTTTTTGCTCACACGCTATTGGCCTTTGCGTGCGTCTTTCTAAGAAAGACGCAAGACACACGATGGACGGAATGCAGAACAAATCAAAACATTCACCCCTAGTCAACAGATCTGGGTTAAATCCATCATTCTTTTGCTCACCATGCCACCCCAGTTTAGACCTGGCCATATGCAAATCAGTCTTGACCCTGTGCCTCATGGGAACAGTCCAGCCCGAACTGCCAAGCCAGGTCCTCCCTGGACCGGAAACAAGCATCCTAGGACCGGTTTCGGGGTTTCAGCCAGGATAGCTTGATTCCAGTGGCACAGTGAGCCCGGACCCACGTCTGGGCATACCCGGCGCACTTAGGGCGAGGAAGCAAAAGACACACAATAGGACGGAATGCAGAACAAATCAAAACATTCACCCCCAGTCAATGTTTGCATTGTCAGCATTCCGTCCATCATTTGTTTGCTGCAACACTTTTCGCCCTAAGTGGGATGGGTATGCCCAGACGTGGGTCCCTTGCTCACTGTGCCACTGGATTCAAGCTAGCCTGGCTGAAGAAGGGTGACATACCCTGAAACCGGTCCCAGGCTGCTTGTTTCCGGTCCAGTGAGGACCTGGCCTGGCAGTTCGGTCTGGACTGTTCCCATGGGGCAAAGGGTCAAGACTGATTTGCATATGGCTGGGTCCAAACTGGGGTGGCCTAGTGGGCAAAAGAACGATGGATTTAACCCAGATCTTTTGACTGGGGGAGAATGTTTGCATTGTCAGCATTCCGTCCATTTGTTTGCTGTAACACTTTTCTAAGAAAGACAGCACGCAATTGGCCAAAGGCGTGTGCATGTCCCGCCTTCTCTCTCCCCTGGCCTAGGGAGCGAGCAGCAGCGTGGCCGGGTGCCAGCTGCATACCTCACATTCCTTGCAGTGCGCGCGCACCGCGCTCGTCTCTTCTTCCTCTCAGCACAGAAAGCTCTCGTGACCCCCGTCCCTTCCCTTGCGCCCAGTCCCTCCTGTGCACGCACCGCGCTGGTCTCTTCTTCCTCTTAGCACAGAAAGCTCTCGTGACCCCCCCCGTCCCTTCCCTTGCGCCCTCTCCCTCCTGTCGCCCTGATATCTATCGCCAGTCCCCGCGCTCACATCATTCGCCTGTCTCTGCCCGCCTTTTCTTCTCACGGTCTCCTCTTTCTGTCTCCATCTTTTACGAACAGCCGCCTCCCTCCCTGCCGTCTTCCTGCAGCCTGCCTCTTCCTCCCCCGCCATGATAAACTGTTGTTTTCCATGATCTACAGAGTAGCACCGCCCGGCTTAGCCTCTCACTCCGATCTTGTGTCTAGTTTCACTGGTGCAAAGTGTGTATGTGCATCTCTCTCATCTTACTCTTGCCTTTAAAAAGAGCAAAAGTGCGTGTCTTAATTGCAGGAAACCTCCTGCAAGAGGTACGTAAATTCCAAAAACGTAGCGAGTTTTGTGGTATTCACCCGCCCACCCAGAAAATGCCCTCGCCCAGAACTCAAGTGTGGCACTCCCCTTACCGATTGAGCTTTTCTTATTTGTAAGTGCCCCCCCTAAGGGCGTAAAATTACACCGGTCCGGGTTCCATGAATCACGATGGTGATTTTTTTTTCTTCTTTTTTGTAGGGCCGAGCGAGCCCATCTCAAGGGCAAAACAAACAGTGCAAGTCGGTTCCTTACGTGTTCGTGATGATAAAACTTGCTGGATACCGGCGGGTGGAAATACATAGGCTTTCCGTTGCATCTCACGTTCAGCTATAACCCAGTCCGCTGTTGTAACCTAAACCATACGTTTGCCGTTGTTTTCATGTTAATGAAGGAATGACCGAATTGACGGTTCCCAGGACTTGACCTATTTTTAGTGGCATTGTAGTGCGTAGTCGCTTTACTGATGAGGGCCTGTGTGGAGAGGGGCAACGGGCCGCTGAAAGTTTCTCTCTTTGAGACCTAGAGGCGAAGGCTGATAACATTGTTTTCAGAATAAGATTTTTTTTCTACTTACACCAAATCGGTAACCTGTCTGTGTCGGTCAGTGTGCACACCCACCCACTTGCATAAACAAAAAAAATGACAACTCGTTTTGATTTTAGATGCTGGGCCTTTCATCTTTAAATATCGTGACCAGGCAACATGGCTTTTCCTGCTGCTTACAGACGCTCACTTCTGAAAAAAAATATTGCAGAACAGCAGTGTGATGTACAAAGATAATCACGCCAACTTCTTAATTTGCTTTCTCTTCTGTTTTCAGTGATGTTTGAAGTTTGCTTCCTTCCACTTCCATCAAGAGCCCTCTCTTTATGTCCCCTTTCCCCAGCCCCCCACTTACATGTACTCACAGAGTGAGCTCTCCATTCCAGTTGCATCACGATAGTCAGGTCGTTAATGCATTTAGACAACAAGCATTTGCAATGCAATAGGTCTCGCAGTTGTGAGAGTTTGAGCTATTGGCATTGTAAATGGCAATGCCTTTTATTTACGTGTTGGTTTTTAAAACAAATAAAAGGCATTGTCATTTACAATGCCAATAGCTTAAACTCTCGCAAATGCGAGACCTATTGCATTGCAAATGCTTGTTACAGTTGGGTTCGTCAGAAGCGAGGCAGCGGATTTTTGATGTGCTCACTGCTACGTTGTTTTCTTCACGGCTCGCTGCGCCGTCCTCGTGTCACCCCACCGGGCGGTGCACTGTGACCTATTTCCAAAACTCTCAACAGTGCCTGGAAAGAGCGTCATGAACACTTTCTCGAGGGTTATGCATTTTGTGCGGCACAAAGAGCCAGATATCTTGGCACCAGCGCACCTAGTTGCTTCCTACACGGTCGAAAGTCCTTAATGCATATTTCAGAAATCCCACGGGCGCAGGAGTTCTCCACACGCTGATGCCCAGCTCTCGAAACAAACCCATCACGCTTCACAGAGAGCAGGGCGATTCCAGTGCCCAGTACACTCTGTAAACGTGCTCATAATCTTGTAAACCGGCCCAAAACGGACGCGGAAAATTGCATTAGCAAGCAGTGCAACTTAATTCCTTCATCCCTTCTATACACGTCTGTTCAGCAAAATTCAAACACTACAATACAAAAGAAAATTGATTTTTACAGCGGACAGCAAGATCTTGAGGACTGGCTGGGTAAAACCCGCAGCGCAGCTGCTTAAACACATCCAAGTACATTGCCAATGCTTTTTACAGAACCCGCTCAAGACATGCAGGACCGAAGCAAGACCAAACATGCCAGCTATTTAGCACGAACTTGAAGGGCACATTTAACATCCATTTAGCACTTATCATGAAACGAACAAAATGTTAAGACTTCAACAAGAGGTTACCCGTTCCTCTACCTTCACTAATTGCGGCTGAGGGCACACTAGTATATATTCTGAAAGCACACGGCTCTGAGGTGGTGCAATGCCATATTAATAGCATGGTGCGTGCTATACAAGTTGTAGTTAACAATACAATTATTTAAATGTGTGGGTACAATCGGTCAAACAGACAATACTGTAATGAGCATTGGTAAAGACAATTGGTCTGAAGTTGGTTGCAGGGCTTTTGGCTTTGTCAATGCTGATTTTCTTCTGTCATTGTTTTCATAAAAAGTTATTGTTGGGGGAGCAACCGTGCCCTTTCCAATAACAAAAAAAAATATTGGCTAAAATATCTTTTTTTTAATCCCGCACACATATCCAGGTTAGTCCTTAGCACTGAAGGAAAATACTTGTGTGCACATACGCTCCTTGTCAAAGAGCAGAATGCGGTCATTCACAGTCAAGTTAACCAGTGGCTGAATTGGGCTGAACCAGTGCCCCATTCTTTATGCTGTACTGAGTGATAGAAAAATGTGATTGACAGCCGACCAACGGATAAAGGGGCCGACCGAAAGCCCCTTTAGGTATATTATATATACTGTTTGACTTTTCATTTTTTAAATTTTTAGTAAAATAGCAGGTATCTTATACAGCAACAGGGACAGAAAAAGACGACTCGAGATCACAACCACCTCAAAGTACCTTGAAGTATAATTTGGCCTTACACATCTACCCAAGCTTCCTAAAAACTATCCTGTTTCCTCAACCTCAAAGAGATGTAAACAAGATGCAAACATCTACCAGTACCCCAGCATTATCTTAACTTCTACAGCAGCAGACTTTAGAGGTAATCAAGTTTGTGTACCACATAATAAGGCTCACAATTAAATACATACATAGGTTGGTTCACAGGCTCCATTACAAGTTCAGATGCGATTCAGGTCTGAAAAGGATGGGAGGCAGACACTTCTGGGACCAAGCACTGCAAATCAAGGCATTACCTACTCTAATCAGCCATACTCTATTATTGCACCCTACCCAACTAGTTAGAAGGTGCCAGTGGTCTTCAGTAGCAAACGGACACTGCACACCCTGGAGGACTAAAAGTAGCATTCTGGACATGTAAAGCAGAAACCAAAGCTAGAAGAAAACCAACCAAATAGAAAGTAGAAGTTCCTCAAAGGACTGTAGAAAAGCACCAACATGGTCCTTACGCAGAGTGCAATGGACTTCCGCATACACAGCGGTCACAGAGCTCCATCAGCTATATTAATGGCAAGCTCACTGGTGGATCTTGGGTCACCCGCAGCCAGGGCATCAGAGACTGAAGGCAAAGAAGGGCAACAAAAAAAAGGCAAGAGGCAATCTTCATCTATGCAGACAAGATATTGAACAATATCCCTGTATCTAGTACGTATTCAGACCTGCACCAATTTAGGAACGCTGGCTATGCAGTCCTCTAAGGAACACTACATCACAATGCAATAAAACTACTTCTGCAACACAGCTGCCTTACCAATCATTTGTTGACTGTCTGACACTGTACAGAGCTCTACAAATACCACATACAGACAGGCATAGATACAAACATCTACATATAATGCAACTCCTTTAAAAGGAAAGGATGATGGCAACAGTTACCCTAGTCGTAAAACCCAGAGTGGTGCAACCTAAACCTCACGTTAAGTAAGACAAATGGAGTGCACCAAGGGCTTCAGAAAAACAGTTGCCAGAAAACTCTTTGGTGTACGCTGACAACCAGAAGATCCTTTGAGAAAAAGCATGTGCCAAGGTGTAGCAGCACCCACTGATCCACACACTGAACTGGAATCTTGTAGCTATACAAAAGATTGCCTTAAGAGTTCTGTGGTCCTGACAGCTTAAGAGATGGGAAATGCTTAGTGAGTGTACCACTATCCATAAAGAACACCTGACAGTCTTATTTTTAAGGTCAAATAGAAGACATTTAAGTTACCCTGGGTTTCTGATCAAGTTTACCTGGATACCCATATACTTTTGTAAGTAAAAAGAGAAGGCTTTCACCATTTTGTTTTCCTCTTAGTCCTTGTCAAGTACAGAGTTATAATAAAGATCCTAATACAGCATGATGACGGTGTAAACACCTGCGATGGAGGAATTCAGGATAAGCAGCACCAAGTTCGGAGATTGTAACTGGTGGTGCAGGATCCTGCCTTGCACCCTCAATAACATTTAGTCTGAATGCCAATCTCCTGCGTGGCCATTCTGATAACTAAGCAGGTCTGTCGTCACTTTTGGTATGGTCACTTTGGGCATTCCATTTTATGATCACTTGATGGGAGGGTAAATCTAGAAACAGGTAGTGAAAGAACTTTCAGCAGCTACTTAAAAGTACATTACCCCAAAGCCTTGACTCTTAAAATCTGGACACAGTCTTGTCATTTAGCATTCCCAACGGGGGGAGGTGCTATGTGAAGGTTTCCAAGCTTGTGAATTTTTTTTTTGCCAAGCATGTCATCTCAGATGAGCGATTTGTGACTGAACGTTTTGCATAGTTCATCTGCTTGATCAATATGCAGTTCTTGCAGGTGGACTCCTGAGATGGGTGATTCCAGGCAATGGCCTTATCTTCTCACAGGAAAGCCCTCCATCTCAACTACCTGCCTTATTTGTTCAAATAATACAAAGCTATTGTTTTTTCTGTGCCATAAAATAGTATGCAAACAGTCCCCAACTTCAGTATGTTATTAAGGCCCCCCACTTCATGGCAACGTCCCTAGAGTCTGTACGATCAAAAAAAGCTCCTCATAATAATGGTAAGGAATTAATCACTATGATTTGATGCCTTTAACAAACGTTATAGCCCACCGAAACTAGATAAGACTAAAATCACACAGGTTTCGAGAAAAATACAAATATTTCAAATTTAAGACATAAAAGAAGTAACTGTTTTGTAGAGACTAACTACATTAGTTATCGCTCAACAGTGCTGGAAAGAGAAAACTTACACCGGTATTCCAAAATTCGTAGCCCATATTGTGTCAGCTGAAAGGGAGCAGTCAACATACTTTTTTTCTTTTTTTAAACTGTGCTCCAAAGAAATTGACATTAAGTACATGTGACTGTAAATCTGTTCTAGCTAACTTCATTGGGCACAAACAGGTTGCATTTAAACATATCAAGGGGCTGAGGCACCTGCTGCAGAGCTCTTTGAACATCCATCAACTTCAAGGGTATAATAGCACCAAGGTAACTGATGGTCAATACACTCGCTGGAGAGATTAGCGTGCAGCCTAGCCACAAGTCTAGCTCATCATAAAATAGCAGAGGGTTAATATGCCTGGTGCGAAGCATATCACACCACTTGCACACTATAAATTTGTAATTTAGGTTGACAACTTGGCTAGCTACACCTTTTGTCGCAGAGATCCTTGTGTTACCTGCAGGTCACAAGTTAAAATCCTTGTAACATACATTAGCCAGTTATGACCCGGAATCAAGGAGGTACATGCAAAAAAGTAATGCGTATGTTTAGAATCACTATCCACCCCCCACCCCTTGATCTTTCATTACTGTAAGGTTGATAAAAAGGGTTCCTTTTGGTAGTACACTTATTAGCAAGTGCTATATAAATAATGTAGGAAATCTTCCTTTTTTGGACTGGTCACCCTGGATTTTTTTTGGCCTTTCGCTAGACCCTATATTTTGCTGGTTTTAGAATTGTGCACCTTAACCCTGCTAATCAGTGGTAAATTGTCGGTGCTCCCCCTTCAAACATGGTTGAATAGGCATATTCCAAATTGGTATAGTTAACTTGCCAAGAAGTCTCTAGTGTAAGGTAGAAAGTGTACTCAGGACCTGGAAGTTAAATGCCACTAGGAGACCACAGCATCTATTGTGCCATCCACTACAGTGGCTGTGCAAACATGGTTTCAGGCTTAACATTGTAGCCTGGCTGCAGCAGTGTAAAATCTGCATCTCGACCCGTCAACAAAAAAACTTGACGGGTCAAAACATTCCTTTAATATTTAATCCCCAATGTCGACCTTGTAGTCCTCAAGGCAAGGTGCATGGTAATAAATGGAGCATATGTAGAAATGTAATATTAACTTGTCCTTACAGGGACTCGCATCCAAAAGCTATTTTTAACTCTGGTAGTCTAGCTGCCCTCTGTAAAAAACAGAGTACAGATTAAAATCCTAAAAACTGTTTGGCAGATCTTGGGTCACCCGCAGCCAGGGCATCATAAGACTGGAGGCAAAGGAGGGCAAAACAAAAACACAAAAAAACAAAAAAGGCAAGAGGCAATCTTCATCTATATCAGGATTGGGACTAGCTTGAAAAGTAAGTAAACCACTATTTTTAATAGTAATTAAAAATGCATTTCAATTATGAAGTTGCACGTTTAGTAAATCTTAAAGGAAAGCAACTTTTAGAAGACTAACCCATTCCCTGCCTGAAGTTCCTGAAGGCTAATTTGCATTTGCTCTCAAGCTTATCCCAGCTATCAGAATTTGAACAGGTGTGAAAAGGGTGTGAAATGCCCTCCCAAATAATAGCCTGACCGGAATGGGCAGAGAGGACTCCTCTGAACCTCACCAAATTTGTCGGAAGGGGACTTGTAGGCATCCTTTTTGACATTAGTGTCAGATACTCCTTGAGTTTTAAATCCTGTTTGACAGGTCTTCTGGGTTTACATATAACACTTTGGGGTGCACCTGAGAGGCAGAAACAGGATGTCAAAACAATTCCTGTGTATCTACTTTCTGGACGCTGATAAACCCTGCTTTCTCTTACCAGACTTCTGTTTCTGGTTTTATTGGAAGAAAGTGGCTGCTTCACATTGGATTTTGGTGTTAGATGTAGGACGACACTAGAATTACAAAAGTACCCACACAAACCCCCAGCCCTCAGAGCCCAAGTTTAGTGTGGCAAAATAATTTTGTGATCTTGAAAATGCCCAAAGTGGGCAGGGGACTTTTACTCCATTGGTTTGGGGCATGCCCAGGAGTCATTTCCACCTACTACCTTGTGCCAGGCATAAATGTGGCATCCACAGACATCAACTTTAGAACACTCTAGACGTGAAGAACAAAAGAGGACTGGACCTGCCATCCGCATGAGAGGAGCCGTGAAGGATTAGACATGCTCCGTCTTGTCGCCATGACAAAGACTATAAGCATAAGGTTAACCTGTTCAAGCTACAGAGACTACAAGCTACAAAAGGCCTTTCCTTCAATTGCCCAGCTAAGCATTGGCAACTGGACCTGGATTGGACCCTACTATTGGCCTTTGAGACCCTGTGGCTCTCCAAGTGCCTCCCCTGGGGTCCAGGGGAGCTTTAGAAGTCTAACTCTGTGGTGGATTGAGAAATAAAGGACTAAAGTCAGAAGGTAAAATCTTTGACCAGGATGAAACTGATTGGTGTATATGAACCGCGCTCCATCACGGCCAGCTTCACACTGCACCTAGGTCCCAGACTACCGAGATCATTGACTATCATTGGCACTTTATCTTCTTGGCGCTATTCCTACTTAAAACTTTAAAAATTGATATCTCCGTTTCCCCTTTCTGGATTTTTAACATTTTGGTGTCATTTCGTTTATTACATGTACTATTTTTCGAATTCAATTTGGGATTTTAATTGTTTTGCGTTTTGACTTTAGTGTTTTGGTACTGCAAAATACACTACACATTGCCCAAAGTTAAGCCTGTATACTGTGCAATAGCTACCAGGGGGTTGAGTTCAAGTTAATTTAGTGACTTTCAGGGTTCACCATGGCAAATGTTTCAATTAGTTGAGGTGGGCTGTCACTCATCCCAAATATTAATTACATTTCTTACAGATAGTATTAATATACTAACCGTTGAAGACAGACTGATTCTCATTGTACATACAAGACTTGGAAAAGTCAAAAATCATTCCTCAACAGTAGCTAAATAGGGATAATGGAACACTGGGAGACCCCACAAATCTCTGCATAGGATTTATGGCTGCAGAACATTTAAAAAATGTCAAATTATGGGGGGGAAAAAATCATCAAATCGACAAGTTTGAAAGAATTAGGAGTGGCTTCCTTCATATTCAATTGGTACCAAGCATGGTTGAAGAAATAAAATAACTTCAAACACACTGGTGAAGCTTAACAGAGCAGACAGTGAGGTATGCAGAAAACTAAGGGGACAGCAGATGATAAATCTATGAAAACTACAATTGTCCACTATATTGACTGATAGAGCCATTTGCCATTCATTTAGATTTTCATGCCATTTACTTTAAATTAAAATGAAAACTATGTCTAATGTTGGATCCATGTGGCCATTTATAGCTGTGAAATTCAGCATGGTTATACAAAAAACTACCACCAAATAATAGCTTAGCTCTTAAACACTTTTGAGATCACAACAATCTGAGTCAGTTTTCTTGATCGCATTGGCTTCAATATGTTGGGCTCGAGCTAGCTCCCAGCCAGTATGAGATTAGCCAAAAGGTGTGCTGGAGCCCCATTAACCCCTTTGATGCTCATGACGGAGCGGTTCCGTCATGAGCATCGGTTGGGCTGTGCTTATGACGGAACCGCTCCGTCATGAGCACAGCCCCTGGGGGAAGCGCTGGCGCTCGCCCCCCTGGGGCATCGATCTTGCCCCACAGAGGGGGATGGCAGCGGAAGAGTTTCCGCTGCCACCCCGGGCCCCCCCCACACTTCCCCATGACGTCAGCGCGCGCCGACGTCATCAGGAAGCGCTGGACGCGCTGGAAATCATTTCTTTCTAGCGCGTCCAGAGGGAGGGTGAGTGTTTGTTGGTGCGGTGGGGCGGGGGGCCGTAACAGGATGCCTTGAGGCATCGGGGGAGAGGAAAGAGTATTTCCTCTCCCCTGATGTCTCAATGCAGAGCATTCCTGCTTCACGATCGCGCACAGCGTCGCGATCGTGGAGCAGGAATGCCCCACTAGACACCAGGGATGTTTTTTTAAAATAAAGGAAGCGAACCCTTGGGCAAGGGTCGCTTCCTAGGGGGCCAAAATGTTATGAAGACTTTTCTGCCCCCCCTGGGGACAGATCAACCGTTTTTTCGGCCGCTTTTGGATCCAGGGGGGCAGAAAAGCCCACTAGATCCAGGGATTCATTTTTTTTTAATGAAATGGAAGCGACCCCTTGGGCAAGGGTCGCTTCCTAGGGGGCCAAAATTTTATCAAGACTTTTCTGCCCCCCCTGGGGACAGATCGACCGTTTTTGGATCCAGGGGGGGCAGAAAAGCCCACTAGATCCAGGGATTCATTTTTTAAATGAAATGGAAGCGACCCCCTTGGGCAAGGGTCGCTTCCAGGGGGGCATTTTTCTTTGTTTGGACATTCTGCCCCCCCCTGGGGCAGATCGCCCCTTTTTTTGGCCTTTCTGCCCCCACTAGACACCAGGGAGTTTCTTTAAATTGTGATGGGAGTGACCCCTTGGGCAAGGGTCACTTCCAGGGGGCCATTTTATTTTGTAATGGGAATTCTGCTCCCCCCCTGGGGGCAGATCGGCCTGTTTTTTTGCCTTTCTGCCCCCGGGGGGGGGGCAGAAACCCCCACTAGACACCAGGGAAGTAGTTTAAATAAAAATGGAAGCGACCCCTTGGGCAAGGGTCGCTTCCAGGGGACAGATTTTTTTATTTGTGTATTCTGCCCCCCCTGGGGGCAGATCAGCCTAGTTGTTTGCCCTTTCTGCCCCGGGGGGGGGGCAGAAAACCCCACTAGGCACCAGGGATTTATTACTTTTGCAAGGGGACAAATTTCGGTCTGCTGTTTTCTGCCCCACCTGGGGGGCAGATTGGCCTGGCAGACAACCTCACCCGATCCCTTGGGCAAGATCACCCCCTATTTTTCTCAGCCCTATTTGAAGGCCCATCTGGCCGATTGACCATTTGGGTAGTAACATAGCGTGTTATAATGTTAATTGTTTTATTTTTTGTGAATTGTAATGCTTTATTTCTCCTTTTTTGTTCTAGTTGAAGGCTTTTGCTCTTTAGACTGTTCCAGGTTGCGGTTTCGTTACTGGTGGCTCTGCTGTTTGTGTAGTTGCACGTGTTTGGTAAGAGTTTTTTTGTACAATGTAAATGAGTTTCATTTCTCTGCATGAATTTGTTTTTTGCAAATGGTGTAATAGCAGTATGTTTGGCTTCTGTTTTTTGAGTGTCAAAAACATTTTGCATTTGTGCTCGATGTGTATTTTGTTGTCTTGTGAGTAATTGGTTTTGTTTTTTTTCTTTCTAGTGGGATATCGTTTTTGCTGTGTCTCTGCAGAGTAGGTGCTGGTGAGTAGCTGTCTCTTGTAAGTGAATTGTATAGTTTGAGAGTATATAGATCTTTGTGATAAAGGCACACATTTTTTTACTTACTTGCTTTGCACAGTGTTGGTTGTTGTTGACTTGTTTGTGCAGTCTCCTTTCTTAGTAAGGATAATGGCTAGCCGCAGGATTACTGCTCAGCAGGTTGTTGGTATGCTTTTTGAGTCTTCCTCTGACCATGGTTCAGAGACTGAGTCCGCATCTGAGGCAGAGGAGGCAGGGGACGATTCAGGCAGTGAGTTCTCTCGCCACATGGAATCATCGGATACTGAAGATACTCTTAGTGCGGATGAAGTGCCTGTGTTAGAGGAGGACATTGATGTGCCGATAGTGCGGCAAGAGGCATCTGGGCTGCAGCCTGCGGCTGCAAGGCTTCCCGTTGATATAGTGCGGCAAGAGGCATCTGGGGCAGCAAGGCTTCCCGTTGGTATAGTGCGGCAAGAGGCACCTGGGCTGCAGCATGGGGCTGCAAGGCTTCCCGTTGAAAGTGCTGACCTCTGGGTTGCCCCAGGCATGGTGCAGCCGGCATTGCCAGACTTTACTGGTGTTCCAGGGTGTAGAGTGAATACTGAAAACTTTTTGCCGATACATTTTTCAGTTGTTTATGGACGATGTGTTTTTGGCAGAGATTGTTGAGCAGACTAATTTGTATGCCGAACAGTTTTTGAGGGACAACAGTGCCAGTCTTAAGCCCCACTCTAGAGCTACCCGGTGGACTCCCACAAATCTGGAAGAGATGAAGAAGTTCTTGGGTTTAACTTTTTTGATGGGCTTGCTAAGGAAGCCATCAATGTCTTCATATTGGTCTACTAGTCCCTTGAGGGCAACTGCTATTTTTCCGGCAGTCATGAGTCATGATAGGTATTTGCTTCTGCTTCGGATGATGCATTTTGTCGATAATGGTTTAGCGTTGCCACGATATCACCCTGAATGTGACCGTCTTTTTAAGATTCGGCCTGTCATTGATCACTTTGTTGATCGATTTTCTGAGATCTATGCTCCAGGGAAAGAAATTGCAGTGGATGAGTCTTTGGTGTTGTTCAAGGGCCGCTTGGTTTTTAGGCAATACATTCCTAGTAAGAGGGCACGCTATGGAATTAAGCTGTATATGCTGTGACACAGTAGGACTGGATATGTCTCTAATTTCAGAGTGTATACCGGTAAGGATTCCAGTATTAACCCCCCTGGTTGTCCGTCCACTTTTGGAGTGACTGAGAAAATTGTGTGGGAACTTGGAAGAGGATTTTTTAACAAAGGCCACCATTTATATGTAGATAACTTCTACACTGGTGTGCGGTTGTTCAGGGAATTGGCCAAAGTGGACACTTGCTTGTGGCACAATCCGCTCTAACCGTAAAGGTTTCCCAAAAGAACTTGTTTGTAAAAAGCTTGTGCGGGGACAGTGCAGTGCGTTGCGTTGCGAGGAGCTTCTAGCTGTGAAGTTTTCAGACAGGAGAGATGTCTACATGCTGTCTACAATCCATGATGAAAGCACTGCACCTGTGACTGTTTGGGGTCAGGTTGCTGAAGCGCGCAAACCTGTGTGCATTTTAGACTATAATAAGCACATGGGTGGTGTTGACAGAGTAGATCAGAGGTTGGAACCTTACGCTGCTCTTCGTAAGGCTTACATTTGGTACAAGAAGTTGGCTATCCATCTTTTCCACTTGGCAACCTTTAATGCTTTTGTTGTGTTCCAGGATTCTTGTCCTGAGTCAAAGATGACTTTTGCTAAGTTTCAAGAGTCTGTAATAGGCAGCCTTGTTTTAGTGTAACAGGCAAGTGTTCCTAGAGTTGGATTGGTGGAGGATGTTGCTAGATTGAAAGATCGCCACTTTCCTGATCACATTCCTCCCACACCCTCAAAAGACTTTCCCAGTAGGAGATGTAGAGTCTGTTGGCGAAGAGGTATGCGGAAGGAGACTCGCATGTACTGCCCCGAGTGTCCTTCTAACCCTGGGCTGTGTGTGCCTGCTTGTTTTAGAATGTACCACACGCAAAATAATTTTTGGGAGCATCCATGAGTGGTAAAGTGAACTGCCTGGCCTCTATTGTTTAATATTTTTGGTTCAGTTTCAAGGTTGGCATTTGTGTAGTGTATTGAGTTTCAGATGTTGTGTTAGTAGATTTGTATCCATTTGCAATTTGTTTGTGTTTTCTTATTTTTATTTTAAAAAATCCTAAATGTGATGGCGGTGTGTTTGGATTGGCGCTTGGCTGGTGGTGTGCGTGGACTGGCGCTTGGCTGGCGGTGTGTTTGTACTGGCGCTTGGCTGGCGGTGTGCGTGGACTGGCGCTTGGCTGGCGGTGTGCGTGGACTGGCGCTTGGCTGGCGGTGTGTTTGCACTGGCGCTTGGCTGGCGGTGTGCGTGGAGTGGCGGTGTGCGTGGTCTGGCGTTTGGCTGGCGGTGTGTTTGGACTGGCGCTTGGCTGGCAGTGTGCGTGGACTGGCGCTTGGCTGGCGGTGTGCGTGGCTGGCGGTGTGCGTGGACTGGCGCGTGGCTGGCGGTGTGCGTGGACTGGCGCGTGGCTGGCGGTGTGCGTGGACTGGCGCGTGGCTGGCGGTGTGCGTGGACTGGCGCTCGGCTGGCGGTGTGCGAGTAGTGACTAGCTGCTGGTCACTACACACACTGCTAGCCAAACGCCACTCAACGCAATCTGTGAGCTGGTGTGGTTGCTGTGTCAGGAATGTGGGCGTGTGAAAGTGATGGGCCCTTGAATGGCGCTGTCTGCTGGTGTGAGTGTTGTAATGTGCTGGGCCCGCGGCTGGCGTGAATGGTTTTGTATGTGTCACACGTATGAAAGGTGTATGAATCGCCTGTAAAGAGGTTGGTGCCTTGTCGTGGCTTTACAGCTCACGAGCTGCGAGTCAATGGTTCAGTTTCTTGACCTTTCAAGTAACAGTGCATTTCATTTTTGTGAAATCTCTGGTTAATACAACTGTATATACTGAACCATCACTCACCCTCGTGCCAAATCCAACCAGTATGTATGTGTGCTTGAGGAATAGGTGGTTGTGCATAAAAATGTGTCTTTTCTGTTTTTGTCAATGTAATGTGTTGGTTTTGTGCCTGGTGGTGTGAATGGTCTTGTGTGTATCATGTATGAAAGGTGTGTGAATGGCCTGTAAAGCGGTTGGTGCCTTGAAGTGGCTTTACAGCTCACGAGCTGCGAGTCACTGGTTCAGTTTTTTTGTCCATTCAATTATTGACAGTGCATTTCATTTTTGTGAAATCTCTTGTTGATACAATTTTATATACTGAACCATCACTCGCCCTCGTGCCAAATCCAACCAGTATGTGTGTATGTTTGAGGAATAGATGGCGGTGCAGTAATCTTTGTCTGTTTTGTCTCTCTGCCAAGCTGTACATTTCATTTAAGAATAACCTAACAACTGTAGTTTTTGTTGTAAACTAAACACCCATGGGAGTGCATGGTGATGTCTCTCTTGCGGATCCCAACAAGTTATCTTACCCACAATGTCCTGCAAACCTCAAAATGTGACTGACATTTTCCTTGCATTTTGTGCCCAAATTTTCACACTGCAGAAAGTAACAACAAATTTCCAACTCCCCAGCATTTCTCCAAGTATCCCAATAGAAATGGTACCTCACTTGTATGGGTGGGCCAAGTACCTGCGGCAGGGAATGGCCCAAAACCTATTGATGTGACATCAAAATTACCTATCACAAACCAACCTGGTTTTGCATGGGGGGTCCCATGACTTTTTGGCCCGGGGCTCGGCATCCATGTAGGGAAACCTACCTAACCCATACATTTCTGGAAACTAGACACCCGGGGGAGTCCAGCGAGGTATGGCTTGCGTGGGTCCCCCATCATTCTCCTACCCATAATCCCCTGCAAACTTCAAATTTCGCCCAAAAATTCACTTTTTTCTCACATTTGTGTGGGAAAGTTCTGGAATCTGCGTGGATGGACAAATTTCCTCCCACCCAGCATTCCCCCAGGTCTCCCGATAAAAATGGTACCTCACTTGCGTGGGTGGGTGAAGGACCCGCGACAGGCAAGGCCTCAAAAGCTATTGAGGCGACATCAAAATTACCTATCACAAACCAACCTGGTTTTGCATGGGAGTCCCATGAGTTTTGGCCCGGGCTCGGCATCCATGTAGGAAACCTACCTAACCCATACATTTCTGGAAACTAGACACCCGGGAGTCCAGCGAGGTATGGCTTGCGTGGCCCCCATCATTCTCCTACCCAGAATCCCTGCAAACCTCAAATTTCGCCGAAAAATTCACTTTGTCAAATTTCTGTGTGGGAAAGTTCTGGAATCTGCGTGGATCCACAAATTTCCTCCCACCCAGCGTTCCCCCAGGTCTCCCGATAAAAATGGTACCTCACTTGTGTGGGTAGGCATAGTGGCTGCAACAGGAAATGGCCCAAATCGTACTGTGGAGACTTCAAAATTACCTATAGCAAAACTACCTGGTTTTGGGGGGCACCTGAGATTTTGGCCCCGGGCTCGGCAGCCATCTTGGGAAAGTATCAAACCCAAACATTTCTGAAAACTAGACACCCGGGGGAGTCCAATGAGGTATGGCTTGCGTTTTCCTACCCAGAATGCCATGCAAACCTCAAATTTAGTTGAAAAAAACCACATTTTCCACATATTTGTGTGTGGAATCACCGTGCCGGCACAAATGTCCTACCACTCAGCGTTCTCCTTGTTCTCCCGAGTAAAATGATACCTCACTTGTGTGGGTGTCCAAAGCAGAATTGGCTAAAAACGTATTTTTTTAAAAATGTAGCGCTTCGAATTCTCGGTGCTATACTCTAAATCTCTATGTTTTGGGCTCTTCCTAGCCACAGGCCTTTGGCCCACCCACACAAGTGAGGTATCATTTTACTCAGGAGAACAAGGAGAACGCTGGGTGGTAGGACATTTGTGCCGGCACGGTGATTCCACACACAAATATGTGGAAAATGTGGTTTTTTCAACTAAATTTGAGGTTTGCATTGCATTCTGGGTAGGAAAACGTTGGGGGATCCACGCAAGCCATACCTCATTGGACTCCCCCGGATGTCTAGTTTTCAGAAATGTTTGGGTTTGGTACTTTCCCAAGATGGCCGCCGAGCCCGGGGCCAAAATCTCAGGTGCCCCCCCCCCCCAAACCAGGTAGTTTTGCTATAGGTAATTTTGAAGTCTCCACAGTACGATTTGGGCCATTTCCTGTTGCAGCCACTATGCCTACCCACACAAGTGAGGTACCATTTTATCGGGAGACCTGGGGAACGCTGGGTGGGAGGAAATTTGTGGATCCACGTAGATTCCAGAACTTTCCCACACAGAAATTTGACAAAAAGTGAATTTTCCGGCGAAATTTGAGGTTTGCAGGGGATTCTGGTTAGGAGAATGATGGGGACCCATGCAAGCCATACCTCGCTGGAATCCCCGGGTGTCTAGTTTCCAGAAATATATGGGTTAGGTAGGTTTTCCTACATGGATGCCGAGCCCCGGCCAAAACTCATGGGACCCCCATGCAAAACCAGGTTGGTTTGTGATATGTAATTTTGATGTCGCCTCAATAGCTTTTGGGGCCTTGCCTGTCGCGAGTCCTTCACCCACCCACGCAAGTGAGGTACCATTTTTATCGGGAGACCTGGGGGAACGCTGGGTGGGAGGAAATTTGTGGATCCACGCAGATTCTAGAAATTTCCCACACAGAAATGTGAGAAAAAAGTGGATTTTTCCGCGAAATTTGAGGTTTGCAGGGGACTATGGGTAGGAGAATGATGGGGACCCACGCAAGCCATACCTCGCTGGACTCCCCCGGGTGTCTAGTTTCCAGAAATATATGGGTTAGGTAGGTTTTCCCAGATGGCCGCCGAGCCCCGGACCAAAAACTCATGGGACCCCCCCATGCAAAACCAGGCTGGTTTGTGATATGTAATTTTGATGTCACCTCAATAGCTTTTGGGCCCTTGCCCGTCGCCGGTCTTTGACCCACCCACGCAAGTGAGGTACCATTTTTATCGGGAGACCTGGGGGAATGCGGGGTGGGTGGAAATTTGTGGATCCACGCAGATTCCAGTACTTTCCACCACAGAAATGTGGGGAAAATGTGGTTTTTTTGACAATTTTTTAGGTTTGCAAGGGATTCTGGGTGTAAGAACCTGCTGGGAGACAGTCAAGTCACCCCATCCTGGATTCCCCTGGGTGTCTAGTTTTCAAAAATGTATAGGTTTGCTAGGTTTCCCTAGGTGCCAGCAGAGCTAGGGTTCAAAAACTACAGCTAGGCACTTTGCCAAAAAAGGGTCATTTTTCACTGCGAAATTGAGGTATGTCCACATTGCGTTTTGCGCCGTTTCCTGTCGCGGGCACTAGGTTAACCCACGCAAGTGAGGTACCATTTTTATCGGGAGACATGGGGGAACGCGGGGTGGGTGGAAATTTGTGGATCAACGCAGATTCCAGAACTTTCCAGCACAGAAATGTGGGGAAAATGTGTTTTTTTGACAATTCTTTAGGTTTGCAAGGGATTCTGGGTAACAGAACCTGGTGGGAGGCAGTCAAGTCACCCCATCCTGGATTCCCCTGGGTGTCTAGTTTTCAAAAATGTATAGGTTTGCTAGGTTTCCCTAGGTGCCGGGAGAGCTAGGGTTCAAAAACTACAGCTAGGCACTTTGCAAAAAAAGGGTACTTTTTCATTGAGAAAATGTGGTGTGTTCACGTTGGGTTTTGAGCCATTTCCTGTCGTGGGCACTATGCCTACCCACACAAGTGAGGTGCCATTTTTATCGGGAGACTTAGGGTAATTCAGATTTGTAAAGCAACTGTTATTACCTATTGACTTTCGATGCATTTCTGCCTTCCAAATGAAAGACATTGTGTAAAAAAAGTCATTTTGAAAAATGACCGATAATTCTCATGCTAGTATGAGTATTCCCAATTTCAAAAATGTGCAAATATCTACTGTTTCTAAACTCTATAACTTGTTCCCATTTCAGAAATACATAGGTGTCGTTCATACCAATTTTTCCATGTATACATTTTCCCACAATAATTGCTATATACCCGGTACATAATAAAAAGCCATTGCAAATTGCTGCTCAGTTTTTTACTCTGGGTCCGTCTGGTTCTTGGTGAACCTACAAGTCCTATATATCCCCACAACCAGTAAGGTCCAGCGGATGTAACGGTATATTGCTTTCAAAGAGCTGTCATAATTAGAAGAAGTTACAGGTGAAAACGTTGACACAAAAGGCTGTTTTTCTCAACTAATTTTCAATTTTTCCTATATTTAACTGTACGTTTCTATAAAGAAACCTTGATGGATCTACACAAATGACCCCTTGCTGAATTCAGAATTGTGTCTACTTTTCAAAAATGTATAGCTTTCCAGGATTCATTATTGCTTTCATACCCATTTCTACCATTAAGTGGAAGGAGGTTGAAAGCACAAAAATAGCAAAAATAGGCTATGTCCCAGAAAAATGCCAAAACTGTGTAAAAATGTTGGTTTTCTGACAAAAGTCTGTCATTCCCTAAAAGCTGGGAAAATGGTGATTTCAGCCCCACAAACGCTTTTTGGATACCATTTGCAGGAAAAACCCAGACGCTTTCATTTGCAGCCCTTTTTCCCATTTTTCCCAAAAACAAAATTTAGCTGCATTTTGACTAATTTCTGGGACCCCTCCAGGGGAATCCACAAACCCTGGGTACCTTTAGAATCCCTATGATGTTGGAAGAAAAGGACGCAAATTTGGCGTGGATACCTTATGTGGTCAAAAAGTTACAGGGGCCTAAGCGCGCACTACCCCAAATAGCCCAAAAAAGGCTTAGCACAGGGGGGGAAAAGGCCTAGCAGCGAAGGGGTTAAGTGAGACATTTGTTTTGGGCACAGCTGGTTCTGAAAATAAGGGAAATACCTCAAAGCTTGCAGGTTGCCCTGGCTGTAAAGCAGACAAAGTGGTTATTGTTGATTGTGAACCAGTGACAGCAAACTGCACCAGGACAAAGTCAAACATATTTCACTGTGGCCGGTACGGATCTTGATCCAGCTCATATTGCTGCCTGATCTGGGATCCCACCAGATTAGCCCTTTTGGGGCAGTTTCCACGTGGCGTTGACTAAAACCCATGTGAAACTCTATTTTTCAAATACGTGCTGTCTTCCAAAGTGGTACACCCAAAATACTGCTTCCCACCACTACAGCGCTGCTGTAGGGAAGATGTTACTACCAGAAAACAACTACACACATGCCGCAAAGGATCACTGTCAAAGGAACGGGACACAGGCGCCCACACGTGCTGTAGTTTTATACATACGTTGTGCATCTCAAACCCACAGTGCTGCTTCAAATCACCGGTCTTGCAAGGCTCTCAAAGAAATCAAACACCCCATGGCTCCATCACCGCAATAAACACAAATCTGGGGACAACACACGCTTGAAATGCAGAAGGGTAATGTAGTTGAGGTAGAGCATGCCAGGAAAGGAAAACACCGTATCAGGCTTGCCAAAATGCAATATTCCAGGTTATACGAAAGGTACATTCAGCTGGATAAAGGAGTATAAACCCCAACCCCCCCAAACATGAGGGAAAATAGCGCTGCAATTAAGGAGTTTCTAACCATAAAATACAGCAGAGGCAAGGGATTAAAAAGGCGTGCTTTTCAATGTATTTATTCACCGGATAAATTCAACATTTCCTTTCCCTACTCAAAACAAATCTTCACATAAATATAGGTCTTTTCAATTTAGGCGGACATTTTTAAGGGTTAATGATAGTGATTAGGAAAAGCCAGTGAGTATACACAGCGCCGTGAAAGAACAGAGCAGCGCAGTTAAACATACAGGAAAAAGGATGGAAGAACTTCGGCATTTTCTTAGTAGGCAGTATAAAAATATATCTAAAGATCACATTACTTATTGTGCTTGTAGTCCATTTCCTGCCAGGAGAAGGGAACAAGACCTTTGCTAATATGTTTCATGATGCCTCAGGCTTTAATAAATGCTACATCTAGAGAGACATTAAAAAATCTTCAGGAAAGAAAACCAATCAGAATGCTGCATAACAAGGCTAAGCTCCGATGACTGACTGCAAATATATAAAAAGAATCACACAAGTGGTCATCTCGAGACCCCACAAATCACAACAGGATATGCTTTAATAAGAGACAGACATATTGTGGTAAACGGCTTTAAACCTCGCTTGGGTCTAGACGTGTGGAAACACTACCACCTAGCCAATTGTGCAGACACTATATAAAGGCTAAAGAAGAGCAAAGATGCATGCGCGGCCCTCCAAAGCTAACTCAGCACTGCAACTGTTTGTCCCAAGTATGGAAAGCCACAACCTACGATGACCCGATATATTGAGTCTAAGGCATTTTCAAATGTAACTAATTTAAAAACACAGCAGTAATGCTGGTTCCAAGGCCAGCATCCATGTTGGGAACCGAGTGGTGTTTACCATAGAAGAGGCTCACTTTAGTGCAAGGAGAAGAATCCTGCGTCGTGCCCTAAAATGGAGAAAAAAAAACACGAAAGGAAGTGGCAGATTTGACTCCAATTTCACAATTTGGTTTTAGACGTACAATATGTTTCGTTTTTGGTCTCCTTCCACGACAAAAAAAATTAACAGTGGTCCGCTATCAACTATGAACAGTCAGTCACTGATTACGTTTATTAAAGTTTACTGCAGATGAAATTTTCAGAACGTGGAACAGATTATGGACTTTACTCCATGAAGTACCCTACAAATAATATTCAAAAGTAAGACTACAATCTGTCTCTCCTCCTTTGTAAGGTTTATTATCGGATCTACCTCATCCCCACACTACCGAAGATACAAAGCTCTCCTAAACTGGTTCACTACAATTGCTCTCAGAGTACGCGAACTGAGCCCACAACAGGCTTTAGTAGTCATCCGAAATAGTTTACTGATGCTTAATTAAAGATAAGAAAAAAAATAGAGATTTTGTACGGCCACTAGAACTTAAGCGGGCAGTGTCTGTTTAAGTGAAAATGTACTTGCTTCCATATTATTTTGATTCTAATATGTCTTGGACAAAGTATTCAGATATCTTGTTGGATACAACCACCAAAGGTCTCTTTTAAAGTTAATCTAGGATTGGAATGTAAGGGAATATTACAGGGTGGCCTTTAGGGAAAGGTGATCCATCTCTGAACCTATGCTGTGTACGCCTGGGGCAGGAAAAATGCTACAAACCAAGTGCAAAGCATTAATAATCTTGAATAGCATCTCCGTGCTCAGTACTGCTTCATGAATTAGGTTTGGTTTCACTGAATTTACAGGCTGCCTTTTTATCAGAGGCACTCTGGAAAAAGAGGCACACTGCTAGACCAGACCCTGTTACGATATACTGAAGAGAAAGTGCTGAAAGAAACATGTCTGGCGAAATTATTGGATTATTTCGTAACTGCTTGTAAACCGAATTCAGCACTAGGTTCCGTTCTTTTCCTTTAAATATGTAGTACTTCCTAAATATCAGTGAAAGTATTCCACATCTGTGGCCATATGTATGACCTCCAACTGAGAAATATTGGCCCTGCTACAGAAATATAACAGGGTTACACCACAAAGAAAGATATCAGATAGGCTGTATCGATGTTGCGGTATGGACAGATTTAAAATGTTCACCTCTAAACTTAATTTTAGAAATCTAAAGATGTCTTGCTAGCTAGAACTGTAGATTTCTCTCCTATTACTCGCTGACTCTATACTTTTCTATCACAATGTACAGCACTCTGCTGCCTTGTGGCCAAGTTCACTCTACAGAAATATCATATAAATCTATCCAGATTGTTCAGTGCCTCTCTTTAATCACCATTTAAATAGGTTTCATTCTTCACGCTGGGGGAAGGGGTGCATAAGGCTAAACAGCATCGGTTTTTAGTGACACCAATTCCAGGTAAGTCAAATGATGGTGGTGAAGTTATGTAACTGCAAACTGAGTATGTGAGGAAAGCTTAAGTTGTAGAGATGAGAAATGGAGTGGTCGGAGCATGCGCAGGTGAAGTCAGGATCTTACTGGTAAGACCACATGATGGGCTGACGATCAGAGAACAGTGAGGAAAGATGATCAGGTAAGCTAGGAGGACGAAAGTAGCTTCTCTGTGTTTGACTTGTTAAATAATTTTGAAGTGGGGTACCATCTAATACGGTCATTAGGAGAGTCGGAGGCATCATGCTCCATATCCATTGGACCCACTGCACTACATATTGGTTGAATCGATAGAGAGGCATAGTCCAGAGGAAAGTTTCTGTTGAGCTCCACGATTCTATACATTTCTATTGAATATATAGAAATTCACCGACTTATTTTTCTAACACATACTAAATATCAATGTGAGGGGGTTGTGTAATTTTATGATGCCGTTTATTGGTCGTGCTTCTATTTAGAATTGTTTTGGGGCTATAGTGCGTTTACTATAGCCCTCATTTAAGGACAGAATTTCAATGACACCATTATCTGGGTGCTTAATAAAGGGTATTTTTTTCATAGACTGCAATCTTTTTAAAGGAGTTTCCAGACTTTCAAGGTTATATGTGGGCGATCACTGTTTGAGCCCAATACTTTAAATGGCGAAGAGAGATGTTGATGTCCAATTTCAAAGCTTCAGGTGACAAGATTGTGAAATTTGATTAAAGCAAAACGAACACAGCAACACAATCAGTAGCTGTATTCTATTTTCTAAATTGCACTTGGGTCTACTGTAGACCTATCACTTTCTCATAGCATCAAAAATAAGGTGCTAGATGGAATCCTTGAATTAATCTGAGCCACTGGTGTTCGCTTGGTGCTGCATACTAAACCATAATTTTTCGCCCATGCCACCTCAGTTTTGACCCAGCCTTATGGAAATCCGTTTTGAACCTGGTCCAATTGAAACAGTCCAGCCCAAACTGCCAGGTCTGGTCCTCTGACCCAGAACACAGCAACCTAGGACCGATTTCACCCTTATTAGTCTACTATCCTTTTAGTGGACTTGCCCCTTTCACAGCGCAGCTCCGTCTGGTAGCTGCTGCTGTCCCTTTTACTGCTGCTGACCCGGAAGTCAGGAGTTCGCGGCCCTCCTCCACCCGCAGGCTCCTGCCTGCACCTCATCCCTAGTGGTCTAGTGGCAGAGCTTCACTGCTCTGCTGCTAGGGCTGCCCTTCTGTCTCTATGCTTTCTTGTCTTTCTACTTTTCTCTTTAATTTTCTGCCTCTGCCCTTCAGCTTTACCTTTCTTTCTTTCTCGCCTGTTTTCCCCTTTGTCACCCCTGCAATCCCCGCAGCCCCACCACCCCCTCCAGTGTCCCTTCCCGCTCGCGCGTTTTCCCGCCTCCCAGATGTACAGCCCCTCGCCAGCACTACTTAATGGCGGTCGCTGTGCAGCCACGCCAAAGGCAAGCATGTCCGCGCCTCAACAGCGCCCAGGGACCCTGGTTCCCGGACCTTCCAGCGCTACGACACCAGCACCCTCCTCGCCCTCAAACCTGGACACCACGCCGCCTCCCACCTAGCATCACCGAAGACGACTCATGGACTCTTTGGCTGCCAGAACGGCAACCGCGCCTGCACCCATGTCAACACGCCAGCTCCTCCCGCCGCCCAGCCGACCAACAGCACACCCAACCAGCGCAACGGCATTCTCCTCAACGAGTGATCCCCCCACAAACGCAACACAGAAATCTGGGACCTCCTCACTGCCACCTCTCCAGACATCGCTTCCCTCACGGAAACCTGGACCAACCCTTGCTCCGGACATCACCATACCCGACGGCTACAAAATCACCCACAAGGACAGCCCCAACAGCCCAGGAGGAGGCATCGCCATCGTCCACAAGAACACCCTCCGACTGACCACGCATTCGAACCATCCAATGACTATCATGGAACACCTTCACTTCCAGATCCAGACCAACACCACCACCACCACCCTCAGCGGCACCCTCGTCTACAGGCCCCCGACCGTCCTTCACCGCCACCATCGTAGACCTCATCGCACCCCAGGCTCTCGCATCCACCAACCACATCCTACTCAGAGACCTTAACTTCCACCTTGACAACCCCAGTGAACAAACCACCATCTCCTTACTGGAGAACCTCGCCAACATCGGACTCAAGCAGCTAGTCACCGCACAGACCCAAACAGCAGGACATACGTTCGACCCCATCTTCTCCGCCAGCGGGACATTAGCCAAAGCCACACCACTGAATTTTCATGGACCGACCACCACTGCGTGCATCTCTCCTTTGCCACACCCACCATACACCACCATTACCCCCCCCCCACACAGCTGGATCAAGGACACCAAAGAACTTCTCATCGACTCCCTCAGCACAAGCACTCTGCCAACAGATGCCAACACCGCAGCACGCAACCTCCACCGATGGATCTCCAACTGCGCCAACACTCTGGCACCCCTCAAGAGGAGGCCAGGCAAGCAACACTCCAAGAAAGCCAGCTGGTTAACTCCCACCCTCCACGAGTCCAGACGCATCTGCAGATGACTCGAGAAGAGATGGAGGAAAAACAAAACCCCAGAAACCCACGCAACCTTCAAATGCGCTGTAAACGCACACCACCTCCTCCCTTAAAACCACAAAGAAAACTGTCTTCAAAGAGACAATCAAAGCCAACGCACACAACAGCAAAGAACTCTTCGCCATCGTCAAAGAGTTCGCAAAGCCCAACAGCGAGACCACAGACGTCCCACCCTCCCAAGATCTCTGCAACAAACTCGGCTCCTTCTTCCACCACAAGATCAGACAGATCTTGGACAGCTTCGAAACCCTAGACCCTGCCACTACGCCCACCACCACCGCATGCAACCACGCCGCACCCCAAAAGACCGTGCTCAGGTGGACCCCGCTCACAACAGAGGACCAACTCGCCCTAGCCTCTGTCCCCAGGATCCACAGAACCAGAGGAAGTTCTTTCTCCTACCTCGCCACCAAGACCTGGAACACCCTGCCCCTCCACCTCAGCTATCAGCGTCGCTGACTCAATTCAAGAAGGACCTCAAGACCTGGCTCTTCAAATGATCCCCTACCAAACGGGACCAGCAGCCCCCACCTCCCAGCGCCTTGAGACCCTCGCAGGTGAGTAGGCTCGCTTTACAGGCCCCTGATTAATTGATTGAGGCTCATCAGCCAGTTATAGGTTGGTACCCCATTCGCTCACCCCAAGGGGGCAGAAAAACTGATACTGCCCGTATTTCTCAGAGAATCACTTGTCCATACCTAGGGGGTCGCTCCACCTGCTTTCAAGCCTCACTGGGCTAGTGGATGCAGCCCTGCTCTGGGAAAGCCCTTCTGCTGCGACATCTTAATAGGGATGGGTACTGTACATTCTCCTCTTTCCAACGGTCTCTCCTGTGGTGATCGGTGCTCAAGAGGCTGAGACATGCCATGAGAATGCTAATTTTTGGGTCTCGAGTAGACCGTGCATGCGCGGTCTCTTCAAGACATTCTGTTTACTGTTAGTGGGCTTGGAGCCCTCCTATAACTTACCATTGGTGAGCTTCAAAGCCACTAGCAATTGCTTGCTCCCTGCTTGTCAGTTTTGCGGGCGGCACTTCCCTCTTCTTGCATATGACCCACCCCTAGAGCATGTCCCAACTAGTTGTGTCCTTACACTGCTAGCACTTTTGGGACCTATTTTGTTTTTCTTTTTGTGAGCCACTCTACATAGTGCATCTTTCCTAGCCGGCTGTCCTTTGCTTGTTGTCTTAGGCTGTCCAGCTCGACTTAGTCTCTCCCGTGAGTACTCGCTACCTGTAAATAGGCCTTTAAATCTTGTTCTCATCTTTTCTCATTTCTGTGCATTCAAAGACGTTGGTCAAATGTTAGGCTTTGCATCCCGATGGAACCTGGTGTTTACTTTTCTTTTGCAGACTTCAAAGTGAGAGAATTTATGTGAATCCATTCTGAGCGGAGTACCCATGCGAGAGGACAGGCTGTAGCACACAACAAAAATAAACTGTGCTGATTATTTCAGAATGCATCAGAATGAGAACAGTAGAAATGAAGCACTTTTGCAATTCTGAAGTGTGGTTGAAACAAACATTTTAATAGGATCAAAACAAATCAATACCCTTGGAGATGACATTTCCACACATTATTTGTGCGCAGTAAAACTGTAGGTCTGTGCAAATGTAATGGCCGTTTTCAATTGGGAATGTATCGTCTATAATGGCAGTGTGCTATCACACCATGCATATGCAACACTACGCCACTCCACTTTAGACTACTCCTTTCTGCAACACTACGCCACTCCACAACTCTGCTCCACTCTATGCCATTTCACGACAATTCACTGTAAGACACTACAACACTGCACTCTACGCCACTCTACCATTCCAATCTACCATACCCTAATCCACCCAATCTACTCCAATGTACCTCAGAATCCCCCACTCCACCCCACCCCATCCCCCCACTCCACTTTTCCCCACCCCCACACCACCCTCCACCCCACTCTCGCCCCACCCTCCCCCACTCCCTCCCCCTCTCACCCCCCACCCCACTGTCCCCCACTCTCACCCCCCCACGCCCCCACCCCACCACCCTCCACCCCCACTCCCACTCCCCAACCCGCCACCCCACCCCCTTCACCCCCACCCCCACTCCCCAACCCGCCATCCCACCCCCACTCCCCCACCCCCACCCCCACTCCCCCACCCCCACTCCCCAACCCGCCACCCCACCTCCCCCACAACCCCACACTCCACCCCACAACCCCACAACCCCCCACCCCCCCCAACACCCCACAACCCCACCCCCCACACTCCACCCCCACTCCCCAACCCCCCACCCCACCCGTCTTCCACACTCCACCCCACCCCAGTCTTCCACACTCCTCTACTCCAGTCTAGTCTAATCTACTCCACTACAATCTACTCCACCCTACCCACTCCACTCCCCCCCAACCTACCTACCCTACTTCACTCTACTGAACTCCACCCCAATTTACCCCACTCCATTTCACTCTAACCTAAACTCGAATCCACCCAATCTACCCTACACCAATTACCTTACTCCACTCCAATCTGCCCCACTCCAATCCACCCAACCCGCATAGAACGAGACCTATTGGCTTTGCCAATGCTGGTTTTCCCCAGTCTCTGTGAGGCCTGCTGCTCATCGGAGAGACTACAAAAGCAATCTCCGGTTGCGAGGGAAGCTCTTCCTTCGCAGCACAATAGTTTTCAAATAGTCTCACGTCCTCAGCAGAATATTAACGCCTCGTCCTCTGCACTGAATCGGTTTAAGTCGCGGCTTTTCTGAAACCGCAAATCAGAGTCGTCATGAGCGGAGTCAGATTTCCAGATTACGGACAGTTCTCTGGTACCTACTAAGTGAGCATGACAACTGAAAGCAGATGCTACAATACAAACATCATACAAGCCCAGCTATTAATGGGAGACAATTTCTAACAGGCAAGTCACAGCAGAGTAAAGAGCACACCTCTGCAGCTTCACCTCCAACAGAAAAGCATTCATTGAAGTATAGAACAGTGTGTAACAAAAACCTTGGATCAAACGAGAAAAGGGGTAAATTAGGCACTGTTCTATTCCTATGTTTCCAGACAGTACTGAAAGGGTCGCCAGTAAATTGCGGCCTGTTGCAACTATAAATATACTGGCCACCTCAGAAAAGTATATTATCTAACCAAACCGTCCTTTGACCCACTAAACAAATAAGATGAGAATATTTTTGTAAGTTTACGCATTATCAGCAAAGCAATTCACTAAAGTCAACCTTTGACCCAGAATGTCACAATGACCACCAACTGCGCTGCCAGAGTCCAAGGCAAGTAAATAGCCCCAACTTTTTCGGCGAAAAGGCAGGTTTAAAAACAATCACGAATCATTCTACTGGCATGGTCTGTCAGGGTGAAGGCCAATCGCTTTTTGGGGAGGCGCTACCAGGATTTGTTTTGTGATGCAAATTGAGCTACAATATGCTGAAGTGCAACAATGCTGAGGAGCAAAATAAAATTAGATCAGCTGCAAACAACCAATTACAGAACACATCAATGAAAGCCTGTCAGTCTGAACTCAGTAAGTAAATAGTACACACATGTGGTTATTACAGCATCAAACAAAGCTACCAGCATCTCGCTTTGTAAGTACCTTCACGAGGTCAGCAAGTTCCTAGATATAGTAGAAGATTAGAGAACATCTTTTTCCTTCAATTTGTATTTATTTTTTTAGCATGTACCCAGGCTCAAGAGACCATAAAACAGATTTAGATATGTAGAGTACACTTGATGTTGGAATGCTCATGGATATAGCACCTTGGTCGTGGGGTTAGAAGAGCCAAATTAAGATCTCATGGGGAGTGAATATTTTAAAACCAGCATAAAAGCGCTACGACGCAAGTCAGGGAAGATAGCCAAGAAATCACTGCTTGTGTCTGACCATGTGACAAAGTCCACAACTCAACATTTGAAACTAGCTAGGCGAACAGCAGTTTGAACGGCGCAAGGGACTGTGTGCATTTAGTTTGAACTTAACCAAGAATATTACCACGATTTGAGAAAGTGCTATCGCAGAACGGAACCTTTACATATAAAACCAAATCGGGGTGGTGGATTTTAAGGTACAGTATGTTCTTAAAGAAAACAGCATAACTTCCACATGCGGGTAATGCTCCTTTTATTCAAGCAATTAAAAAGAAAAAATATAAACCCAACACCAGAACATTCACCTTGTTAAATGCTTTCCACAATTTAACTTTGGCAATAGTGTTAAAAGCATTTGTGACCTACTTCGATTCAAGTGCAGAAATACTGCGCCATGTAATAGGCTCATGGTGGCACGAACAAGGAGGAAAACCCACAGCATACTTAACAGACAATGAAAAGGATCAGCGTTACATGGCACTGGCATAGGGCATATTTACAAAACTGGAGCAGCATGAACATGGATAGAGAATGGCAGCGACATCCACAGGCTCATGCGTATGGATGTTAATGAGAACTAGTCTGAAAACTACCAAAAAGCAGTGCAATCTGAGGACTATGAAACAGTTTACAGGGAATGGGTACGTCAACAGAAAGAGGATCAGTACAAATTGTTAGGGAGGCCTCCAAATACAAGAGACAGATTGAAGCCGAGTTGGCACTACAAATACAGGGCATAGTTGCAACCAGAGATTGTAGAATTAGAATGAACAAATGAAACATTTTATTCATTTATATACACCACTTCATAATGAAGTGAATGTGCCTCAAGATGACAGAGTGGAAGTCAGTCTCAAGCACACATCCTTTATTTTAATAGACACTTCAGGGCTTAATCATGTATTGGTCTTCATGTCTGACTGGATTTTACGTCTACAGACTGGATTGCGAGCAGATGGGGAAAATTTAATGTAAAATGGGATTTTTCATAAAAAGATTAATACTTTTCCTACTGCTCTGGAGATGGTAAAAAATTAGATAAATATTATCAAACTGTAGGTGATCCGATTTCTAGACATGTCAGAACCACTGGTTAAGTGATGTAGCTAGCAAATTACATTTCACTTTTTGATAAATCATGTGACTCCTGATATGGCAATAGGAATGAAATGAAGTGGGGGGCGTTTCTGCATAATTGTGGGAGTGCCGAGACATTACAATAAAATACTTCATTGAGCGAATAACCCTTGTTATGCATCGGACCTTCAATGATTTAGTGAAATTGACTGCATGAAATTGAAAGAGAAGAAATCTTTGTATTGTCATGGGTAGGAGCCATTTCATTCAAAGGTTACAGCCTGATTATGTAGGCATGCCATCAAAGAGGAAGGTTTACTCATGGGTTAGCTCTTTTGAGCAGCCACATGGTGATAATGATGAAGACTTCTCTGTAGGGCTGAATTGGATGTTCAGCTGTATACAAGACCTATTGTAACCAATAGTTTAAAATGTAGAGTGGGCTTTGGATCCACTCAAAGGAGGATTTTTCCCTTACCTGATGCTACTGGCTCTTTGTGAATCATGTCGCCCCCCCATTGGAGTGTTTACACTGTATGAGAGACTATTTTACATCTTCAAAGTACACTGAATAAGCATACTTTAAACGTTGTCTCACAAATGGATTGCTTAAAGAAAACATTCTTGTTTAGTTTTTTCATTGCAGAAGGCAAATTTAAAATGCTTTGGTCAGGACTCAAAATGGAAGTCAGAGCTACTGGCTATGCCAGTTCATGTTTGTTCAGTATGAATTTTACAGTTTGGTGTTCAAAGTATCTAGTAAGGGCTGTCTTATCAAAAAAGACAAATTAATACTGTGTAACCTAAATGGACTACTCAACCTTTGATTGGTTTTGACTGAGGAATTTGTAGTTCCTTAAAGGAATATTGCAATCACTGTACCACACTGCAGTAAGTTCTTGTTCAGACCTGTGAAGTGTGCTGCATGCGCGCAATGTGAACATTTAGTTCTAGGACATAAAGCAGTAAGCCCCCTCCCAAAAAAAGGGGATAAAAAGCATGAGTGACTGATCAAGCCTTGGGCAGAAACCTGCCATTGCTTCCATTCTGTAGCTTGCTGTAGAATGGTTTCTCTCAGCAGTCCACCAAGTCTGGCAGTGTGTTTTCATCTCCACAGAGTCTGTTTAGGTTTAAGGGGGACGAGGTGACAGGAAGAGAGCAGACCCAAGAAGGGACATGGTGGCCACCATAAACAGAAAACCAGAAGCACAGTAGATCAGCAAAGGGGGAGAAAAAAAGAATACATGATGAGGAGCTGACATGGTTTGAGGCAAGGAAGGAAGTAAGAAGTCCAAGACGGTATCCAGATCTGAAAGAGCAGATAGGATAAGAAACAAGTGAAACGAGGTATGGAACAGTAAAGCAGTGAAACTACACAAACCTGACCTCAAGAAAGGTCAATCAAATGTCCCTAAATCACAATGCGGAAGTCAATCCTTTAACATACTTTCTTATGAAGTTGCGTAATGGATAGACGGTCCATGTAGACCCGCTCTTCTCATGAAACCTTCCTTGAACCACTTCTGAACAAGAGAAGACCCAGCCAATAAGCTAATCCCAACTACAGCAGGAACTTTCCCAGTTAGGCAAAGCTTTGCAGGGGCAATGTGTCTTTTTCTGCAGCTCTATAATTTGTTCTTCTCTAGAGAGAGTGAAAATAAACACACTTTTAATTACAGTAGGAGAGATGCTCACATACCAGTAGTGAAATCCCTGTGCAAAAGATTGGGCGATAAGATTTGTAGGAAAAGAAATCTCAGCAAACATCTATTAAATCACAAAACCCACATAGAGGTTGGTTCATCACGTTAATAAATAAACTTACTTTTCTTTCCTACCTGCAAAACGATCTGCTATTGACTAACAGGATTTGAAAATCTTGCAATATAAATCATCTTTTAAATATTAGCTGTAACGCTGGGGGTCCCTCAAATGGACCCGTGGCTCAAGATGCCATTTTATGATTTTTTTTTTTTTTTACATTATCCAGCATAGTACTTATGGAACCATGTTGGCTAATGGTGGTCACAACAGTGTGACGGCAAGCCAAACAAAGAGTGGTGAATTGTATATCTGAAGCCAGATTCGCAAATCCATAACGGACAACATAAAAAAAGGCCCGCCTAAGTCCAATGGTGAGCCTTTAGTTTAACTGGATAGGCAAATCCTCCATGGATTTGTGACTCCACAGAAGAACTGTGGATTAACAGTTCCAGTACCTCTAAAATTGAATCTTTTCATGCCTATATCAGACAACTTTTTAAATAGCATTTTTTTGAAAACTGAATGGTTTTGTATCAAACCAAGCAAAGCTATTTCCATGAATAAAATTCTACTTTCATGCCAAGTTTGTTGTAATTACATTCAGCTAGTTTTTTCTGTATCGAGGAGCAAAGAATGCTATAGAAGTTAAAATGAAATTGCCATTTTTGGGGACACCCAACCTTATTTTTGACTCTCGATCGACAGATCCACATGAAACTAGCCATGAAGAGCCCACAAAGGACATTTTTATTTTTAACTGGAATGTTTCACGCAGATTCGAACACTGTTCAAGTTATACGCAAAACAAGAAAAGCATTTTCAATGAAAAATATGGCTTAACAATAACTACATAGGATATATATTTGTATTGACTTTCTGACAAAGACCGTGCTGTCGAAACGGGTCGAGTCATTAAATTTTCAACTCCTTAATCCAGAAATCCTGAGTGCGGCTCTTCTTTCTTCTGTTCTTTGAGCGTGGAAATTTTCAATATATATCTGTTGAACCCCCACACGTTGCACATCTTCTTGCCTTAAACATAGGGTGCACAAGCACCTATAAGTTGTAAAAGTCAGATGATGTAAATTACACAATTTTTTAATTTAAACAAGGTAGAGAAATACTGCCAGTTGAACTATGCAGTAAACTGAAGCAGAAAAGAAGAATAACTGGTTCAAAAGCGCAGTATCGTCAACAGGGTTTGGATCTAAAGTCCCAGATGTGATGTGGAGCCACGTGAAAACATCTCTTTTGTAGAGATACGCTCTGTAACTGAACGGCTGAGAACAACCTGTGCAAGGCAAAATTCTGTTAGAATCTGAACCCTTGTCCCCCTCTTCATTCCAACTCTGCTCAAACCTGATGGTATGGGCTTGAACCACAGCTGGCTGCTGGCTGGAACGTTCTTGACCAAACTGCCTATATAACGAAGTATGAGGAGGGATACTAACATACCACTAAACTTTTTTAGATTTGAAAGACACTGCAATATAAAAAGATAGAACATTTTGAAAAGTGACACCTTTTAAAAGGGACCCAATGCGGAGTCCTATACTACAACTAAACAGAAGTGGGCACTGTGCCACAATAAGGAGATGCATTTCTTGTGGAAATAACACTATTATGTGTTGCAGAAGTCACAAAAAAATCCAACTAAAGGTGCACTTTAAATAGGTCTTTATACCCAACTGTGAAGAAGCAACGTCTGCTTTCCTGAGCATCCGCATCACGCATTCAAATGAAGATGCACATTATTGAAGGAAAGGTCCTCTCACTGTGGTCCGCCTCTCGTCTTTCATTCTAGTTACCAACCCCTTTTATGTCTTTTATCGCATTTATAGAGAGATTACTACTTTGAACTTTCACACCGCCATTTTTTATGATTTCACCCAATTTTCCTTTGGGTTTAATGCCAAGCAAAACAGAAATGACCTATTATAAGTCTGTAGGAGCTTCATTAATAAAACGAAAAATCTAACCATGATACATACATTAAAACGTACGTTAAAACACCAAGAGTGACACTGCTGAAAAGGGAGCTATTTTCAACAACCATACAGTAATAATTTGCCTAGGGTTAAAGGAGAGCAATTTAAAAATATTTTTTAAACCATTCTTAAAATGACAAGGTGTTTTAGTTTGAAGGACTCTTAACCGAATGAATCGTAACACTTCAAATCTCTAATCAGCAACCTATCCATACAGGGATTTTGGTTTAAATGCCATATGCAAAGATGGCAGAATGCCATTAAGGTCGAGATCACTTTCCATAGCCAAGTACTGTTATTTGCAATGATGTGGATTTGTATAATCCTTAAATTAATTTTCAAGTTCGGTTGAGTTATGACTAGTTATCCTTTTCAAAAACAGAATCCCAAACAGGACTAGAGATTACAATACTAAATCGGTATCAGCGTAATGCTAAAAGATAGTTATTTTCCTTTCAATATCAATCAACCAACAAAGGGGCCAATTCTATTATAATAATGTTTAATAAAGATTTAAAATAGTCCAGCTGCTAAACTGAAATGTGCCAAGCCACTAAATAAGCATGAATAACTTTAAGGATGAATAGCTGATAGTCAGCTGGAGCCTGTAATTGGAAGGGTACACAGATCTCTGCAGGTAGTGATCAATCAAGTAAGCAACATTCCACTTTATTCAGAGTAATTCCCATGAATTTGAAATATGTGGTTAGGTTTACTTTTTGAGGAAGAAGCGTCCGTACCAGAAGCAAAACTATAATGCCAAAATAGCAATCAAAATGCAACATCATACTTTAAAGTGGGTAAGGGAAGGAGTGTGAGGAGTTCTAGATAAAAGGCTACGTAGGTAGGTAAAATGGGCAGAGGTAAGATTTGCCGCAGTATTAACTTTTTGGACACTCAAACCAAGCCAACTCTTCCAGATGTCCCACAAAAAATGTTGAGATCCAGCATCATACTTTATTTTGGAAATTTCTGACCACTCCCCTAAAACGTCCAATTTGGCCAATAATTATCTCAACACTTTCAACATATGAGTGTCCCTATATTGTAAAATGCACATTCTCCCTAGTCAGTCCTCGCACTGTACATTGAACTCTGAATGCTGATGGGTCTTTGCCTGGCCTCCCCACAGTTCTATATTCCATGTGGAACAGTTATGGACATACTCTACCATACCATGTACGACTATCACCACAACTGCACTTTCAACAGATACTGGAGTGGATTCAATCACATGGGGTCTAAGTGAGTGCCCCCACACACTTGAGGAGGTGTAATGCTGTAAGATCAAACTTCAGCGGCCCAAGTAATTTCCCAAAAATCTCAATTTTTTTTCTTTAGAAAGGGTCATGTGCATACGCAAATATCTGCAAAGCAGTTTGAGACGAGTGTCCATCATGTTCTTTACTCACAGTTCTAGCATCCCTTGCAGTAACCATTTTGCTGTTTACTACTCTCCCCTTCTTTGCTCTTTCTAGCACTGCATAAAAAAGTGTTTCCTATGCTTGGATGTACCTACAAATTTGTCATATGTACGCAAATGCAGCACTAGAAAGAAAAAGGTAAAGAAAGGAATCGGACGTGTAGACTACTCCCAGATTAGCACAATACTAGCCTAAGAGAGACATGTCATTTGAGTGCTGCTGCCATCCAATCAGGCTTTTAGCCAAACCCCACAGCTCACTGGAAGATGCCCTCAGGCAGAAGACTTTTGCGTGGAGTTAGCCAGATGACAAGAATGTACCTCTTCCAAACATCACATCTACACAGACCCATCACACCCATCCATGTAAATTTGCTCGTGACCTGGACTAGCAGTGAATGGCAGTTTATTTAAGATTTAGACCTGCAGCACACTCGGCCAGTCATTTTCCCTGAGATGCTTCAGTTTTGGAATACATGTGTATGATCATAGCCTCTATCCACTTGACGGGCCTCATTAATCACATCAGTTTAATAGATTACTACTGTCTTATCATAATCTACTTTGTTACAATTGACAATCAATGTAAGTGACTGCTGTAATGTCTGCATCTGTTTTGCAGCGTGCGTTGGCAGGGCAAGTGTTAGCTAAAACTGTCTTCAATACACTTAAAAACATTTAGAGATGCTGCTAGGAACCCCTGCGCTAGAGTTAGGCTTGGGTAACCCTTAATGATACATTAAAAAGTAAAAAGGGCAAGTACCTGCTGGAATAAGCCAAAATCCCATTCCGAAGTGCACACAACTCAGGTACCTGATGAGGATCAAATGTCAAGCACTATAATTGCCATCAGAAGGTGCCAGCAGGCACTGCTTTCCAAAGTCACCCTCTACAAAAGGCAAGAGATAAATGGAATTCGCAATAATAATTGTATTACCCACAGTTAGCGACAGCCTAATGCTCAAATGCCTTTGTGCTACAGTACCCATATTTTTCTGATGCTGGGCGTCAACAACCCTTCACTCATGGATACCGGCTGAGCCAGCATCCGCATTGCCCAGGTCCCCGTATCCGTTTTGAAATACAGACGACTCCATTGTTTCATTAAGAATTTAACACAGAGCACACATGTAATCCTTCAGAATTGGCATTGTTGTGCGTGCGGTCACTGTTGATTTCCCTTACAGGAGCAAGTGTTTTTCTTCAAGTGGTTGCTACTTGTAGTGGCACTTATGTCCTTTGCTAAAGTATCACCTTTTTGTGAGCAGAGCAACAGCTCAGTGAAAACAGCTGCTTGCTGCTGATCCGGTTTCCGACTTTAATACTTATAAAGTTATCACAAAAAAATAACAGCAACAAAATAACAGTAAAAAAACATTTAAGCATGTTTAAGTTGCATTTCTAAAATGTTTTTTCAGACTCAGAACTGAAACTCCACCTGAATACTTGACCAACTATTAGGTGTTTGCCAGAATAATGAGATGTGCTCCTCAGTGCACTTGGGATACCATGCATTTGCAGAAATAATTAATAAATGTTGTAGAGAAACGCTTGCAGTTCCAAAGTAACATGCATAACTCCTGGTCCTAATCACCTCCTCGTCCAATTTAACAGATTTTTATGCAACCTCATATTCCTAGTATGTGAGATAATTTGAGCGTTTATTTTTTTTATATTAGCTCCCACTTTAACGCATACATTGAAGGGTAACGATCTGTACAAAACCAATCGCAGGCAAAAAACAAAACATGCCCTTGGGTCCTGGGGATCAATGAGACGGGAGAGGGAGAGCGACCACGTACTGCACGACCAGTCACATATAAAGCAAACTACCCGTGTTTATTAGGTTAAGATACGGCTGCAGTAGGAGTCCGATCAATCCACGACCTTACGTTTAAATAATTGAATTCCAGCTCATTGATCAGGGGAGTCACTGTGACCTTTTATTTGAAGGTTTTCAGGTATTTGCATGTAGCGCAGAATCGGAATTAATCCCACACCTAGCACGAGGAGGAGAGAAAATCAAAAACTCAGATGAAATAGTAGCACTTCTTCCGTTTGATCAGAGGTAATTCTTAACGCATATGACCTGGCATACACCCAGTTTTAAGACATGCAGAACACAGATATGTAGTTACTGATCAAACCTTTGCAAAGAGAAAGTATGCTTCTCTATTAAAATCAACCATTAAACATTTTAAATAAAAAATATCCTGCAGGAACATATTCTAAACAAAAGTCCAATTGGTGCAGCAATAAAAACCACAAAACTCAATCTGCTACAGATTTTAAGAGGTCAGGAAATTATTATGCCCAGACTATGTTCTTCTCTAGGTAGCAGTCTCAATGGCTCCAAGTGTGGCTAGGGAGGATTTGAGACGTGGCCATGGTGTCCAATCAGAGCAGAATGCAGCAACGGGACCTGTTCTCCACAAGGCTCTCGACTGTAAAGTTCTGACCAACAGCCCAGTGCAATTAAAGTGGAGGTAAGGTGGATCCTGATAGGTTTTCAGGCTGAACACCACCACGTCTGGCACCCTAGCGAAGGCTACAGGCACTGAATTTATCAACTTCAGCTGATGCATAACCGACAAGCTTTATGACCAGCCCTTTTCATGCACGGCCCAAAAAAAGCATAGTGCTCTCTCCCTTGCTCTTCTGTTTCAAAAGTCAGTGATTTCGTGATGTCAATTCTCTCTGCACAATGCTCTGCTCACAAGTTTTACAATGCAGTCCACTAATGACAAAGATCACTTTGCAGTGTTTCAGATTTATTTAACTGAAACGTGCTTTATCCTATTTCTGAAGAAGTGATAAACATGATGATAAAAAACGGTAAATGTAGATTGCGAAATTCGTTCTTGTGTACTGTAGATTCAGGTGTATTGTACCTTATTAAATAGTAAAATTCAGCAGGAGAGGGACCCATTTCTATATATAGTGTGCAGGTTCAAAGCAACAACGTCACATTTAACAATAAACTATCCACTGGGAAAAAAGGATATCGGTTCAAACACAAATGAAAAGCGACCATCCAGCTAAAAGGATACACAACACAGTCCTATACATCTGAGCAATAAAGCTTTGTTAAGTATGTCTTACAGCCTTCACTGAGTAAGAACACATTTAAACATGGAACGAATAGTTTCTTACCTGTCGGTGTAGTTTTGCAGCTTGAAGACTTTCTGGATTCACTATGCTGTGCATTATTCCGCCATCTCGTGGTTGGGTCCGGATTCGTAGTCTTTTCTTTGTTTTTGTGTTTTTTTTTTGTTTTTTTTTGTTGGCCCAGGTGGGCGGCGACGCCCCACCATTTGGTGTCTTCGGTGACGTCGTCGCGCTTCCGGCGGAAGCTCCCATCTTTGGTAGCCATCTTCAGATTCTTTTTTCTTTTCCTCTTACAGTTTTTTGTTGTCTATGTCTTTAACCTTTAATCCTTCAATTATTCTTTGATCCCTTTAAACCTTGTATGTAGTTCAGTTGTACCCTTAACCTCCTATGTTATCTTCCTGGCGGAGGCGGGTGGGATCGCTAGTGAATCCAGAAAGTCTTCAAGCTGCAAAACTACACCGACAGGTAAGAAACTATTCGTTTTGCAGCGTGAATCTTTCTGGATTCACTATGCTGTGCATAGACTTAGTAGCGGTTTTGTTATTGCGGTGGTTGGGTGGAAGATGAGCATTGGTTGCTGAAAATGTGCTGTAAGACCTTCTGTCCTACTTGTGCCCCTTTGTTCATTTGGATATCAACACAGTAGTGTTTGGTGAACGTGTGCACGGAAGACCATGTTGCCGCTTGGCAAATGTCTTGTATAGGTGTGTTCGCTAGGAACGCAACCGTTGCTCCCTTTTCCTTGTTGAGTGAGCCTGGGCGGCTCCTTGTAACTCTTGTCCTGCCTGCTTGTGGCGGAGTTGTATTGCTTGTGCAATCCACCGTGCAATGGTATTTTTTGTTACTGGTCGTCCCAGGAAACTGCTTGCGAAGGAAACGAAGAGTTGTTTTGTTTTCCTGCATACCTTCGTCCTTTCTATGTAGTGCATCACTGCCCTTCTGGTGTCTAGCGTGTGTAGCGCCTTTTCTGAGGGTGTTGAAGGTTTCTGGAAGAAACTTGGTATCTGTATTGTTTGATTGATATGGAACTGCGACACCACCTTTGGCAGGAAGTGTGGGTCCGTCCTCATGACAATTCTGTCCTTGTGTATTTGCAAGTAGGGCTCTTGTAGTGTGAGAGCCTGTAGTTCACTGACTCTTCGCAGTGACGTGATAGCCACTAAGAAAGCCGTTTTTAGTGTGAGCATGTGCAGTGTGATCTTGTGTATGGGTTCAAATGGTGATTTCATCAACTGTGTCAGTACAGTGTTGAGGTTCCAGCTTGGGGCTGGCATCCTTTTAGGGGGCTATTCTTTTAGCCCCTTCCAGGAATCTTTTGACCACTTGGGAGGTGAAGAAGCTTTTCACCGCTTCACCCCTGGTGTAGGCCACTATGGCTGCTAGGTGAACCCTTAGTGACGAGTAGCTCAGCCCGCTTTGTAGTAGGTGTGTTAAGTATCGCAGTACTGTTGATTCTTTTGTGACTTTTCGTTGTAGTCCCTCTGTAATGCACCATTGTGAGAACCTTTTCCACTTTGCAATGTAGCATTTTCTTGTAGTGGGTCTCCTTGCTTCTCTGAGTACTGCCATGGTGCTTGGAGGTAGTTTGAGGTGTGCGAGTTCTAGGTCCTCAGGAGCCATGCTGCTAGGCTGAGGCTGTCTGGTTCTGGGTGGAGCACTTTTCCGTCTTGCATTGTGAGGAGGTCTTTCCTTCTGCTGAACCTGTGTGCTGGTTCCTGCGCCATTTCCATTATCTGTGAGAACCATGTTTGTCTGGCCCACTGAGGTGCCACCAGTATGAGTGTCATGCTGCTGCTCCTGCATTTGCTGAGTACTTTGTGTAACAGTGGTATCGGGGAAAAGCCTAAGCAAATTCGTTCGACCAACTTATCCATAGGGCATTCCCTAGGGACCTTTGGTCCGGCTGTCTGGATGCGTAATGTTGGCATTTTGCATTCTGGGGTGTTGCAAAGAGGTCTATCCGTGGTGTTCCCCACTTTTGGAACAGTTGCTGCACCTCCTGTTGGTTCAGTTCCCATTCGTGGGATGCAGACGTCTGCCTGCTGAGTCGGTCTGCTTCTACATTGTCTATTCCTGGGAGGTGTATTGCTAGCAGGTCTATCCTTAGAGGGATGGCCCATCTCCAGATCTGTTGTGCCAGACTTGACAGCGGTGCTGATTGTGTCCCACCTTGCTTGTTGATGTAGAACATTGCAGTTGTGTTGTCTGTTTGTATCAGCACTCGCTGGCCGTAAAGCTGCTTTTGAAAGGCTTTTAAGGCTAGGAACACAGTTTTGAGTTCTAGGTAGTTGGTGTTTCACTGCATCTTGTTGTGACCAGAGCCCCCTGACGCGGAGTCTGGTCATGTGCGCGCCCCAGCCCTGCTGTGAGGCGTCTGTTGTGATGGTCACTGTTGGAGTTGGCTGTGTGAATGTCTTCCCTTGTAATATGTTCTCTTCTTTCCACCACGCTATTTCTTTCTGCACTGTGTGTGTGACAACCACTAGATCTTCCCAACTCCCTGTGGCTTGTGACCATTGCTGTTGTATCCATTCCTGGAACGGTCTCATGTGCAGTCTGATATGCGGGACAAGGTGGATGCATGATGCCATCATTCCCATTAGCCTGCTCACCGTCCTCACTGTCAGAACTTGCCCCTTGCGGTAATGACGTGTTTCCCTCAGGAGCGCTATACTTCTCTTGTCGCTGGGGAACACCTTGGACTGTGTGCTGTCTATTTGTGCCCCCAAGAATATCTTGATTTGTTGGGGTTCTGTTGACGATTTTTCCCAATGTATTGAGAAACCTAATGTGGACAGTGTTTCTATGACTTGTTTGATGTGTTTTTTGCAGAGTCTGTATGATCCTGCTTTTACCAGCCAGTCGTCGAGGTAGGGGTATACATGTATGCTCCTTCTCCGAAGGTGCGCTGCAGCTGCTGCTAGGCATTTCGTGAACACTCTTGGTGCGGACTTTAGTCCGAAGGCTAGCACTGTGAACTGGTAGTGATTGTGGCCTATCACGAATCTTAATAGCCGTTTGTGTTTGCGGTTGACGGGTATGTGCAGGTATGCATCTTTTAGGTCTAAGGTCGCCATGTAATCCCCTTCTTGGATTTGGGGTATTACTTCCTGAAGTGAAGTCATCTTGAATTTTTGAGTTTTTACGAACTTGTTCAGGAATCTGAGGTCCAGTATTGGTCTTAGTGTATCGTCTACCTTTGGCACTAGGAAGTACGTTGAGTATATTCCCTTGTTCCTTTCGTTGTTTGGAACTGGCTCTATTGCTCTTTTTGTAGCAGTTCCTCTGCTTCTAGGCGGAGGAGGGCTAGTTCTCTTGCGGGTATTGACCGATGTCTTGGTCTTCTCCCTGGCGGGTGTTTTTGGAGGTCTATGCAGTACCCGTGCTGTATGGTGTTTAGTATCCATTTGTCCGTGGTAATTTTCCTCCATTGTGTGAGAAATTTTCCTATTCTTCCTCCCACTGGTGTCGTATGCTCGGTGGTTATTTGCTGTGTGCTTCTGCTCTTTATCTTTTCCTTTTGCGGACTTCCCCTCAACCTTGGTGTTAACGGTGGGGGCTTGTTCTGTGTGTGGAGTCACTTTGAGGCGGGCTGCTGGCCCCCTCTTCGGGCCTGTCCCCGTCCGTACCCGCGCCCTCGAAAGGACCGTCCTCTGGGTTGATACTGCCAATTCTGCTGCTGTTGTCCCTGCAGGTTTTGGCCCTGGTTGTTCCCTTGGTACCCTTGTTGTTGTGATTGGTGCGAAGTGGTAGGTGCATTGCCTCCTCTACCACTGGCTCGCCTTGAGGGGTTCCCTCTTCTCATTCCCCTGAACTGCAGCGCTCCCATGGACCTTGCAGTTTCGTTGTCCGTCTTTAGTTGTGTTAATTTGTTGTCAACTGTTGCTCCAAACAGTTTCTCACCGTCGAACGGTGTGTTGATGATGTTGCTCTGTACTTCTGGTTTGAAGCCGGAGATCCTGAGCCATGCGTGTCTCCTCTCAGTCATCCCTATCATCATTTGCCTGCTGGAGTTCTCTGCTGCGTCCAAGGCTGACTTTAGGCAAGTGTTCGCGATGGCCTTGCCTTCTTCCGCTAGGTAATTGGCCCTTTGTTGGTGTTCTTCTGGCAGGTGCTTAATGAGCTGGCTCATTTCTGCCCAATGCTGGTATGCATGCCTGCTGATGAGGGCGTTGGAGTTGGCGATACGCCAGTGTATGGCTGCGTTCCTCTCCACCTTACGTCCTGTGAGGTCTATTCTTTTGCTCTTCTTGTCTGGAGGTGGGCCTGTGTTGGTGGGCACACCGGCCCTCTTCCTGGCTGTTGCAGCGATAATGGAGTCTGCTGGTACAGACCCCTGTATGTATGCAGGATCTTTTGTGGAGTGCTTATACTTCTTTTCGCTCCTCGGGGTAACCGCCTTGCAGATTGCTGGTTCCCTGAAGGCCTCCCTTCCCTGGTCGAGAACGCCAGGTAACATGGGTAGAAATTGGCTCCTTGTCTGTTGGGGGAGCAGGGTTTCGAAGAGGAAACCTGCTTTTGTTTTTTCCTCCTGCATTTCGACCCCATAAGTCTTTGCAGCCTTCTGCACGACCTCATTGTAGACTCCGATGTCGTCTGGCGGCGAAGGTCTCGAGGGGTAAGTGTCTACCCCTTCTTCTGGTGACTGTGTCGAGGTCTTGCCAGTCTAGGTCTTGTACTTCAGAGGACGCCGAGTCCCTGTAAGACAGCATCTCTTCTTCGCCTTCGGCCTCGAAGTAGTAGTATTCCTCGTCCTGGTCTTCGAGCTGTTCGGGTGTCCCCGGGGCCTCGACGACTTCGGCCTCGAACTCCTCAACTGCCTCGTGGGCTTGCTTCGACGGAATAGCGTATTGTTTCATCTTCTCGTCGAAGTCTTTTTGCGTTGCAGGATGCTCGCCATCTCTGCCTCGAGCCTCCTCTTCTTTTTCGCCATCTCGTGGACCTTTTCGGCGTCGAGTGGTGCAGTGCCTCTCTTCGTGGTCGCGGTCGTCGAAACAGACGCCGGGCCTTCCTTTCTCGGTGTCGAGGTTTCCTTTCGGGGACGACCTTCGACGCCTTCGTTTTTCGGAGGCTTTCGCCGATTGAGAGTCCTTGTCCAAGGATCCGCTCGGCTGTTTGTCCCTTGGTGCTGTTGCTTTGGTCGAGTGTTTCGGCGGCAACGCTCCCTTCGAGGACTTTGCTACACTTCTCGGAGTGTCGCTAGGGATTCTGGCTTCACTCTTTCGAGCGTCGCTTTGGTGTTTTGGGGTCGACGACTCCCTTACCTCCTTCGACGTTTTCTTTCGATTTCGACGACAGCGCAGTCCTCTGGTCCCTCTGCGATGTTGTCCTCCTCTCCGCTCGAGAGACCCAGGTCTCGGAGAGATGGTGCTGGTCCCTGGCCCTGCATGCTGTAGTTCGCCCTTCTCTGTCTGTCTCTCACCCGGAGGGTCTTCGGGGTGAACGCCGAGCACGCGTTGCAGTCTTCGCTGGCGTGGTCGAGCGGCAAGCAGAGGTTGCAGACTGGGTGCTGGTCTTTTTGGGCGTATTTGTGGTGGCAATTTTTGCAGAACTTGAACGGAGTCTTGTCCATAACCGCGCTTAGGGAGCCCCCTGTGAGCGCATTCTCTGTAGGCGTCGAGATTTCGGTCGTGGACCTTCTACCTCGTCGTCCTTCTCCGGTACTAGTGTCGTCGTCCGGTGTCTCAGGAGTACATCTTCTGTGATGAAATTTCGACTTTGAGATTCTTCGTCCAAACTTTCTGGAACTTCTCGGCAACGATCCAGACCCCACGGCGGAAAAAAGAATCTGAAGATGGCTACCAAAGGTGGGAGCTTCCGCCGGAAGCGCGACGACGTCACCGAAGACACCAAATGGTGGGGCGTCGCCGCCCACCTGGGCCAACAAAAAAAAACAACAAAAAAAAAACACAAAAACAAAGAAAAGACTACGAATCCGGACCCAACCACGAGATGGCGTAATAATGCACAGCATAGTGAATCCAGAAAGATTCACGCTGCAAAACTCGTGTGACGTTAAGCAACAGCACTCATTGTCTGCTGTTATGGTTGGGGGAAACAGGGACTCTTCCCACTCCTCTCTTCCCCAATGAGCTGCTCCGATGCTGTCAGGGGTAGGCGAGCGCAAGCCCCTGCTGCTCTGCCACCTTCTCCAGCTAGTCCTGTGGCCTGGCTGTCACTTCTGCAAAACTCGGGGACAGCAACAAAGGATTAAGAAAACAACCACTCATGAGGAGGAGATGTGGCCTAGAGTCTAGAGCTGCTAGTTTTGGCATTGGAAAACCAGGTTCAAGTCCCACTCAGCTCAACATCCTGCAATTGAGTGGAAATCACTTAGTTAACTAAAATGCTTCAAAATGTTCCAAACTACAAAATAAAAACCCTGGTACACCTTGGCAGATGGTGAAGCAGAGCTGAGCATTATGAAGACTCATCACTACACTCTGGATGTTGCCAACATCAAAGTGCCTAACAAAGGCAAAATGAACTGCACATTCCAGCATGCTGGAGGACCACTACATGTTGACGTGCTGGCCATATAAGGTAGGGGAAACCCTCCACAAGCCAATAGGAGTGCACTTTCTCTGGGGGAAAAAAAATCACTACTTCTGCCCAATCAAATGCTGTACTCCTGTCTACCAACAAGTGGGTGGAGCCAAAGCACCTCTCAGTAGTGATTCTTGAAGGGTTTTTAGGTCTCGCCCCAAGCCAGCGCTGGTCTGGGCGAGACATTTAGTCAGTGGGCTTTCAGAAATGCGACCACAGCTTTTTGTGTGGCATTCTGCGCGCGATTACGCGCACAGGCACGAGCGCCATCGGGCCTTCCTCTCGCTCTCCCGCGCGCGCCTCGCTCTGCCTCTCTGTCTTGCTCGCCCCTTCCCCACCAGAGCGGCCATCTGGCTTTCTCTGCACGCACCACTCGCGTGCTTGTTTTCTTTCACTTTCGCGGCCAATGCTTGTTTTCTCAGCTGTTTCAGGTTAGGTTACATATAGAGTTCACTAACTAGCTTGGTAGCCTAATAAATATTCAAGCCAGCCGAGACTGCAGATTGGTTCCAGATGTACATGAGCTGATTACCTAAGGCGTACACCCTGGCAAATATGCAGTTGGCTTTAGGTACCTGCTAATGTGCCGTTAGGGTCTCCTCGGAATTGGCTCGTTTAAGAAAGAGAAACCCTCCTATGGCGCAAAGCACTTCTAACTGGACTCTTACAGCGGCATGTCTAATTAAGGCTAACATACTGCTAACTAAAGGGCACCATGGTCCCTAATGCCTATTGCTGGCAAAGCTACTTAGCAATGGTGGCACGGCAGCAGTCCTGCACTCAATTCTCAAGTGCAAGGTGAGCATGTAAGTTATACCCGCAGGCGAGTTTATGCCACTTAGTGTATTTTTTTAAGTGCAAAGGATTCCTCATCTTCTAAGTGGAAGCATGTGCCAATGATGGAGTGACCTGGCGGGACTATCTTTTGAACTAATAGTGGACTTGATGATGTTATATAATGAATATACTCTTTTAAATGTGTGTTACAAACACTCCCTGTGAAAGGAGATTCCAAATCAAACTAGCATTGTTAAAGCCAATTGGCTTCGCTGCTTTATAGTTGATAATGCTCCTTCATTGATTGGCAAGTTTGTGTGTGTAGTTGTGTGAATGGGTTAACGGGTGAATGTGAGAAAGCGGCAACTGCTAGATAGATGGCAAACCTTTCCATCGAAGGAAAAATCCACTTTCAGTATGACCAATGAGCCCACCTGTGCTGAATAGAACTGTAAGTGCAATAAACTGGCAGCCAACTTGGGTGTATCTCTCTCCCATCAAACTAATCAATGCTTATGTACAGCTATAGGTGGTCTAAATTTTGCACACAGCAGCTACTGAGTGTTGTTTACTGAAGTAAACAAGCAAGTGATGGAAGGGATGCTTGAATTAATCTCAGCCACTATTAATTACTTTGGCCACACCCCAGGCCATCATTTTCTTTTGCCCTATTTCTCACCTCAAACCCAGTCACATGCAAATCAGACTTGGTCTTGCTCCATAGGAACAGCCCAGCTTGAACTGCTAAGCCAAGTCCTCTCGAAACCACAATACAAGCAACCAAAGACTGGTTGAGCCCTAATTGGCTTTTTAGTCGGATCCAGCTTGGTTCCATTGGCACAGTGAGCTCAGGACTCGTGTCTGGGCATTCCCGTCGCATAAAGGGTGTCACACTGAAGCAAACAAAAAAGTGATTGTTGGAACGCTTGAATTAATCTCTGCCCTGATAATTATTTGGGTCCGCATCCCGGTTCATTGTATTTTTAATCACCAACCCACCTCAGATTAGACCCAGCTACACGCAAATCAGCCATGGTTCTGCTTCAGGGGGGACAGTCTAGCCCGAACCACCAAGCCACGTCCTCCCCAAACCAGGATACAAGCAGCCCAAGACTAGTTTCACCCTAGCTGAGGCTCTTCAGTCGGGTGCAGTTTGGTTTCAGTGGCACAGTCAGCAAGGGACCCACGTCTGGGCAAACCCGTGGCGCTTTGGGCGTCGCACTGAAGTAAACAGAACAAGCATTGGCATAGCCAATAGGTCTCGCTTTCGGGACCTTATAAGTATTTAGTTATGCAGCACAATATCCTTAGTGCAACAACATTAACTGTTGCATGGTTAAACACTTATAAGGTCCCAAAGGCGAGACCTATTGGCTATGCCAATGCTTGTTTTCCTGGTGATCACGTAGGGTAAGCTGACAGCTGCACTGTCAAACCAGGCATAAAAAAATGTCCTTTCCACCCCAGGCTTCCAAGCTGGTCAACCACAAGCACCAGCATAATCTCGGACTCAAACAGCCTTTCCTCAGGCATGCTAATTGAGGAAGGGTTTGAGGTCTTCTCACCAGAAACATCGGAGGATATCTGGCTTTAAATTCTGAGATGCAAGTCATTAAAAAAAAAAAAAGCCTGCCTAACAATAATGGATCCAAGAGGTGAGCTTAGCCAACTGGGCCAGAGGCATAAGTCAATTGAATTATTTGCGTGATTAATAAAAACCATTACAAATTTTCAGTAGTTCTACATAATAAAAACATTAAAAGGTGCCTTGGTGCCATTTTCAAACGTATATCTCAAATAGCAGGAGGACTGGTTACATGTCCCTTGAGAACTACACAAGGGGACTAATAGTATCATACATACCACTTCCTCAAAGTTCATTGTATACATCTTATACAAGTGTCTAAAAATAGGTGCTAATCTCAATCCAATTAAAAGATACAAGTTTGAAACATAGGTGTCCGGGTGTATGCCTCGCTAAAAGTGCAGAAGGTCCCCAAGGGTGTTAAACCCCCCCCAAAGAGCATGAAGTGCTATTTAAACAGCTGCATTGCGAATCGTAGACACATCTCATAATACATTCAATTGACGCAACTCTAGATACTGCAGTTCGTGGGTCCGTTAAAAAAACCAAAACTGTTTCAGCCCATTTGAGGCGCTTTTAACCAAGGAAGGAAGTGTTAGATCGGCTAGTGCCTGGCGAGTGTGTTAATCACAACGGACTGTATTCAATGCCTAAACGCCCGCAGGAATTTCACAAATGTTCCTGTCAAGATTGGCCAGAGGCACATAGAGGTATCTTCCATCACAGATACACAAAGAAACTCAAGCTGTAACACATTGAGGCACGCATAATCACAAAGAGATTTATGTTCTTTCCTAGATTGCTGGGGTTGACGTGCCATCAAAAGTGGTCTTCCAAAGAATTCAAAAACCATTCACCTGTGTAATATTTTTTGTGCATAAAATAAACAAAACCTCTGTTCTGCAAGGTCTTTTGGCTACCCATCTGGATGGAGGTCTGCCACCCATTAATAATTTTTTTATTTTTTTATTTGATGTTTTATATAGCGCGGACATGACCCTAATAGGGTATCAGAGCGCTTTACATTTGCATGCCTTTCACCATAGAACAACCTGAGCATCATGCAGTTTCAGTAGACCAGATCAGTGTACAGCAAGTTACTAGAAACAGTTGTGTTACAAAGTCATAAATTAATTGTACTATTGATTTGTGAGAGACATTTGTGCTTGACTATCATATTTACAAGACCAGAACGATGTTAGTGGACAAAGTGTGGTAGCGTGTGTATTGAACAAGAGGGTCCTCAGATTATGTCAAGTCTGCTGGATTTATGGAAGGAGTTTGCTCATAAAAAAGGATTTGGCTGCATTTTAAAAGCAGCGATGGACGAGATTTTTCTAATGTTAGGGGAGAGAGTGTTCCAAATTCTTGGTGCTGCGCCAGAAAAAGCTCGGCCATAAGTTCTTTTCTTGCGGAAGAGTGTCGGTTTCAGTAATAAATCTCCGTGACTCCGGGAAATCCGGCATCCTCCTGATAGTGATTTTCTGGGCTGGGTACCTTGGTGTATTGTAGTGTATCGCTTTGTGAGTAATACATGCCATTTTTTGTTGTATTCTTGCTTCGAAGGGCAGCCATTTGAGCGCTTTCAGATGAAGGGTGATGGTCGAATTTTTTGGACCCAGTTATAAGTCTTGTGGCCGCATTGAGACAGGCTTTTAGTGGTGCTGTTGAAATCTTAGGAAGACCGGCTAGTGTTGTGCAACCGTACTCGATCCTTGATATAACTAATGCCTGGACTGCTGTTTTAAGGTCTGAGTTATTTATGAACGGTTTCAGTTTTCTGAGGTAGCTTAGATGAAAGCGGGCGTTTTTTGCCATCATGTTGATATGTGCGAGCATGGTTAGGTTTTTATCTAGCATAATGCCCAGGGATTAGGTTGAGTCTACTATCCTCGGAATGCAGTTTAGTGCAGTGATTAGTTTGGTCCATTCCACGATATTCGTAGCGCTTTTTTGGGGGAAATCAGCAGGAATTCAGTTTTCTGTGGGTTAAGCTTGAGGTGATTACTCGTTAGCCAATGGACTGTTCTCTTTAGTGCCTGGTTCATGATACCAATCTCTTCTATCGATGTGATCTTGATGTAAAGCTGTGTGTCGTCAGCGTACATGTGGAAGGAGATGTTTGCTTGCTGTACGATTTCTGAGTGGTTCTACGTACAAGTTGAATCGCGCTGGGGATAGTGTTGAGCCCTGTGGAACTCCAATGAAGTTACTGGATGAAGCAGATAGTGTTTGGTTCACTCTGAGTTTTTGCGATCTCTTTTCTAAGAATGAACTAAACCACTGTAGGACAGTACCCTCTAAGCCCAACACTTTTTTCCAGGTGGTCTAGTATTTTGGTATGGTTTACCGTGTCGAATGCCGCCGAGAGGTCAAGCAGGATTAGGAGACAGGTTTCGTTGCAGTCTAGGGCAAGTAGAGCATCGTCGACTATGTGTAGAATTGCTGTTTCAGTGCTGTGGTTTGGTCTAAATCCTGATTGGAAGTTATTCAGCAAATTGAATTCAGAGATGTGTTGGCTCAGTTGTTGTTGTACACATTTTTCCAGGACTTTGGCTAGCATGGGAATGTTTGTTACCGGTCTGAAGTTGTTAACCATATTAAATTAAAACCTAATGGCATTACCAATGCTTGTTTATTGTGCACCTCAGCAAGATTCAAGGTTTTTAGTCTAAAAATCTGCTACCTACAGATTCTTTTCAAAAGTGCTTGAACGTGCTACGAACAGCCAGTGCAAGAGTGTTGAGCTCAGCATGCAACATAGTAGACCTTCAATTCAGGAGGAATAAAACTGCCTCCCCATCCCTTCCCGGCACCATTGGCCAAAGGACTGCTTTAAAAAAGCCTCGTTAAGCTTCTCTCATCATATGCAGTACTTTCAGATACCAATGGAGGATCCAGCAAGCAGTGCACAGAAAGTCCAACTCCGGCCTTCTCTGTGCTTGGCCTGGTTGTGACCACAACATTTAAGGCAGACCAGTGTGCCAAGTCAAGCTAACAAGACCGTTTACCTTGAAATACTTTGCAAACAATGGACAATAATGACAATAATTTGGAATTGATTACCGTTAAAATGTACAACAGAGGATTGCAACAGTTGTGCATAAAGTCTCCTGAATGTAAACTATGGAGAGGACCTTTTTCATTTGAACGTAGCTAGATGGGATTACAGGCTGAATGTGTCACCGTACAACACTCCCAAATAGTTATAGGTGCAGTACAGTCCATATTTTCATTACCAAGAAGCCATCAACCCCATTGCCACAGGGAAAAAAAAGATTTTTTACTCGTTCTTCCCATCAATTTGTTGTTTGAGTAATAGATTGTTAGGTACTTCAAAGATCTAAGTAAACAGATATTGGTACAATCTGATATAGCTGTATCAGTGTACCCAAGCACCTGAAAGTAATGGGAACCCAATTTTGGTGGAAACAACCTTGACTTGCACAAATGGTATATTAGCACCCGTTTAAGGCATAATCCTGGTTGAAATTCTGTGATGGTGTACGTATGGCACAACAAAACCCCAATGCCGATCTTGTTAAAAATATTTCAATTTCCTTACTCAACATACAAACCGATCTAGGTTTGCTGCAACCACCACGTTAAAACTTTGTTGGTTCTTATGCATTTATTTTTTGCCTCAATGTCTTTGGGGTGAATGCTCCAGTTAGATACACTGTTTAATTGTGATGCGCAGCCAACGCAAGAACATAAGGCTGGCATTGTTAAAAGCAAAACGATAATCATGAACATTACCTGCGCCATCTTGTCTGGTGGAATTCTATGTGCACATAAGTTGCAGTCATTTTGATCTATCACAGCCATTTTGTACTCTGTTGGTCACCTTTGTTTCACCCTGCCCTTACTAGCATCCCTCTGACCGACCTGGTATGTGTGCTGGGGGCTATAAACTCTATTGCCACAACAAACCTCAGCGCCACTTGCTGCCACAAACTCGTTTTTCCTCATCTCTGCTTTCAGGCAAACCTTTGGACACTCTACCCCTCACTGCACCTAGTTACACAAACAGGTTCCAAACACCAAAAAGACTCTTGCAACATGATTTATTGCACTGCAAACAGCAAGACTTGTTGTTACAAACAATGGGACCTGTTTTTATCAACAGAACGGACTCTTAGATCTGGCCTGTCTCACATGTTTTAGACCCTGAAGCAAGGTCCAGCTGCAAGATAAGATTGTCTGTTTGACCTGGGTGGGAAGAGAATTACTGTTGGGCTTGTGTGACAACCTGCCCGGGGCGGGGACCCCAAGCTTGTGTAACCATGGTAATGAAACAAATGCATTGTGTCAAACCTGTATAAAAGGAAGAGCCAAAGGAGTATCAGCAGAGCACTTCCCTCAGACATCCCGGTGTCTGCAGTTGACGTGATCTCCTCATGAGAAATAAACCTTTTTCTTGTCTTCCAGTTTCCAGCGCTTGCCTCATTATTTTGATAGCGAACCCAAAGTGAATTAGAGGTGGAACCCTGCACCAGGCAGCATTGAGGGTCTTAGAAGACTCGCTGCCTTTCACAAATTGGCGCCCAAACGTAGGGGCCCATCAGCGACCCGTGGGTCCGGTAGAGAGGTCCTAACGACGGAGTGAACGACTAAACGATTGGGGTATACCTGCCTGAGTAGACCCTTGTCTGGCTGCCGATCGACTGAACTTCACCGGTTCCGAACGGACCTCTCTCGAGTGACCTGCGGTCCTGACTGGGACCTTAGAGGAACGCCGCATTGATTGTTGGAGTGAGAGGACAACCAGGCGCTGGAAGGGGAAGACGAAGAACTGTCCATACGGTCCGGGTAAGGTCGTGAAAAAACAACTTAAATTGATTGATTGAATAGTTTGATTGAAATACTAGAATTCCTTTTTTTGATAAAGAGTTATTTGCGACATTTCCCTGCTTGCAAACAACGAAGAATAGGAATATTCTCTCTTTGCAGGCAGCGAAGGACAGGTAGTGCAGACTTTTTGTCTAAATTGATTGATTGAGATATTCATTTTTGACCGATAAATACGTCATGCCTGTTTTCTCTAGATTGTTTGATTGTAATTGTTTTGGACCCGACCGTTCGTTAGAGGTCGGGTCAGCCGGCACCGCCGGAAGGCACCCCTAACAAGGACATGTACGTAAAGTATGGATTAGCCACCGTAGCTTATAGCAAACTATGGCATAAAATACACTAGGAAGGACCGGGTAAATCAGTGGCCACTGACGGGATCTTTCGATCCCGCTAAAATAGAAACGTTAGAATTAGCTCAAAGAAAGAAAAGGGACGAAGCTAGACAAGACCAAGAAACGCGAAAATCAGCTTACCAAGCCTGTAAAAGATTAGAAGAAAAACTAAAAGAAAAGGAAATCGATAAAACGGAACAGGAATCAAAAATATCAGGTCAATGCCCTGTTAGAACGCCCTCGACTCTTTACCCCAATGATGATTTATTGTTAGGTCCCCCAATCATATACATGCCACCCCCTTACGTCGCATCTCATCCCTTAGTACAACGCCAGGACCACCAAAGTATAGCCGGAGATGGCACGATCGCCTCAGTCTCCACCGCCTCTGCTCCCACCGAGTCACCCACACCAAATGCCTCAAAGGATACAGTAGTAGAGGTAGGATCAAAAGAAAAAGGAGCGCCCAGGGTCCCGCGATTAAGTAAAAATGAGCGAGCAGGCATTGATAAAATAGTTAAATCCCTCATAGATAGGAAGGAGACAGAAGAGTATGTAACTGACATATGCAACTCCTATGTTGAAAACCGCAAACGATACTTTATTGAACATCTGTTACCACACTCTTACTGCATATGAAGAGAAGTACCAAGATGTAGGGCCCGAGCGGCTAGTGGCTCTCTATAGGAATTTAGACACCGGAGATGAAGGCGACAACGATGTTACAGAACTCTTTTCATCCACACTGGAGGTATTCCGTCACCTCGTGGAACAAGGACGGATAGATAAGGACAGGACATCTAAGATAGCAGGACCCCCGGTGGAAAAACCAGCTAGCATGATGCCGATAAAAGAAGCTGCCCCTTATTGGGTACCTCCTAGAGGACAAGGGACTCATGACGATATGAACCATCAAGACGCTAGAGGAAGGGTGGTCTACAATTGGGTGTATCAACCATGGGACAGACAGGACATTTTGACGTTCCGTAAATCTCTACCGGATTTACGAAAGAACCCCACCGCCTTTTACAGCGAGCTAGGTACCGCTCTGGGATCAACAATAATGACATTTGCCGACATAGACTTGTTCTTCGGGTTATGTTTGCCAGCAGATGTGTGGAAACAGATTAGGAAAATAGACCATACCGAACTGCTTGGTCATACCTGGGAACAACTTAACACACTAGATAAACAGCGGAACCCTGGTCAAAAACCGGTTAAAGCAATATTGGACCTCCCTGACAAAATAGTGCAGAAAGTGAAAATGCTGATCCCAAAGAAAAAGATAGACTGGTCCACCGCAACCGCGTGCCGCCAGAAACCACAAGAGGATGTTTCAGAGTATTTCTCCAGATTTGAAACGGTGTTCTCCGATTACAGTGGACAAGACATGTCCACCGCAACCGGACACCACTTATTTGTGCAGAACTATGTCAAAGGACTACTGCCAGATGTATCCCAGAAATTACAAGCCAGCGAAAGTAGTTGGGCAGCATCTAAACCGGCGGCCATTCTCCAAATGGCCCAGTACTATGAGCATCAAAAAACGAAAATGACAGGGCTACAGAAAGGAAAAAGAAGGACTTGAAGGAAAGGGTAATGGTAGCACAACTCCAGGGGGCGAATACAGGAAGGGAGCAATATAGGGGAGGATACCAGCAGAATACCCCTAGAGTACAGCCACCTAGAAACAATTAATCGAAATCATATGTAGACGCCAAGACCTAGGACAGGATCAATGTGCATTTTGCAAAGAATATGGACACTGGAAAACCCAATGCCCAGCTTTGTTAGGAGCTGGTAGGGGCAGAGGGGCGAGGGAAATAGCAAGTGGACAGAGAGGAAGAGGACGTGGGAGAGGGTACGCGAGTGAAGCAAGCGAGGAAAGGCCAGGAAGAGTGAACACATTTGACCATCCCAAACAGAATCAGTACCAACAGACAGATTATGACAATACGTACGACTTTGCATAGGACAGCCAGGGGCAAGGGAGGGATCCAGTCGAGCTTTATGTTGATCAGCAAGGCCCTTATGTTACCGCTGAGGTCCTGGGCACAAAGTCACCATTTCTGGTAGACACGGGAGCAGCACGTAGTGCACTATCCAAACGACTGATTTCAAGGGCACCCTTGTCAGGCTCACATGTGACCTCAATAGGATTTGACGGTACGCCCTCCACCAACCCTTTGTCCCGACCGATCCCTTTTAACGACAACAATAGCGTCGAAACGACATTCCTCTCTTCCAACACCCCAGACGCCATTATGGGTCTCGACCTTTTGAAACACTTCCATGCGACTACCAGATGCTCAACAGACGGAGTGCGTGTCGTCCTGTATGACAACCCCCAGCGCCATAGAGAGAACCCTTCTCAGCAAATGTTTCCCATCTCCGAGACTGACGCATCCCTACTGGACACTTTGCCATCACACTTATGGGCTAGGGCTGATTCAGACATAGGACTAATGATGATTGACCCAGTACACGTAACAATACGACAGGACGCAACCCTACCGAAAGTACCGCAGTACAAAATATCGCCAGAGGGTGAGAAGGCACTGACAGAGATTATACACTCTTTGGTAGAGGCAGGGGTGGTAGAGGAAGTAGTGAGCAACGTTTGTAACAGTCCCATACTACCGATTGTAAAGAGACAGGGAGAGGGAGACGGAAAAGCCTACCGCTTCATCATTGACCTGCAGGAGATAAACAAAATCGTAGTGCCACAATACCCAGTAGTTTCCGACATCACGACAATTTTGACTTTAATCCCCTCCACTGCCACCACCTTCACTGTAATTGACCTCAAAAACGCATTCTTTTCCATACCTATACACAAGGACAGCCGCTATCTATTTGGATTCACCCTAAACTCCCGTTCGTACAGATTTTGCAGAGCACCTCAGGGGTACACTGAGAGCCGAAGCATCTATAGCCAGGCGCTTAAAAGACAGTTAGACGCCATACAATTGCCAGATGGAGTGGCACTAATACAATATGTAGACGACATCCTTCCAGCAGCGGACACCATACCAATAGCCGTCACAGCCACCATCAAACTACTCCATTTTCTTGCTGAGAATGGTCACAAGGTCTCCCGAAAGAAATTGCAGTTCTGTAAATCACAAGTGACCTATTTGGGTCACCTTTTATCCAAAGAAGGGAGGAAACTCACGCCTGACAGGATCCAGACAATTCTAGACACCCCTGTACCCAAAGATCAGAAACAAGTCCGCTCTTTGATAGGTCTCACTTCATTTTGCCGACAGTGGTTACCGAACTTTAGCCTCATTGTCAAACCCCTTCTCTCCCTCCTAGCTAAAGACATCCCCTCACCTCTCCCTGGACCCCCGAATGCCAGTCAGCCTTTAAAGAATTACGCAATGCCCTTTGTTCAGCGCCTGTCCTAGGAACCCCGGATTACTCCAAACCATTCTTCCTCTGCACGCACGAGAGGAAGGATGTGCATTGTCTGTCCTAACAATCAATTGGTCACAAACAACGCCCTTGTGCATATTTCTCTGCCACCCTCGATCCAGTAGCCAGAGCGCTGCCAGCGTGCCTGCGCGCTGTGGCAGCTGCAGCAGTATCGATACGCCAGAGCAAAGGAATAGTACTCTCCAATCCAGTCACTGTTTTAGTACCCCATGCAGTCGACACACTACTAAACCAGACCAAAACCCAACACTTGACTAGCGCCCGACTGACAGGATATGAGTTGACCCTGCGATGCACCACCCTCAATCCAGCCACACTGTTACCCCTACCCGAAAATGATCCTAGCGTGACTCCACTACACGACTGTGTGACACTAACCGATGAACAAACAAAGAGTAGAATAGATCTCAGAGACACCGCCTTTCTAGAACCAGATGGAGAACTATGGGTGGATGGTTCGTGCATCAAACTCCCCGACAGCACCACCTCAGCTGCATACGCTGTCACCACAGCCCAAGCCGTTCTGGAAACAGCCCGTATTCCCCAACGTTCAGCCCAGGCTGCAGAACTCATTGCCCTCACACGAGCATGTATCTTAGCGACTGACACGACAGTTAACATATACACCGACAGCCAATATGCCTTCGGGGTGGTTCACCATTTTGGGATCTTATGGAAAGAAAGAGGGTTCCTGACTTCACACGGTACACCCATCCTGCATGGAGATTTAGTCTCCGCCTTGACGCAAGCAGTCCTCCTCCCCAAGAAGTTAGCAGTGATAAAATGCCAAGCACATAGGAAAGTGACTGATCTCATTGGACAGGGAAATGCACTAGCAGACGTTACTGCCCGAGCCACGGCAGGAGACAGAACTACGACACGAATGTATGTGACCAGGTCACAAGCTGAACGATGGACTGACGCTAGGACCACTGTAAGGGACATACAGACTACAGGCACACAAGACGAATTGACCGAGTGGGAAAAGGTGGGACTAAAAGACGAGGAAGATTGCTGGAGAACTAAAGACGGGAATAAATGGCTGTTACCCAATGCATACCTCATCCCCATATTGACCATGGCACATTTACCAGCACACATAGGCTCCACCCCCATGATTGAACTAATCACCAGAGTATGGCATAACGTCAAGATAGCAGAATCTGCAAAACGCCTAGTACAACAATGTATAGTCTGCCGACAACACAACCCAGGAAAGGGGACAGTAGTACCAAGGGGAGGGTTTGGAGTCCCTGACCACCCCTTTGAAATCCTTCAAATGGATTACATTCAACGAGAGATGCCTTGGTCTAAAATATGTCCTGGTGGTTGTGTGCGCTTTTAGCAAATGGGTGGAGGCATATCCCAACCGCGACAACACCGCCTTAGCCACTGCAAAAGTATTGCTGAAAGAATTCTTCCCCCGATACGGCCTTTGCAGAATTTTATGGAGCGACAACGGCCCCCACTTCGTAGCCGAGGTGATACAGAACATAGTGAGAGGGTTGGGGGTAAAACAAAAGTTCCATGCCGTCTTCCACCCCCAATCAGCGGGCCTGGTAGAGAGACACAATGCAACGTTGAAACTAAAACTAGCCAAAATAGTTGCCACAACCGGGTTGAAATGGCCCGACGCCCTCCCATTGGCATTGTTATCGATGCGCTCCACCCCAACCAAACACCGACTGACCCCGTATGAGGTGGTCTTCGGCAGGCCTATGAGCATTTGGGCGGCACCAAGACCCACCTCCATTAACGATGTCCCGAACATATTAATGTCGGATTACTTGCATAAGTTGACAAACGAGCTAACAATTATCCACCAACAGGTGCAGCAAGCCTTGCCTGACGTATCCAGGGGCCCGGGACATGAAATAAAGCCAGGCGACCATGTATTGATTCGCAACTTCCAAAGAACGAAGAATCTGGAGCCTAGGTGGACGGGCCCCTGGCAAGTCCTGATCACCACCCGAACTGCCCTCCGAGTGGAAGGAAAACGAAACTGGCTGCATGCCCACCACTGCAAACGAGTCCCTCCAACCCTGGCAACCTGTGAAGGGGTGGAGGTGCAAGAGGAAGTACTCGCGAGAGACCGACCAGCTCTGAGTTGCTACCCACAAGAAGACACCCTCGAACTATCAGAATTTCCCGACCCCACGGTGCCATCCAGGAAAGGGTACAACCTAAGATCGACGAAAGGAGGGAGCTCCAACGACCAGGCCACTAAGTCAAGGCCTCAGATCGGTAGCACAGTCAAACAACGCTACCAGGAAAGCGCCAGACAAAAGTCTGTGGTCCTAACAGTTGTTGAGCTCCTCGAAGATGATGGAAGAAACTGAACACCTGCAAAACCACCGCAAAGACACCAAGACTGCTAACCTGCACAGCACAAAGACAATTGCACTTGTAGCCGCATTTCTCACCTGTCTCCTGCTAATGGTCGCGCTCTGGCTCATTGAAGAGAATGCACCTGCATACAGAACATTGTCACCCACCATGCAACCAACCACCAAGAAAGAACACTACCTGGTATCACTACCGCCACATCTCCGAGAACGACGCAAAGAATTCTGGAATAATTCTTTCGTGCAGATGTTGCACCAGCACAATCTTGCCACCAATGCTACCAACTGTTGGGTCTGTGGGCTGTTACCACATGCCACTGAACATTCCATCCCTTTCATCCCTTCGCCCTTTTCTATTCACGGATCTTGCCTGGATGATGCTCCTACAAGAAAGTTACAAAGACAATGCCACTTCCGACGGAACAATCGCCCAGTTCTACAACGAGTTCTGGCGAAACAAAACAAGAAGGACAGCCGCCCCCTTCTGCCCTCACACCTTCAATGCGACATTCCAGATTAATGTCCCCTCCAAAGAACGAGTGGAAATGCAAGTGTTCAATAATCCTAACAGAGCCACATTTTCCTACCTGAAGAAAAGAACTGCTGCAACACTGACTGTGGCCCTATCTGTGGTGAACGTCTCTGGCCTTGTATGCATTGAAGGCCGTGGGACTAAGAATGTGTGTCACAGCACCTGTAGCATTGTAAGGACTTTGAACACTGCCAACCCCCAGCGCTTGTTGCATCACCCAATAAGTACTTTGTTTGTGGAACCAAAGCCTACACCTGGCTCCCAAGAAACTGGGGGGCACGTGCTACATCGCCTTTGTTTTGCCACCAACCTACACAGCCCCTGCAGAGCATCATCGAGAAAAGCGTTCTAAAGACATTGATCAAGCAGACTCTGCCTCATCACAGTTCCTCGACGCAGCAAAAGGGCTCGTCCCGCTATGGGGTCCGATGACAAACAGCCGAGCCATCAGACATCTGTCCCAAGCGGTAGAGACCGCCCTGAACGTCACTGCTGGCATCCTCACCAACAACACTGCTGAGCTCCAAGCGATCCGTCTGGTTACCCTGCAAAATCGCGTGGTCCTGGACGTGGTACTAGCGGACCGTGGAGGAGCATGCCGCATCATCGGTGCCAGCTGCTGTGTATACATTCCTGATAATTCACCTTCCGTCTATGAAGCAATCGAACATCTCCATAGACTATCTTCAGAAATTCATCAAGGATCAGAGACTTGGACAATTGGAAGTTGGCTTTGGGGCATCTTGAAATAGTGGGGTTGGAAAATATCAATGATTCTCTTGGTCCCAGTATTGACAATATGTGGTTGTTGTTTGGGTATACACTGTATACCACCTTTGTGTTCTCTTTGCATAACTACCTTGCACCCTAAGACTATGGACACTCAGCTAACAAAAATGAGTGTAATGTATGATCAAGAGATACAGGACATTATGGAGATCGAAATAGACTGACAAGCTGGCTAGTTATGTTCAAAGGGGCCACTGTTAAAAGCAAAACGATAATCATGAACATTACCTGCGCCATCTTGTCTGGTGGAATTCTATGCGCACATAAGTTGCAGTCATTTTGATCTATCACAGCCATTTTGTACTCTGTTGGTCACCTTTGTTTCACCCTGCCCTTACTAGCATCCCTCTGACCCTCTGACCGACCTGGTATGTGTGCTGGGGGCTATAAACTATTGCCACAACAAACCTCAGCGCCACTTGCTGCCACAAACTCGTTTTTCCTCTCATCTCTGCTTTCAGGCAAACCTTTGGACACTCTACCCCTCACTGCACCTAGTTACACAAACAGGTTCCAAACACCAAAAAGACTCTTGCAACATGATTTATTGCACTGCAAACAGCAAGACTTGTTGTTACCAACAATGGGACCGGTTTTTATCAACAGAGCGGACTCTTAGATCTGGCCGGTCTCATGTTTTAGACCCTGAAGCAAGGTCCAGCTGCAAGATAAGATTGTCTGTTTGACCTGGGTGGGAAGAGAATTACTGTTGGGCTTGTGTGACAACCTGCCCGGGGCGGGGACCCCAAGCTTGTGTAACCATGGTAATGAAACAAATGCATTGTGTCAAACCTGTATAAAAGGAAGAGCCAAAGGAGTATCAGCAGAGCACTTCCCTCAGACATCCCGGTGTCTGCAGTTGACGTGATCTCCTCATGAGAAATAAACCTTTTTCTGGTCTTCCAGTTTCCAGCGCTTGCCTCATTATTTTGATAGCGAACCCAAAGTGAATTAGAGGTGGAACCCTGCACCGGGCAGCATTGAGGGTCTTAGAAGACTCGCTGCCTTTCACAGCATTTGGTGGGCCAAGTCCCATATAATGATAGACGTGCTAGCATGGAGAAACACACGCTTCCTAAAGTCCTCTCAAATCCAGAATAATGCCATCCAGGCTTTAAAAACGAATGTTCAGAATGTCTAACTGCATACATTATAAAACAAAGAAAGATCCGAAATCGTGGATCAGGGAACCTAGCTAGAAGGGAAGAGGAGGGGTCTACTAAATGAGTAAGACGCACCTCGAATAAGAGAAAAGAAAACTCTTTTCTTTTCTCGAGTCCCCTCACTCACCAAAGGTTTCCCCTAGGTGACATGCTTCATCATTGGGGCCATCCCGAGCATCTACTGCTCGGGCGTGCTGCGACTTGCGATAGTTACGTAGGAGCACTGTTTATTAATATATGACTATGTGTAGTGCAGTGATGGGGGAGTGGTGTGAGTTGTGATTTTAAAAATTACCTAACTAGTGAACGTGAGTTTATTCTTGCTCCTAGTTGGTAAAGGATAAAAAGGGGTTAGTAAAGGGAGAAGAATTAAATGTTTATTTAATAATAGTCCCTATTACTTTTAGTCAACATGTTTCGAGGTATCCCCTAACCTCTTCTTCAGGACCGCATGGGGACCAGCCCCATGTGTACCACTCCGTGCACAACCTGTAATAAAGTGAAAAATAAAGAAAAAGAAAGGGCGCGCACCTATTGTGTCAGCGCTGATAAATTACATACGGTTACACTGAACACGTAGTATCTATTAAAGGAATAAAAACAGACAAAATTAGTATACACTGCCTGCCCATCTAAACTAGTGGGCAGGTGAAAAACAAGGTTATTCAGGGATCAAATCAATCCAATAGTGATCGTGCTCTTGACTAACATTAAACTTGTACTTAGTTCTGTTCGATCTAGTAATCGTGTGTCTCTATAATGAAAAAACACATGTTAAAGGAGTAAAATGTAAGCATAAAAACACTCGTGGAAAAAACATCAGACATAACAGACATTACATAAAACATATAACATATAAGTGCGTGTTGCCTCATGGACCTACTTAGTAACTGGCAAAAGTAAGCCCCATGGACCGCACGGGTGGAGGAGCCTGAATAAACCCTAGAAAGGAAGGTAGAAGTCTTAAGTCAATTAGATCTATCAGAAGGTCGAAAAAGGCTGTTTGAAAAAGAACAGAGATGGGTCTTTAAATTATGCTCTGATACCAAAGGGTTAAACGATAATATTCCGTGGGGTCAGTTTGCCAGATAAATATGGTGTACTCTAAGGTTTAAGAATCCCGTGGGGTCATTTTTTGCCAGATTAATGTAGTGTATTTTAAGTTATACTAGAGCTACTGGTACCCCTCCCTTACTGCACTTTTTTGTACCTTTATCCTTACTCCGTTTTTAGTTTTTAGGTTTTCAGTGTTCTGCTAATGTTAAGTCCCCTTTTGGATACAGAATACATAGGATCCAGGTCCTATCTGGACCCAGTTTCACCAGCCTAAGTTGGCCGCCGTTTTATTGTGAGACACCATCACAATAGAGATGTCCGGCTTCTATCAGAGAATAGCCTAAATACCGCATTTTCACTGTTGCTTTACCTGTATTTCTAATACAGAGTATTTCCCAGTCTAAGATGGCCGCCGTCTTATTGTGACACCTTCACAATAGAGATGTCCGGCTTCTATCAGAGAATAGCCTAAATACCGCAGGGTTCGAGACCCATTTTCACTGTTGTTTTACCTGTATTCCTAATACAGAGTATTTCCCATTTTTATCATATAGCCGACATATACTATTTCAAAATGATCCGTAGGTTTCTCTGTGTCCGTTTTATGAGTTTTTTGCGCCACACTAGGACACCCAACATGGCCCCCACCGCTTTCAATGGCGTACACGGTATAGTCTTTGCAAACACGTCCGTGAGCAAGCAGTTTCCTGTTTCCTATTTAGACCTCTCGGACCCTAGACACGCTAAGATGCGGTCCGCTTACGGGAACGAATAGGTCATATTGACGGAGGCTAGCCGAGTCAAGTAAGATTCCTTTACCGGGAGCCCATTCTAGAGTTACGAATGAGGGTCTCCTTTTTCGACCTTCTGATAGATCTAATTGACTTAAGACTTCTACCTTCCTTTCTAGGGTTTATTCAGGCTCCTCCACCCGAGCGGTCCATGGGGCTTACTTTTGCCAGTTACTAAGTAGGTCCATGAGGCAACACGCACTTATATGTTATATGTTTTATGTAATGTCTGTTATGTCTGATGTTTTTTCCACGAGTGTTTTTATGCTTACATTTTACTCCTTTAACATGTGTTTTTTCATTATAGAGACACACGATTACTAGATCGAACAGAACTAAGTACAAGTTTAATGTTACAGTCAAGAGCACGATCACTATTGGATTGATTTGATCCCTGAATAACCTTGTTTTTCACCTGCCCACTAGTTTAGATGGGCAGGCAGTGTATACTAATTTTGTCTGTTTTTATTCCTTTAATAGATACTACGTGTTCAGTGTAACCGTATGTAATTTATCAGCGCTGACACAATAGGTGCGCGCCCTTTCTTTTTTTCTTTATTTTTCACTTTATTACAGGTTGTGCACGGAGTGGTACACATGGGGCTGGTCCCCATGCGGTCCTGAAGAAGAGGTTAGGGGATACCTCGAAACATGTTGACTAAAAGTAATAGGGACTATTATTAAATAAACATTTAATTCTTCTCCCTTTACTAACCCCTTTTTATCCTTTACCAACTAGGAGCAAGAATAAACTCACTTACGTTCACTAGTTAGGTAATTTTTAAAATCACAACTCACACCACTCCCCCATCACTGCACTACACATAGTCATATATTAATAAACAGTGCTCCTACGTAACTATCGCAAGTCGCAGCACGCCCCGAGCAGTAGATGCTCGGGATGGCCCTAATGATGAAGCATGTCACCTAGGGGAAACCTTTGGTGAGTGAGGGGACTCAAGAAAAGAAAAGAGTTTTTCTTTTCTCTTATTCGAGGTGCGTCTTACTCATTTAGTAGACCCCTCCTCTTCCCTTCTAGCTAGGTTCCCTGATCCACGATTTCGGATCTTTCTTTGTTTTACGAAGTACCTAGGAGGACGAACCTAGCTATATCCTCCTCTCCCCCCTTTCTTTGTTTTTAACTGCATACATTATTCAAGTTTCCTTATTGCACTTCTCCCCAAAAACAAGCCATGCTGCAGACGAGTGTCACAATGTGAAAAAGATTTGCTTTTCCACAAGATGCTTACTACGTTTTCGCGATGGCAAGTTCGGAATTGACAGGTACACACCTGCTGAATATGAAGAATGGATCGCTAATATTTACTCATGTACAGCTCAAAGACTTGCATATGGTGTTATTTTAAATGGCTTTACTGGATCCTACAGACAAAAGAAACTACAGGTCAGGATGAAACCTTCCATATTCATCAAAATCATGGGAAAGTTAACTTATGGACCAGTTGCAAGCTACTAGCAGTCAATAGTTGAAACAGGCATCTGCCCAAAGAGGGTAATTAAATTAGCTCTGAGCAGTGACCTACATGAAGAAATTCGAGTCTTCTATGACTGATCAGCAGCAATCCAACATTATCTATACAGTACTGACATCTATACAACACAGTACTGATTTCTAGTAAAATTACAATCCGCTCAGTGGATCTTGATACTTTAGCGCAACCCACAACACACTTGTCTGAGTACTACAGGACGGTGTCCATGCTAAATCCTAGGGGTGAGAGGATCTAGAATCCACTCTTTAGCGGACTTCACATATCGCAGCAGTAGGTTTTCTGTATTATATGGCTTTTGATATATAACTACCATTCACTGACCAGAGAGAAAAATGAAATTCCATACATAGAGTAGACTGCAAATGTTCTAACAGCTTTAAAATGATTCTTCATAAAACAATATTTACAACTCTACTGGGGGCAGCAGGAGGCTATTGTAAATATCTATATGGAATGCAATCTGTATTGTTGTGACCATGTGCCTTCATTCGGGTTGGGTATCTTCCAACACAGACTTCAAGGATTCCACTGGAAGCCAGAGCTTGTTTGTTATTTCACAGTTTTACGCATAGAAAAATAGAAAAAACACATTACCATGCTACCTTTGACTTGCTTGCTTGATAATAAAAGCATTAATGTAGCGAGTTAACTTCTGATTTTAATACATAAAAGAAAGTCCACAGGTAAGCACACAAAAACGTGTATTACAAAAGGGTGATGACGCTAATTCACTAAAAGTTTTTCAGAAGGTTTGGGAATCTTACATTGATTTATAACTAACAATTCCTAGTGAACAAAACTACTAAATTCTGTATTTTGTCGAATTCATTAAACCAAGCTCTGAAATGCAGTGGGATACTTTACTTCTAATTGGCGATGCAACCAGTAGCGGCTGCTACTAAACAGGGGTGGTGAGGCGAGGGGGGGGGGGGAGAGAGGAGGGTGTGGATAACAAATAAAATAAAATGACTTACCTGGGTGACGCCGCCTCTCCTCCGTCTTCTCCGCACCGCAACAGGAAGCACACAGCCTCCCAGAATCCCCTGGCCAATCACAATGCTGCAGATTTGTGACTGATCTGAGCGCCGTTGTTCGGCGCTAAGACGGGGACAGGGATCCTGTGCATGTTCCTCACTAGGCTGTGTAATGCAGCCTGGCGGGGAATGCAAAGTGCGCAGGACGGTTTGGACCGGCCCAAGAGAGCAGGCCAAACCGTCCTGCGCACTTTAGAGTGTGCCTAACACTCATCCACCTGGCCCCTGCACTGGCCAGCCCAGTCGCACCTGCCCGCCCTTAAGCAGGAAGGAAAACTAAAATGATAACGCTAGTTATCATTTTAGTTTTCCTTTTTAAACTGCTCGCAGAGCAGTGGGGCGACGTTCCTCCGCCTTATGGAGGAGCTGCCACTGGATACAACTGATTGTGCAATAAGTATTGCAATGAAGACAAATTCACATTCGCCCGGCAAACTTCTCAGCTGTCCTACTACTACCACAAGTAGGACTATTTTGACTTTTAATCCAAATTGGCAGTGAGAAAGACTAAAAAAAAAAAACTGAACTATTTGGTGCCAAAGCTTGTACAGATGTTTTTAGTTTTAAGTAGCAGGCTGTGTGAATGCACAATATACCTGCATCTGCAACTAGGTTTACGCTAAAATTCTCTGCATTATCCCAGGTTTACGAGCAGGAACGTTCACCGTACCATGCTTTAACCAGGTCTTCATACCTCATGCACCCGACCCAACATGTCCGATACAGGACAAACTACAATCAATACCCTTTTAGTCATGCACTCTGGACGTGGCCCCGGAACCCCGTGCACATCAGAGAGCTCCAAGGACTTTGCCAGAGTACAGAGTAGCTACTTGACCACAGAGAAAGCACTCAACCTCTCAGAGTAGGAAAGCACTGTACATAAACCAATATAGTACAATTAACTGGGCCATCTCTAGGTACAACATTTACTGGACTACAGAGTTCTAAAATGGATCTTAACCTCTGACCGCTCACCTCATAACTTTGCAACACATTCTCACAAGTTACACACGAAACGTTTGGAACTATATCAAGCAGTCTGGAATTCAGCATAAACCATTAGATATCTTGAATGCTTTCTCTAATGTACAAGGAAGTGGTAGCAAACCATGCAAACATAGAACTGAACTGTCAAAACACTGTTAGTTTACATAAGAGATTCCTACCGTTTTTTCTAAATGGTCAGCATGAACTATATCACCCTTAAACGTGGTGGAGCTCTCTGAACGCCACCCAATTCCCCCAGACTTCTTGTAAATTTACCTTTACTGATTTTTATAAGGAATCAGTCAGAAGGAAAGCTAATTAAAAGCCATGCGAGCACACGCAATATATATTTAAGATTGGTGAAATAGATTGTGCATGACCCATTTCACCAGACTGCAAAAAAAAAAAAAAAGTCAAGAGTGAAGCAAACCTCTGATGCTTCAAAGTACAGCCTGGGCTACGATAAGAAAGCATTTTGACACCAGCTCTTTCAATCCTTCTCTAGGGATGAACTCTCTTCAAGCAAAAACGTAGGGCCGTCACCTCAAGTCTTTTAAAGCCTAGGACGCAGTCCCAGTGGCTTCAAATCGTTAAACAGTACAAGGAACCTGAGATGTAGCTATGGGGTACTAAAGAGCGCGGCTTCTCAAAGGTCAATACAACCAACAGCCCAAAGTGTGCTTCCACTTTCAGGTCATATCGGTTTTTGCCAAAAACACTTTGCAACAACAGGGGGTGCTAGAAAGTGCTGACAGATTCAGTGTGAGAATGACAAAAACAATAAAGAACAAGTACACTTGGTGTGCGCAACTAGTGAATCTTTACAGACAAACTGTAGTGCTTTGCAATTGCCAAACTTTAATGAGAAGGTTAGTGTGCATCTGATTCATTTGCGTCAAAACATGTTTAGAGTTTGTAACCCTCACTCCAATAGCTACATGAATGTGAACTTTTCAAAAGAATTTGGGGTGAGAAAAGATACTTCGATAATTAATAATTTCAGCAATATCCTCAGCAAATCAGCCGGATTCTGAAATGGTTAGTATCGGGGTACACTGATTAACCGCAATACTAAATAAATGGCCCACACTTCAAGGGAAACGAGCAATACAATCTTACATGGTTTACGTTTTAGGAGAACACAGAAAAAATTGTGTGTGCTAGTAAATCATGCAGATACCCCTTTGGGATCTTTGAGCACGCCGCTATAGTGACGATCGGCAAGAAAATAATTAAAAAGTGACAACTAAAGCAAGAAAACAACTTTTACACAACCAACTCACGTGAAACCCTACAGTCAGGCAACCAAGTGAAATTTAAACTCAAAAGCAAGAAAATAACTCAAATATCTCACATGGATAAGTGATTAGAACGCAAAGGTAGGCAAGGTCCATTAAGTCAGATAGATGCATTAACGTGGAGAGAATCAATAACCAAAACCTTGAGAACTCATAAAAGGAAATAAGAGGAGACCTTAGTTATGAGTCAACCCAGTCAGACAATGCCAGCTGAACCACAGTAGTTAACAGCTGAAAGGGGCTGTCCTAACGCCCCTTTGTATCTATGCATAGGACGGTAGTGACAAAGTCTTGTCCCACAGCTAAAACGGTTTTCACCTAGACCTAAAAACAGAGCGAGCACCCCTGAAGCAACTTCGGTTCATTTTGTAGTAGGATAAACTTTTTTAATGTTAAGTACTAGAAAGTCATGTAGCCTTCTTACATGCTAACCAAGGATCATTTCATAACAATGAAACTTTAATCAAAAAGTCTGGAAACTTAATTCGTTCAGAAAACTTGCATATGACATTTTATGTGCCACATACTTAGCCAATGTGAACTATTCTGCATTTGAATACCAAGTGTTTGCAGAAAAAAAATCTCTATATCCAGATAACTAGGCCAGCTAATGTTTATTTGGATCATAAGGAAGCAGGCACAACCATTACAGTCTATCCCCTCACGTTTGTTTTCTTGACACCTCACACAGCCTTTGCAGCTAGACCACCCTTTTCTTAGCACAACTGCTTTCTGACAATTGTGCCAGGTGCTTCAGACCCCATTAACTGCTCTGTCTTCACTATTTCTACTATGAGACTGATTCACAATTTTAATACTCTGTGTGAAAATATATTTCTTACCTCACACTATGTAGTTTCAGATTGTGGCCGTAGAGTGCTCTTCCTTAGACGCCTCTAGCAGCCCATCTCGCTCTCTCTCTACTCATTAACCCTCTAGAGCGGAAAGTCTCCTTGAAGCTCTAGAAGAGATGGGTGATGTGTATAATCATAAAAATCCCTTTTGCACTCACTGTTCCTCACGCTATCCTTTCCAAGATCCCTTTAACTATCGATACAGACTTGACAGCCTGTACAAACACTTTCAGGTCACTCAAAAGAATATCCTTGAGATGCACCAAGTGAATTAAATTTACCTTCCATCATTTAGCACTTCCTAGAATGTTCATGCCCTAACTCTAACACCAATAAACAATCTCCATAAAGTAATAGTAGTAGAAAAAATGATTATTATTTTTTTACTTAATGTGAAATGATTCTGTAAGACGCAGGAAAGGATATTACAAGATCAAGAGACCTAGACAAACACGCTGATTTTCGGAAATAAAATAGCAACAAAAAAAAAAAGTAGAATAAGCACACTCCTCGATTCCCCTGCCCCTTTCTCACTGCATTAATTTACCACTACCTTCAAACGCACGGATGACTGGGAAGAGATTGGCTCAAAAGACCTGAAGCATTCAATCCTGAAGGTGGAGCCATATCTACAATCTTGCATGATGCAATTAATCTGTACTCCCACAGCTGCCACCCCAGATGCTGCAATTGTGTACCCATTAAGAGGAAAGTGTCATTAGGCCTTAAAACAGGCTAATATCCTCCCAAACACACGGGGACGGGTAAGATAACTGCCCAACTGTAAAGCTTCACTTCAAAAGAGAGGTGAACAAGTAGCTGCAGAAATGTGGAGCGCAAAACAAACTACGTCACGAATGATCAGGATTTAGAACTAGAAAAGTCCAGAGTTACTCCAGCAAGATAAATGATCTGATCGCACTTGGTAAAGGTCAGTAAGCAGCCCTGACAGTCCTCCAACATCTTGCAGCCTATTGTGCTGTAAGTCATAAGCTACTCAGAAGGCCCAAATCTCGACTACAAATGACTCCGAATGAATACAACCTTTCCCATTATATCAGTCATTAAATACAAACTGGATGACTGAATTGTTCTCATTAAGGGTGTCATTATTAGCACCCTGGGTCTTCCCTCTGTAATCTGCTGTTCACCATCTACAAGTGACTGCTGGCACAGATATTGAAGTAGTACTAGGCAATCTTTCAAATGTATGACTACCAAATTCACAGGCAGTAGAAAAGCGACCAAAAGAGAAAAAAAAGATATTCAAAGTTACTCAAAGAAAGAACTTTCTCAGTTTGAAAGGAGCAGAAATAGAAAACTGGTTTGTGCAAGTTCAACATCAGAAGAACTCCTGTTTGAATTAACCACAAACTTCGGGGTGACTCCAGCTAAATTAGTGAATGTGAAGCATTTGGGAAACTTATTCAACAAAGACCATTTACTAGTACCCCAAAATTAATCCTGTGGATACAGGCATCAACCGATGGGTGAACACGGTCTGAAAAGTCCTCCATTTCCAAGCTGATCCTTTAATGAAGTTGGTGACCATGTGGTTGTACTACTGCAACGTTATCTACACAGGACTACCCTCCCAAAACCCACCAAAAAACATTCTGGTTACCAAGGCTAAAACAATTACTGCACCAGGCACAATGCCTGTTGGAGCAGTTCGGAGTAGTTACCAAAATTAGAAACCCACTATACAACCAAGGAATGTATTGCTAACAAATGCAAGCTTAATACACATTCAAGAGACAAAAGCATGGAGGCGGGACAATGAGAGTCCAGCAAAACACTCTTTAACCTGTGTCTGAGAGAGAACCATCTACCTGCACTTCAGAATAAAACCTGAAAACAAAAAGGAGGAGAATGTCAACTAGGTGGAAAGATGAGGAAAGTACACCAAATAGAAAATGAAACCACTAGTAAATACGTAGTAACCTTCAGATCTGGGGACTTCTTTATTATCGAGTAAAAATACAGGTTTAGGACATTAAATATCAGCAATCACTTTAAAGCTGTAACCACAGTCTGCTTATAGACCACATTTCATGATACAGCTCAGCTACCCTGTGCGATCGGTAGGTGGCAGAAAATGCATATCATTTTTTCAAAAAAATCTCTTTGGCTGCTATTTTAAGACTATGAAGGCTACAAAAAGAAGAGGAACCTACATGGCTGCATAAAACGGTAATATACATAGCTATACTAACTCAAAAGAAAGATAAATCCACTATTTTAATGTAAATATACTTTCCCCTCAGGTTTAATAAGTAATGGAAAAGCAGGCGACTGTAAATTATAAAGAATTTACACCTGGAATATATTCTGAATGGCTACTAACTAAAAGTAGCATTGCACATAGAATCGTAGAACCATTCTGATTAAATTAACGTTCCTGGGGGTAATGGCTTCTGCAATCAAAACCACAATTATTCCAGCTTGCATCTCAGAAGGTGCTATTTCTTGGTGTGAAAGCCTTGAATGTCAGGGATCTCTACAAACCTGTTCTGCGATGTTATGTTATAAGCATTTATATCGCGCACGGCTACTCAAGAGTGTCCCGGCACAGTACCTTGCTAGTGAGCTGCGGGTCAGACCGTGGAAATTATACGAAGAGCAGTGTTTTCAGCCGTTTCCTGAACAGCTTAGCATCTGTAATACAGCGATGGCACCAATACTTGGTTTTTCAGTATACGCTTACCAACTTTACAATTGGTAGCCTATTGTCTGGCTAGAAACAATTTCAATACTGCATATGCTCCACTGGACCCCTTCAGCCGAGCATCAATGACGTGAGAAGGTGACATAAATAAATGTGCTCAAAAACGTCAGGTATAAAACAAAAAATCTTAAAGTAGTGTGACAGGTAAGTAAATAGGTTTATGGGTAACAGGCATATGAGGGAAAAAATGGGAAAGCAAGGTCGAATAAAAAGGGAGATGTGCCTCTCAAATCTCTTGAAAGCAGAAAAAAACTACATAGAAAAGGAAAATAATAAGGGAACCCAAATTAAATTACCCCAATCTTAATTCAAAAGTAAATAAAGATACTGAATTAAGACACAGAATCGAGGCGAAGGTCTTCATACGCCCTATGTAGAAGTGGGAAGCAAAATCTAATTACAACCAGCATTGTCAACGCATTTGCTTCAACTGAACAGTAAACAGATTTTTTTACCAAGCTCCAGAGACACTCCCCCTTTCATCTGTCCACCTACATCCTGATCTAAGACATTAAGGAATAGACCCACAAGAAGAAGGCTAAGATCACATATCATTAAGACATTCGCTGCCTCTTAGAGGCTATTTTCCAACATCTACCACTGACTTCAATCTGTCTTAGTTTATTCAATGTTTCTACATTAACAGATGGAAGCAGATGTATATAAACATAACACCTTAGTGATACCTGCCTTAGAAAAACATCACGAATGTCAGCATAATTTCTTAGAAATTACAGTTTAGGTGATTCAACAAGTGTACTTGTATCTCAGAAAGAAGCTTCAACCACATTCAGGACCACACTTACAAGAGGCTGTGGAAAGCAGACCAATTGATAGCCCAGTAAACAAATTGCCTGCCATCGATTCCTAGATCACATGCAATGCAAAGAGATTACTTGGTCTCATTGTGGATTAGACTGGGAGGTCTAAAATAGATTTTAAAAGAAGGGCCTAAAGTAGGTGGTTATCAAGGAACCCTTGTGACAAGTTAACATTGCACATCTCACTGAAATGCTAAGGATGTCCTTTTAGGCTTCGACTCTCGGTAAACAGCAAGGTGGGGTAGTAAAGGCTTAATCCAGGAGGCTGATGTATGTTAGAAATTCTGATAAAGTTAAGTTACTAACATGACTGAAAAGTCGCATTATCTATAAAAAATGACTTATTCATCACATAAGTTAAAACACTGACGTTTAAAAGCACATTGTTCGACCGCAGGAGGTGCTCTTAGACACTAACTATTCGGATTGCACACATATGTGGGCCAATACATCAGATTTGTTCCACTCTTAACAGTTCTAAAAACGTAACAGGTTAGAATAGATGCAGGAGTAGTAGGAGGTTCTTACAATGCAGTCTTTTTTTGTTTTTATCAGATGCCTGTGTTGCAGCATCAGGCACAGGTCAGCAGCACCCAGATTTCAAGGATATACACACAAGGAGAAGTCACGCCAAGGGTAGGGACTCAGAGAGGCATAGACACTGAGGCAGTACAATTTTTTTTTTTTTTTTTTTTTTTTTTTTAAATCGGTTGTATTGGGCAGTGGCACTTGGTATTAGAATAAGCTCCTCCGTCACATGGGGCAGCTGGTTTTCACATCAGGTACAAGGCAGCTGGCACTCCTGTTTCTGGATTCATTTGAGCCAGTTCTCAGGGCATCCAGGCAGTCTGACTCGTTTTTCTCAATTCACAGCAAAAGTAGATAACTTTGCAGTTCTAGAGTCCTCACGGAGGACGGTGACAAGCTGTGGAAGTTGCGGTTATATCAAGAATTGAGCTCCTCACAAATATATGGAGAGAATCAGCCAACGTTTAGTACATCCTCTTTTGTGCACTTTCAAGTTCCAAGGTGAGGTATTCCAAATTACTTAAATGTCTGTTGGTGTCACAAAATCAATGGTGAACTCGCAGGACACACACAGGCCTGCTAGAACCTACTCATGCAAATATTTATCCTTTGCTTCTTTGTTGCTTCCACTCAGAGCTTTCCATAACTACAGCTACACTGGACTTTGAGGAAAGATGGGGAAATTGTCAGTAGGCTGTTATTTTAGCAATGCACTGCCAGAGGTTCCCCTTGTCCAGCAAAGTCAGTATTCTGTTGAGGAGAAACATTATTGAACATGTTGTGAGCTCTCTGGGGGCTTGCGGCAAGTTTCTTTGGGCAGAAAAAGATGCCAGGTTGGTCAGAAAGATGAAATCAGGAGCAGGGCAGCCGGGGTAATGTGTCAGGGAAATCTAAAAATAGCAAGTATCAAATCCGTCAACTTCCATGCCCAATTGGGGCGGGGGAGTGATCGTTCTCTTCAGAAGAGCTATACAACTATACAGTGGGTAAAAAAAAGACTTCTTAATGGGGATGTGAAGAGCCAAATGCTTTAAGGAAACCTACTCCATGTGGAAACAAAAACCCACGGTTTAATTGCCCTTCAATTTTTTACATGGGAGAGTTAAAAGCACAGCTCAGCATATCTACGTATTCCCACCACTGACAAAAACAGGGCCATTAACAAACCAATTAGTTTTACATTTCATTCCAATCTGTGTATACTAAAAGTAACAGTGTTAGTGCTTGCAGCACAGAGACTTCAGATCAAAAGCAAAGCTGTTGGGAGTCAATCAGTAATGCATGAGCTGCCATATTCTCATATTAGCAGAAACTATGCTGGACGCCTCAAGTATTAATTCCTTTTCTTCCCTGATCACCTTGGTAACAAAATGCACTCGTTTTCTGCTTCTTCCTTCATTTTGCTTTTGCACATTTGGTCATTAAGGATCCAACACAATGATAATGTTCAAATGAACACACCAAGTACAGAAAGATTGGCTGAGCATTCAGCTTTCAACAACAGCAGAGAAAGCATAAATACTAGAGCTTATAAATGCAACACTTCAAGCTTTGGCTGTTAAGTCAAATAGGCCACAGCCTACCAGGAGGATGCCAGCTTCTTATAATAAGCATTGGCAAAGCAAATAGGTCACCCCTTTGGGACCTACTGGCTTTGCAAATACCTTCTTTTAGCCATGATGTAGAGCATGCCCAAATCTATTCTAAGCAGCATGGCTTAAAAAAAAAAAAGTTGACGAGGAAAAAAAGCCTATTGGTCATTCTGTACGTGAGTGCACCTACAAAATGACGTGGCCACTTTTTTTCTTTTTTTCTCTCCAACTCGGATCAACAAATAAAATGAAAAAAGCTTCTTTTCTTTTTTTTTTTTTTTTTAAGCGGATGGAGGGGAAGCTACACAGGGGTGGGGGGTAGAGGAGGTAACTAGAAAGCAACAGTGGACTGTTGGGGGCAGAAGCAAAAGGAACCAGAAGCGAGGGAACAATATGTAGGGTACAGGGAGGGAAAACGTACACGAGTAAAGTGGAGCTGGAGAAGGACAGGCATGAAAGCAATGTGGGTGAGGGAAGCACACTATGGCGCATGCATCAAGGAGGCGTGCAGTGCAGAACCACATGGGCGAGACAGCGCAAGGAGGAAGAGAAGCATACTAGGGAGACAGATGGATAAAACAAGTTCGCTCGTGGATTGCTAAAACAAAAAGAAACAACCATTGGAATGCCACTAGGTCTTGCCTTTGGTACTTATTGGCTTTTCAAATTGCCTAATAAATATTGTGTGTGTATATATATATATATAAAAAAATAAAGGCACAATGGTAGTCACATCATTCCACTGATGGTGCATTAGTCAATGCATGTACACAGCAACAGAACGATGCGGGCGCCAGTTACTTTTTATTTACTGATCCAAAATTGCAGGTGACACATGGATCAGTAAATCGGCGGCGTTGTGAAAGGCAGCGAGTCTTCTAAGACCCTCAATGCTGCCCGGTGCAGGGTTCCACCTCTAATTCACTTTGGGTTCGCTATCAAAATAATGAGGCATGGCGCTGGAAACTGGAAGACAAGAAGAAGGTTTATTTCTCATGAGGAGATCGCGTCAACTGAGACACCGGGATGTCTCAGTGAGGTGTTCTGCTGGCAATGCTTTTGGCTCTTCCTTTTATACAGGTTTTACACAATGTATTTGTTTCATTTATCATGGTTACAAGCTTGGAGTCTCCGCCCGGGCAGGTTGTCACACAAGCCCGACATTGTTTCATCAACATGGTTACACAAGCCCAACATTAACTCTCCTCCCGCCCGGGTCAAAAACAGACAATTTAATTGCAGCTGGACCTTGCTTCAGGGTCTAAAAACGAGTGAGACCGGCCAGATCTAAGAGTCCGTTCTGTTGATAAAAAACAGGTCCCATTGTTGGCTAAAACAAGTCTTGCTGTGTGCAGTGCAATAAACCATGTTTGCAAGAGTCTGTTTGGTGTTTGTAACCTGTTTGTGCAGGGATGAGAGGAAAGACGAGTTTGAGGCAGCAGGTGATGTTGATGTTTGTCGTGGAGATAGTTTATAACCCCCAGCACACATATCAGGTTTGGTCAGAGAGTCAGAAGGCTGAGAGGACAGGGTGAAATGAAGGTGACCAACAGAGTACAAAATGGCTGTGGTCAATCAGAATGACTGTAGTTTATGTGCACGTAGGAACTTTCATCAGACAAGATGGCGCAGAATGTTCATGATTGTTATTTTGTTCTTAACAGTCGCCCCTTTGAACATAACTAGCCAGCTTGTCAGTCTATTTCGATCTCCATAATGTCCTGTATCTCTTGATCATACATTACTCTCATTTTTGTTAGCGGAGTGTCCATAGTCTTAGGGTGCAAGGTAGTTATGCAAAGATAACACAAAGGTGGTATACAGTGTATACCCAAACAACAACCACATATTGTCAATACTGGGACCAAGAGAATCATTGATATTTTCCAACCCCACTCCTTCAAGATGCCCCAAAGCCAACTTCCAATTGTCCAAGTCTCTGATCCTTGATGAATTTCTGAAGATAGTCTATGGAGATGTTCGATTGCTTCATAGACAGAAGGTGAATTATCAGGCTGCGTCGAGGAACTGTGATGAGGCAGAGTCTGTTTGATCAATGTCTTTAGAACGCTTTTCTTGATGATGCTCTGCAGGGGCTGTGTAGGTTGGTGGTAGAACAAAGGCGATGTAGCACGTGCCCCCTAGTTTCCTGGGAGCCAGGTGTAGGCTTTGGTTCCACAAACAAAGTACATATTGGGTGATGCAACAAGCGCTGGGGGTTGGCAGTGTTCAAAGTCCTTACAATGTTACAAGTGCTGTGACCCACATTCTTAGTCCCACGGCCTTCAATGCATACAAGGCCTGAGACGTTCACCACAGATAGGGCCACAGTCAGTGTTGCAGCAGTTCTTTTCTTCAGGTAGGAAAATGTGGCTCTGACAGGATTATTGAACACTTTATTTCCACTCGTTCTTTGGAGGGGACATTCATTGGGAATGTCGTATTGGAGGTGTGAGGGCAAAAGGGAGCTGCTGTTCTTCCTGTTTGGGTTAGCCAGAACTCGTTGTAGAACTGAGCGATTGTCCCATCGGAAGTGGCATTGTCTTTGTAACTTTCTTGTAGGAGCATCATCCAGGCAAGGCAAGATCCATGAACAGAAAAGGGTGAAGGGATGAAAGGGATGGAATGTTCAGTGGCATGTGGTAGCAGCCCACAGACCCAACAGTTAGTGGCATTGGTGGCAAGATTGTGCTGGTGCAGCATCTGTACGAAAGAATTATTTCAGAATTCTTTGCGTCGTTCTCGGAGATGTGGCGGTAGTGATACCAGGTAGTGTTCTTTCTTTGTGATTGGTTGCATGGTTGGTGACAATGTTCTGTATGCAGGTGCATTCTCTTCAATGATCCAGAGTGTGACCATTAGCAGGAGGCAGGTGAGAAATGCAGCTACAAGTGCAATTGTCTTTGTACTGTGCAGTTCAAAAGTCTTGGTGTCTTTGCGGTGGCTTTGCAGGTGTTCCGTTTCTTCCATCATCTTCGAGGAGCTCACCAACTGTTAGGACCACAGACTTTTGTCTGGTGTTTTTCCTGGTAGCGTTGTTTGGCTGTGCTACCGATCTGAGACTCTGACTCAGTTAGTGGCCTGGTTGTTGGAGCTCCCCCTTTTCGTCGATCTTGGGTTGTACCCTTTCCTGGATGGCACCGTGGGGTCGGGAAATTCTGATAGTTCAAGGGTGTCTTCTTGTGGGTAGCAACTCCGAGCTGGTCGGTCTCTCGCGAGTACTTCCTCTTGCACCTTCACCCCTTCACAGGTTGCCAGGGTTGGAGGGACTCGTTTGCAATGGAGCGTGCAGTCAGTTTCATTTTATTTCCACTCGGAGGGCAGTTCGGGTGGTGCTCAGGACTTGCCAGGGGCCCGTCCACCTAGGCTCCAGATTCTTCGTTCTTTGGAAGTTGCAGATCAAACATGGTTGCCTGGCTTTATTTCATGTCCCGGGCCCCTGGATAGTCAGGCAAGGCTTGCTGCACCTGTTGGTGGATAATTGTTAGCTCGTTTGTCAATTTATGCAAGTAATCTGCGTAGTTCTGTCTCCTGCCGTGGCTCAGGCAGTAACGTCTGCTAGTGCATTTCCCTGTCCAATGAGATCAGTCACTTTCCTATGTGCTTGGCATTTTATCACTGCTAACTTCTTGGGGAGGAGGACTGCTTGCGTCAAGGCGGAGACTAAATCTCCATGCAGGATGGGTGTACCGTGTGAAGTCAGGAACCCTCTTTCTTTCCATAAGATTCCAAAATGGTGAACCACCCTGAAGGCATATTGGCTGTCGGTGTATATGTTAACTGTCGTGTCAGTCGCTAAGATCGGTCGGGACAAAGGGTTGGTGGAGGGCGTACCGTCAAATCCTATCGGGACAAAGGGTTGGTGGAGGGCGTACCGTCAAATCCTATTGAGGTCACATGTGAGCCTGACAAGGGTGCCCTTGAAATCAGTCGTTTGGATAGTGCACTACGTGTTGCTCCCGTGTCTACCAGAAATGGCGACTTTGTGCCCAGGACCTCAGCGGTAACATAAGGGCCTTGCTGATCAACATAGAGCTCGACTGGATCCCTCCCTTGCCCCTGGCTGTCCTATGCAAAGTCGTACGTATTGTCATAATCTGTCTGTTGGTACTGATTCTGTTTGGGATGGTCAAATGTGTTCACTCTTCCTGGCCTTTCCTTGCTTGCTTCACTCGTGTACCCTCTCCCACGTCCTCTTCCTCTCTGTCCACTTGCTATTTCCCTCGCCCCTCTGCCCCTACCAGCTCCTAACAAAGCAGGGCATTGGGTTTTCCAGTGTCCATATTCTTTGCAAAATGCACATTGATCCTGTCCTAGGTCTTGGCGTCCTACATATGATGTCGATGAATTGTTACTAGGTGGCTGTACTCTAGGGGTATTCTGCTGGTATCCTCCCCTATATTGCTCCCTTCCTGTATTCGCCCCCTGGAGTTGTGCTACCATTACCCTTTCCTTCAAGTCCTTCTTTTTCCTTTCTGTAGCCCTGTCATTTTCGTTTTTCTGATGCTCATAGTACTGGGCCATTTGGAGAATGGCCGCCGGTTTAGATGCTGCCCAACTACTTTCGCTGGCTTGTAATTTCTGGGATACATCTGGCAGTAGTCCTTTGACATAGTTCTGCACAAATAAGTGGTGTCCGGTTGCGGTGGACATGTCTTGTCCACTGTAATCGGAGAACACCGTTTCAAATCTGGAGAAATACTCTGAGACATCCTCTTGTGGTTTCTGGCGGCACGCGGTTACTATGGACCAGTCTATCTTTTTCTTTGGGATCAGCATTTTCACTTTCTGCACTATTTTGTCAGGGAGGTCCAATATTGCTTTAACCGGTTTTTGACCAGGGTTCCGCTGTTTATCTAGTGTGTTAAGTTGTTCCCAGGTATGACCAAGCAGTTCGGTATGGTCTATTTTCCTAATCTGTTTCCACACATCTGCTGGCAAACATAACACGAAGAACAAGTCTATGTCGGCAAGTGTCATTATTGTTGATCCCAGAGCGGGACCTAGCTAGGTGTAAAAGGCGGTGGGGTTCTTTCGTAAATCCGGTAGAGATTTACGGAACGTCAAAATGTCCTGTCTGTCCCATGGTTGATACACCCAATTGTAGACCACCCTTCCTCTAGCGTCTTGATGGTTTATATCGTCATTAGTCCCTTGTCCTCTAGGAGGTACCCAGTAAGGGGCAGCTTCTTTTATTGGCATCATGCTATCTGTTTTTTCCACTGGGGGTCCTGCTACCTTAGTTGTCCTGTCCCTATCTATCTGTCCTTGTTCTATGAGGTGACGCAATACTTCTAGTGTGGATGAAAATAGTTCTGCAACATCGTTGTCGTCTTCATCTCCGATGTCTACCTTCCTGTAGAGAGCCACTAATCGCTCGGGCCCTACGTCTTGGTACTTCTCTTCATATGCAGTAAGGGTGTGGTAACAGAGACGTACAATAAAGTATCGTTTGCGGTTTTCAACATAGGAGTCGCATATGTCAGTTACGTATTCTTCTGTTTCTTTCCTATCTATGAGGGTTTTAACTATTTTATCAATGCCTGCTCGCTCATTTTTACTTAATCGCGGGACCCTGGGCGCTCCTTTTTCTTTTGATCCTACCTCTACTACTGTATCCTTTGATGAGGCATTTGGTGTGGGTGACTCGGTGGGAGCAGAGGCGGTGGAGACTGAGGCGATCATGCCATCTCCAGCTATACTTTGGTGGTCCTGTCGTTGTACTACGGGATGAGTAGGGGCGTAAGGGGGTGGCATGTATATGATTGGGGGACCTAACAATAAATCATCATCTACCCTTTGTTTTGCTGGTAACTTGGGGTAAAGAGTCGAGGGCGTTCTAACAGGGCATTGACCTGATATTTTTGATTCCTGTTCCTTTTTATCGATTTCCTTTTCTTTTAGTTTTTCTTCTAATCTTTTACAGGCTTGGTAAGCTGATTATCGCTTTTCTTTATCTTGTCTAGCTTCGTCCCTTTTCTTTCTTTGAGCTGCCTCTTTTCGCCATAAGCCAAAACTGTCAAACATGGCTGGTCTAGTTTTCTTTTTGTGGAGAGCTAATTCTAACATTTCTATTTTAGCGGGATGGAAAGATCCCGTCAGTGGCCACTGATTTACCCGGTCCTTCCTAGTGTATTTATGCCATAGTTTGCTTTAAGCTACGCTGGCTAATCCATACTTTACGTACATGTCCTTGTTAGGGGTGCCTTCCGGCGGTGCCGGCTGACTGACCTCTAACAAACGGTCTGGTCCAAAACAATTACAATCAAACAATCTAGAGAAAACAGGCATGACGTATTTATCGGTCAAAATGAATATCTCAATCAATCAATTTAGACAAAAAGTCTGCACTACCTGTCCTTCGCTGTCTGCAAAGAGAGAATATTCCTATTCTACGTTGTTTGCAAGCAGGGAATGTCTCAAATAACTCGATATCAAAAAAGGAATACTAGTATTTCAATCAAACTATTCAATCAATCAATTTAAGTCGTTTTTCACGACCTTACCCGGACCGTATGGACAGTTCTTAGTCTTCCCCTTCCAGCGCCTGGTTGTCCTCTCACTCCAACAATCAATGCGGCGTTCCTCTAAGGTCCCAGTCAGGACCGCGGGTCACTCGAGAGAGGTCCGTTCGGAACTGGTGAAGTTCAGTCGATCGGCAGCCAAGACAAGGGTCTTCTCAGGCAGGTATACCCCAATCGTTTAGTTGTTCACTCCGTCGTTAGGACCTCTCTACCGGACCCGTGCGTCGCTGATGGGCCCCTACGCTTGGGCGCCAATTTGTGAAAGGCAGCGAGTCTTCTAAGACACTCAATGCTGCCCGATGCAGGGTTCCACCTCTAATTCACTTTGGGTTCGCTATCAAAATAATGAGGCACGGCGCTGGAAACTGGAAGACAAGAAGAAGGTTTATTTCTCATGAGGAGATCGCGTCAACTGAGACACCGGGATGTCTCAGTGAGGTGTTCTGCTGGCAATGCTTTTGGCTCTTCCTTTTATACAGGTTTTACACAATGTATTTGTTTCATTTATCATGGTTACAAGCTTGGAGTCTCCGCCCCGGGCAGGTTGTCACACAAGCCCGACATTGTTTCATCAACATGGTTACACAAGCCCAACATTAACTCTCCTCCCGCCCGGGTCAAAAACAGACAATTTAATTGCAGCTGGACCTTGCTTCAGGGTCTAAAAACGAGTGAGACCGGCCAGATCTAAGAGTCCGTTCTGTTGATAAAAACAGGTCCCATTGTTGGCTAAAACAAGTCTTGCTGTGTGCAGTGCAATAAACCATGTTTGCAAGAGTCTGTTTGGTGTTTGTAACCTGTTTGTGCAGGGATGAGAGGAAAGACGAGTTTGAGGCAGCAGGTGATGTTGATGTTTGTCGTGGAGATAGTTTATAGCCCCCAGCACACATATCAGGTTTGGTCAGAGAGTCAGAAGGCTGAGAGGACAGGGTGAAATGAAGGTGACCAACAGAGTACAAAATGGCTGTGGTCAATCAGAATGACTGTAGTTTATGTGCACGTAGGAACTTTCATCAGACAAGATGGCGCAGAATGTTCATGATTGTTATTTTGTTCTTAACAGCGTGATCACTGAATCGGCGCCGCACAGCCCGGCGGACTCCTGATATTGTGGCTTGGGCGTCTGGGGACTTAAGGAAGCTCTTGATGAATATTGAAATCGGGACTTTCTATTTTTACACAGCCCTCTGTGACCAGGAATTCCAGCACCCATTATGGAGACATAACATGCCCTGATGGAGTACTTACCCGGCTGTTGCCTGCTGGGGGTTGTAGTTCGCTACCTGAACTACGGCAAAACTCGAAACACCTGACTGGGGCCAGTTGAACTCCCAACCAATGGGAGAACAGCAGCATATTCAAAAGAGGGTTGAGGCATACTTCCTGGTTTAAGCGGCAGAGGAAGGCAACAATTTGTCGAAACGCGTCATGCCAAATGCTTTTATTAAAAGGACTTCCTACAATCCCCGCTGTGTCCTCTGACTTCTTGCAAGTGAAGTGGTCGTTGGGTGATATATATATATACATACATTTAAGAAAGGCACAATGGTAGTCACGTCATTCCAGTGATGGTGCATTAGTCAATGCATGTACGCAGCAACAGAACGATGGGGGCACCAGTTACTTTTTATTTACTGATCCAAAATTGCAGGAGACATGGATCAGTAAATCAAAAATAAATTGGGAACAAAGTGATTATGGGCAAAGGGACCGTGGATATTGGCAAAAAGAGTAACCGAGGAGCGGGTGTGGGGGACGAAGGGAAAGCTGCACACGGAGGGCGTGTGGCAGGGGTGTGAGGGAGAAGCAAAAGAGGGAGAACACCACAAAAGCAAACAGGCGACAAGGAAAGAAGGCGTGAACCGCACAAGGGAGACAGCTGGAAAATGCATGCACCTATGGAGTGCTTAAGCAAACAGAAATGAGTGAGACAGCAGCACGGGGGAGGAAGAAAAGCACATGGAAAAAGGAAAGCAACACATATTGGGCACTGGAAGAGAAACATACAACTGAGACAGCTAGAAATACATGCATTATAAAGTGCTTAAGGAAAAAAAAAATAGTTAATTAAAAGTGAGAAGGACAAACAAAGAGGGTATGGTCCAGGCGAGGGACAAACATGATGGCAAGGCAAGAAATCAACTAAGAAGCAAGCAAATGAAAGTGACTATAAAACCCGGGCAATGGTAAGCAATAGGTGGAGCTTCAAGCCCAGTGTAAATTATTGATAAGACAAGAGGTCTTTTGTAACCAAACAGCTTGCACTGTCTGGTTGTCTTGACCTAAAAGGTATTTCTTTAAATGTAAGCTGTAGAAGGACACAACCCATCCAATCAAAAGGATGGTAAATAGGATATGCTTCATGGTAAAGATAAACAGGAGAAAGGAAATGAAAGCCATCGAAAAAGGAGCAATCAAGTAAATGGCAGAGACAACAAATAGTAAGCAATGGGTGGGCTCTATGCCCACTGTAAGCTTTTGATAAGTATACAATAGGTCTTTCACAACAAGGCAGCTTGCGCTGTCTGATACGATAGACCTAAAAAAAATGTTTTACATTTCAGTAAAATAATTAGCTAATTCAAAAGTGGCGGATTTTTTTTTATATCAGAGAACGAAAACAATCCAATTTAGGAGAACGGACAACAAAGTTTACATGCAAACCACTGATATTAAAAAAATATTTCCGAGGTATGTTCGTTTCTATACACACATGCACACTCATTTCCCCATTCCCACCCTTGCCAGATTGCAACAAACTCCATCAAAAATTGCTTTCTTGGCGAGACTGCGTATAGCCATACATTGGGCTAGCACAACAACTCAGATTGGGTCTAAATGGCTCGCAGACCTCCTGGAATGGGTGCTGGCGGAATAATGTAGGCTTCGGAAGGTCATCACAATGCAGAGCTTTACCTTGAGATCTTGGGGGTGAGGGGGATTGGGTGGGGGACACACGTTGGACCAGTTGGGTAATTGGGGCATGGACCTGGGTGACGACAAACTCTCACGCACCAGCGGCAGACGATGCTGATCAGGAATGAGACCGAGCTGGATGAACAGGCAACACCCCGCCCAAACTCCCCTGCTCCATCTACGAGCAATGGGTCCCCTTAAGAGTTACGGGCGGTTCCCCCTGCCCAGTATTCCTTCTACTACACTGGAGTGTGTGTGTGTGTCTGCCTCATGTTGGTCTGAGCCTCCTATTTCCTGGTCTCCACCGGGCACAACCCCTCCCCCACACAATTTTTATTGACATTCACATTAATCTTGAGATGATACATGATAACACGCTATGCCACTGTTGTTGTGCAGATTGTATGGAAAAATGAATTAAAAGTTTTGGGGGAAAAATGCCTTCTTGTATGGAGGGGTGCTCCAATAGTACAAAATAATTGTGCTAGAGCTCCGAAAATACTTGCAATGAAACTGCACAAATATTAACACACCCGACAAAAACACTTTAGCACACAATAAGGTCAACACACACCCAAATATATTACACGCAACCAGGCTCGAGACCGTCACACATGCCCTAACAGTCACAAAAATACATGCATTACAGTTTCACACGCATTAAAAAAAAAATCACTTTTCCACACGACTGACCATCACACACAACAGTCATACACTGCCTGTGAACGGGAGAGGATGTAGGACTGTTATGCCCCTCATTTTTCCTGAAAGTATCAATTATTCTGTAAAAGCTCCCCAAGTCTCATTTACATATTCGACGACAATGCAAGCTGGGTATAGCTGCTTAATGCAGAAGGTCTCCGGTACAACATTGGTTGACAGCATCACGGACTTGCACATGCTCAACATGTACGCAGAAGTACTCTAATCTCACAGCTTTATGTTAAAATGAGGAAATAAAGCTTGCCCACAAAGACAAATGTCAATTAATTATTTCAATCGCACATCAATCAACAGAAGCTTACCATCTGTCAGAACAGCTATAAACAAAACCCCTGCCACAACCCAGGCTCGAACTAGGGACCTTTCGATCTTCAGTCTGACGCTATCCCAACTAAACTATTTCAACAAATGAGAAACTACTTTTCAACTGCACCTTTCTCAGTCAACTCAATGACATGATAGTGTAATATAGGAAAAAGATGGTTTATTATTTTAAAAAAATCGCCATTATGGATGCAAACTCGTTCAGCATTGAAACCTTCTTCAACAGGGTAACAGAGTGCTCTGATCTAACAGGCTGGCTAACAAACAGCCTGTGCAAAAGAGTCAAGTGACCCTCTCTCTGTGCCTGCCACAGAGAGAGACTTTCCAAGATTGTCAGGAGTCCGCTGTCCTACTTTCTCCTTTTACTTCACCAGACAGGATAAAGGATGATACCCACTGTAGAGGCCGGACTATGTGGCCTGTAACTTACCCAAGGTGTGGCGGGAGGGTAGGGAGCTGTCTTGCCAGGGTCCTAGATCAATCAAGGCCATGGCTGATGCAATGAGGTTATATCACATGTGGAGTCACCCAGGGTTCCATACTGTCTTCTATCATATTCAACTTTTACGTGGAGTCACTTGCTGCTCTACTCCTAGGTAAGATTCACCAATATGCCGATGATGCACAACTCTACTTGAAAGTCTCCTCTGCTTCAGACATTCAAAGCCTCAAAAACTACTTGCACATCATATAGACCCCATACATGCCAAGCACCTCCACCCCCAACAAGACAGAACTTATATTATTTGCCAAGAACAACAATCAACATACAGTGCAAACCAGGCTCAATGACATGAACTTTGACTGTTTCGAATCCCAACTCTCACCATGTGTCATCACTTGGACTCAACCTGGACATCAAATTCTCCCTCAAGGTACACACTGGTCATAAAAAAAAACAGAAACACAAAAATGGCCTAGTACTAGGTCTATCGTCTAAAGAAAGTCAAACCGTTTCTTCCAGAAAGCGACTTTGGAACTGCTGTTCAAGCCCTTCTACTCTTGCATCTGGATGGTAGTAATGTCCTAGTCTGTGGCCTCCTAGACTCCACACATGCACCCTTTAGAGGCATCCTACAGAGCAGATCTCATCCGGGGCCTGAAGAAATATCAAATCATTCCCACTGTGATGCAACTCCAATTGTGCCTCTTGCCAGCCGGCGCCATGTTTAAACTAGCTGCATAACTTACAAAGCCATCTCAACCTGCACCCCTGCTTATCTTGCAGACGAGCCCACCATCTCTGGTGGTTCTTGGCACACCCATAGCCAGGACCCAATCAGACTGCAGCCTAAGAAGAGTACAAAATAAAAGACATAGGACAACTGGGCTTTTCCGTCTATGCACCCAGAATCTGGAACAACATCTCCGTATCCATCAGTACCTCCCAAACGCTGGTCCAATTTAGGAAAGAGTTAATCTTGCCCAATTAAAGAACACTACATCACAATGCATTAACTGCCCACAACTCTGCTTTATCTCAGACTAAGCTTACCTTTGACCATGTACAGCACTCCACTGCCTTTAGGTTAGGTTTGAACTTTAGAAATACCACATACATACATGTTGAGGAGGGGGGCAGAGAAAGAAATACGAGGAGACAGTTGGAAAACACTTGCACACTCACAAAGTGATTTAAAAAAGGGGAAAAAAATAGTGTTCTAAAAGAGATCAGAGAAAGCACAGAAGCCAGCTAATCAAAGACATGAGTAAAGAAGCAATGGTCCATGGAAGGGACAAACACAAAACTGACAGAAGAAAACCAAAATCATCAAATAAGCAGCCAATGAGTGAGAAAAGCCAACCAATGGTAAGCAATCCGTGGTTTCAAGGCCTGTATGTTCTCGGTATGCCCACAATGTCTTTCTAAAACAGACAGCTTGAGCTGTCCGATAGGCTCTACCTAAAAAGCAGCACAAGAAAAAGCTAGCAGTGTAATGGGTTCACGTTCCAGAGGAGGGAAAAACACAAGAAGAGGAAGGAAAGCCCACACGCTAACGAATAAGAAGCACAAACCATAAAGACACCTACAAATGTACACGTTACACTCAGGTGTGCCTACGCCATTCACACAATAAACACCACAAATATATTTAAATACATATACAACTTTAGGAAATATAAAACATATACTAAATCTTCCATCTGTCTAGCTCTAGTAGGTGTCTGTTTTGAATTAATCTATCTTTCAATATATGTAAGGATCTTACATGTGTCTGTTCATGTTGGTATGTATGCATCTTTCTCCGTATAGGTATCGGCCAGTCTGCAAGTCTGTTTATCAGTCTCCCGGTGTACATAGATTTGTCTATGTATGTAGGTTACTGTCTATGTATGAATGGGTCTAAGTAGGTCTATATCCATGGTCCAAGATTCTGCCAGAAAACATGCTTTTTCCTGAACGAAAACTATATCTAAAGCTCATCTGATGTTTAACAAGCAATGGCAAATCCAATAGGCCTCGGTTTAATGAGCTAACACATCAGTTCTCAACCTGGGGTTCACTTACTCCGGGATCTCCACAACAAGTACTCAGGGGATCCACAACAGCTTAATAAAATATATTAGCACAATATGTATGCACATAAAACTCCCAAAAATTACATTTTAAAACGCTCCATAACTGTGAAGAAATTGGAAACAATTAAATTGGTACCCTTGCCAAATTCATAGGAGCAGCAAACATACTCCAAACTGATTATGGCATGGACAACTGGCAGCATCAATGGAAGCACTTATATGTGACAATGAAGAGTATGCAATAGGAGCAAAAAAGGTAGCTAGAGGCTAGCATATCACTTTCAACTTTTAGAAATAAAACCTAATTTTGAAAAGCTCAAACATTTCAATTAATATTTTGATCTTGTTGTTGGACCTGGCCTTTTTGCAGGGTTATCCTCAAGTTTTTTTCCTTCTTCCTCCTATTTTTTCTGATCTGTTTTTGTTGGTTTTAGGACTGAGCAATTTACCACCGCTAACCAACGCTAACCTGCATATGCACCTTATCTAAATTGCATTAGTGATTTGTTTATCCTTGATTGGCGTATTTGATTTTCTAGCAAGTCCCTAGTAAAGTGCACCAGGTGTGCCCAGCGCCTGTAAATCAAATGCTACTAGTGGGCCTGTAGCACTGAATATGCCACCCACATGAGTAGCCCTGCAAACATGTCTCAGACCTGTCACTGCAGTGTCTGTAGTTTTAAACTGCCATTTTGACCTGGCAAGTGCACTTGCCAGGCCCAAACCAGCCCTTTTACTACATGCAAGTCCTCCCTAAGGTAGGCCCAAGGCAGCCCCATGGGCAGGGTGCACTGTATTTAAAAGGTAGGACATGTACTGTTGTGTTTTACATGTCCTAATAGTCAAATACTGTTAATTTTGGTTTTCACTATGGCAAGGACAGTCCTTCCCGAAAGGAAACATGGGGATTGTCTTGAAAAATCGTTCAAGTGTAATTTCCCATTGGGAGCCGATAGAGATTTGGAGTTTTGGAACTCTGAACTCACAATTTAAAAATACATCTTTTGGTGACGTTGGTTTTTAAACTGCGTGTTTGAAAATCTTCTTGCTTAACCATTCTGTGACTCTGCCCGTCTGTAGAATGCATGTCTGGAATGGCTGACAGTTGGGCTGTAGTGCATTCACTGTAGACAGTCATACAAAGGGAACTGAGGCGTGCCTTGCATATCCTGATTGGCCATCATCAGGCTGATGAGCCTTCCTGAGCTAGGGGTGGTGGGAGGAGTTGTCACCAACACCTGCATATGGCTGTGCTGGTCCTCACACAAAGTGGTCTCCACCCCCTGTAGTGTGTCTGGATCCAGGTGAGGGAAAGGCAGGGCCCTGTGCACTACAAAGACTTTCTTTTGACGTTTGCCTACTTCAAAGATAGAAACGGGTATAAGTATTTGACCTCTTGACACCCTAAAATCACAACACTTCTGGACTGAGGACATTCTGTCAGGAAGAAGAGCTGAATGCTGTAGGAGGGACTGCCACTCTGAATGTTGCTTTGTTGTGCTGACCTGCTTCTTCTGTCCTGGGAATGAAAGGACTAGACTTTCTACATCCTGCATCAAAGGTTCTCCAAGGCCTTGTGGGTGCTTGCCTCCTGTTAAAAAGTGTAAGGGCCAAAGACTTCACCTATCAGAGCCTGGGCTCTTCTGTTGAGAGCCCAGACTTGCTAAGTGGTGTCAAATCCAGTTCCTGAGCCCAAGTGTACCCTGGTGATCTAAAGAGAAAATCCACCCAGACTCCTAGCGCCTGTTTTCTCGACCCATTGTTGCACAAGATCGGCACATCTCAGCTGACTGCACGAAGTGTGGTTCTCAATCGGCGCATGGACTACAGCTTTCACTGCAGACCAGTCGCAGTGCGTCAGAAAAATAGTCATAGTGAGAGTCCCAAGCACCGTGTCACAGACATCCGTGACACCTGCTTCGAGGCAGTGGTCCCATACAAGGTAGATAATTACAATATCACGATCTTACAATCAAAATTGGGATTACGAGTATTTCCAATGGAAAGATAGAAATATTTGTTCACAATTAAATTCGACGCACAGATTATTATACAGAAGGTGAGTGAGCAGGATGTGGCAAGGTAATGGGAAAATCAGCCGATTCTTACCGCAGGCAAGTGACTTAAAAAGTGACTTTTCAATTTGTGAAAATGTAGATAAGCAAAAAGTCACAATCAGGGGGGAGCAGGAATTGTTCCGGTAATCTGAGTGCGGTTACTACACGGAACAATTCCTGCTCCCCCTCTTGGTCAGAGCGCACGGTACTCCGACATACCGCCTATTCAGGCCTGGATCCTCTCATCAACACCGGCCAATTGCCCCTTCGGTCCCGCACGGGACAATACCCTGTCTTCACCTTCGCCGCTCATCTGCCGCCCATTGAGGCTTGCCAATAATTCGACCTACCGACAATTCTGCCCACACAGTCCCAGACGGGACATCTCCTCCTACCGCCTATGTAGGCGCTTCCCTGCCGCGATCACTTTTCTGGCCCCCCGCCGCTCCGTTCCTCTACCAATCGGGATCCGCCGGGACCCCTTGCGACTCATTCTCATAGCAACTTCCCAGGCACTTGTTACATCACTTAGTGCTGATGAGATCCCAATACCTACCTGGGATCGAAACGTCGACACATACATCTTCAACTCTATACTGTAATTTGTATCTAATTGTGGAGTATGAGATGTAAATTTGATTGTGACTTTTTGCTTATCTACATTTTCACAAATTGAAAAGTCACTTTTTAAGTCGCTTGCCTGCGGTAAGGAAATCAGCCGATTTCCCATTACCTTGTCACGTCCTGCTCACTCACCTTCTGTATAATAATCTGTGCGTCGAATTTAATTGTGAATAAATATTTTTATCTTTCCATTGAAATACTCGTAATCCCAATTTTGATTGTAAAATTGTGATATTGTTATTATCTACCTTGTATGCGACCACTGTTTTTCTTAACATATGTCCACCCTTGGTCCCTTCAGACTTTCAGGGTCTCCTAGTTTCTTTTTTGAACCCGCTTCGAGGTAGCACTTTGGCAACGGCTGTGGAATCGACGCGTCAGCTTTGCGGCTGGAAAATCGACGCAGCACCTGCTTCACCGCTGTCGCAACAACGCATCACGTCTGGATTTTCAACGCATCATCCCTAGACGCTGCACTGCAGTAAGAAACAGACGCATCCCCTCCACGGACAGTAAGGAGCAGACTTCACCTCCACTGGTAGAAAGAACTGACGCATCACCTCCCCTGTGGACTAAGGAACCGACATCACCTTCCCTGTGGAGTAAGGAAACAACGAATTGCTCTGCTTTTTTGGCAACTCACCTCCCCTGTGCCTGGCACAGTCTTTGATTTTTAACGCATCCAAGGTACTTTGTGCTAAAAGAAACGCATCCATTAATTTTTGGGGACTAAACTTGCTTAATCTTTTTAAAAAGAGATATCTTGACTCGTTTATGTTGGATTTAGAAGACTGAGTAGTGGGCCAGAGCCTTAGATTTAGCCATGATTGGAGGATTCATGTCAGGCTTAATGGGTGAAAAGTAAGAGTGCAAGGTAAAGGACTAATTTAAGTATAAGACCAGGTTTCCCATAGGTATTTGAATGAAGACATGTTTATTTAAGAGAGACACTGTAGTGCTAGAGGCACTCGTGGTCTGACATCGTGATGACCTTTGACTACCATTATTTTAATTGACTTTGGTGTGTTATTTTATCCTAGCCTGAATGTACGACGTCCTGCATCTGCCTTGTTTCTTTTAAAGGTTTCTTTCTTGTAATCTTGCAGTCTTACAGTGGGAGCGGACACAGTAGGACAGCCTTGCCAAGAACAGAACGTGTGGGATGTGCATTTGAAAGCATAAGAGAGGTGTGGAATGTATTGTTTGGTCTCAAAGTGCAGTGTTATGAGCAGTGGTGCACAAATGTGCACTGTGTTGTACATTGAGAGATGAAGTATGTGATGCTATAGGCAGTGGTGCACAAATGTGCATTATGTTGTACACTGGGAAGAATTATGAAGTTCTTACTATTGGCTTTAACATGGCCTCATGTCATCCTGAATTCTGACTCTGCCTGGCTTGAGCTTTTTCTGCGCGCACAGACACGCTTGCAAGTTGTTTGGGTTAATCACGTTCAAGGATTGTTTTGTGAGAGATTGTTTAATGTACCCTGGAAGGCTTTCGTGAGCTTCGTTAAGATAAAGGCTGGAACATGCGAGAATGTAGAGGGGACGTGGGAACTCCTTTCTGCCGTGGAATGCTTGCCTGGAAGCTGGCCAGTTCCAGTAAGTTTCCTTGTGCAGGGAGGAAGACTCTCGAACCTTCTAGTGTGTGTGTTGAGACTATAAAGCTGAGGTTTGTTGACAGCTGACTTGAGAGCTCACTTACAGAGTAGACGTACTGCTGTAAGACAAACAGAACCTGAGTCCTGGTCAAGAGTCCAAGCCAGCTGTGAACGGGCCCCCAGCGTGAATTGGCAAGGATGTCGAGTGAACGATCGGGTGAGGTGACTTGTTTCTGACTAGTGCCATTGTGATGCGTGGTTCCAGTGGCTGTGGTCATTTGAGGTGTTTTCTTTGTGATGTGTAAATGAGTCAGAGTGCACATCCAAAGTAACCATTTGACGTATTCAGTGTATATATACACATATCTTGCTCATCTCTTGCAGGACATCCAGTAACTTTGTTTGAGTCTTCTCATATTTTGCTGCTTGTATTTCATATCCATGCATTTAACTGTTGCATTTACCAAGTGTGTTATTATTGTGTGTGTGTGTATATATATATCAAAAAATCAGGGGGGGGGAATGGATCACTTGTCCTGTGAAATCAGGGTCTTTATAACGTAGGAACTTTGTAAAAAAACCCTCCTAAAACGTACACAGGTCGTTGGCGGTATATCTTGATTTTCCGCCTGTGTGTAACGTCACAGCATCATCATAGGGTTCTTAGATCGTATGTATGCTTTCCTCCACCCGGAGGTAGACCAACTGATTCTCAGTAGTGTCCAGAGATTTAAAAAGAGTGAAAATGTGCAAGTGCTCGTGTGCTGTGAGATTAAAATCTCTACATCACTATATAGCACAAAATTATTTATTAGGGAAAATAGTGATGTGAGAAAGATAAAAATGAAGAAAGTGCGTCTGTAGACCCAGTTACCAGTCTAACGCACTATTGGGTCAACATGTTTCAGCCTTCTTGTGAAATCTAAAGGCTTTCATCAGGACCAGGGGTGCTATAAGAGGCTTACTGCAGCCCTTAATTAGAGTGATTAACTTACCACCTGCATATAAGAATTCTGATCTGTGGTATCTAGAATTATAAGAAAAGAAATAATTATTTTCATAATTCTTGGATATATACCCTATGAGTTTAATGTGGTTACATATTGTGTAACACTCTGATTCAAAAACGCTGCAACAATTATTTATGTTAATCTTTAATTAAACATTTAGTTTGGCTGTCTTAATGCCTCGCTGGTTCTAGCTAGAAAAGCATGTAATATATCCAGGTTTCATAAAAATGATAGGTACGTAGAGTTAGATACAAGAGGTACAGAAGTTAATCGACAGATAGGTTTGGTGCTTAGTTCATCATTGCAGTAGTCGCGTTAAAAAACCTGGCACAGTATATATCGAGTGCAGTTATCAACTGCCATACGTCAAACAAATAGTATGCGCCTTAATTTGTCAATGTAATACAACACTCATTTAGATGTTTAAGTAAGGAAAACGACAGTGTGTTTAGGTTGTTACGATAATTGTGGCATGGGTCAAATGAAGGGCGTGCGATAAATTGTTAAGGACGCGCATTATTCTCCTATCATTTATGTTAAAATAGTGGAGAGCAAAGTGATGTTCATTATGAGTTCTATATATTTCATACAATGATATTGATCAATGTTCTTGCGGGGATGTTAAAACGGCAAACTCGGCGGGGATAATTAGTTTCGATTGTTTACCTTAGAAATGAGCAATTGGGTCATTCTTCAGGATTCCACCGCACGGTGTAGTCGCCTTAGTCTGGGAAAATCAAAGATTATTAAACTCTAAACCTTACCGGAGTTTCAAGAATCTTAAGTTCATGGGCCCGCAGCTTACCGGTACTGTCAGGTCACTGCCTTGTTCAGTCTCTGTGTGGCGTCCTGGTTAAGGCGAGGCCGCGCAGAGAGTCCATTTACATAGAGATAAACATGGAAATGGTGGTAGGACTACTGGAGCCGTATTGGTTGGCATCCTCGGTTGGCATGCATGTAAACGTGAGATCACGTAGAGTCTATTCCCATAAAGGTAATGTGGAGATGGTAGTAGGACTACTCTACCAATTCGTTGGCATCCTAGGTTAGCCTGTACAAAAACATGGAGAAGGATGATAATAGCGGCCCAGTGAGCACTCTATGCTTAATAATCATTTCATCATTCTTCTAGGGAAGTGTTGATTAAGTTTTCTATTGAACCGTCCTAAGCATTATTGTAACTAACTGTAAATGAAAAACTTAAAATGTAGGAGCAACATGGTTCCTTTAGAACATCTCTCATGGGCTAGTGTAAAGTCCAATAAATGATGTTTATTATTAAAATTATAATACTTCAATTTTAGGGGTCTTTGTACGTTTTAGGACAGCCACAGTTATTACATGATACTTCTGTACTTTATACTGCGTATATGTAATAATTTGTAACTAAGCCCGTCCTGGACAAAATAATTAAGGACTCACGAGGTCAAAAACCAGTATGGATGGTTATCTATAGAGTGTGCCAGGGAATAGTATCGTTCAGTTTGCTGTCTGTTTTTAGTCGATGGACCCAGCGTTGCTCTTTCTCAAAAAGAACATGTTCCGCGTTGTTGGTTTTTATGCCTAGTGTCTCCAGAATCACCCATTTGAGATCCTCGACGGAGTGGTCATTCTCAATGTAGTGCCTGCTCATCTTGGTGGTGGCTCTTTTGCAATTGATGTTACTCTTGTGTTCGCAGATGCGTAGTTTTACTTCCATGGGAAGTACCTTTGCCCCTAGTGTGGCAGGACTGTATATGAGCAACTTCGAGCAACAATACATACAAAACCAAATTAATCCCTTTTTGACACAGATACGTTTCTGGCGACGTTACATAGATGATGTTATCATGATTTGGGAGGATTCCCATGAAGTATTGCAAAAATTCATGACATGGATAAACAGCAGAAATGAATGTCTGAAGTTCACCTGTACATCAGACAAGAAACAACTGGATTTCTTAGACATCACAATTTACATTAAAAATGATACTCTCCAAACAAAGACTTACTTCAAACCTACAGCAAGGAACAGCATATTGTCCTACAATAGCTTCCATCCGCGACCCTTGAGAGAGAATCTACCATACAGCCAGTTTTTACGCATAAGACGTAACTGCAGCACTCTCCAAGACTACAAAGAGCAATCAAAAGAATTGGAAGACAAATTAGAGAAAAGAAGTTACCCAATAAAAACCATCAGAAGATGTCAAAAACGAGCACGCAATCAACCGAGAGAGAGCTTGCTGGAATCCACACCACGAGAAACACCGGTGGATCTACTCACCTGCGTAACAACTTACAATACGTCGTCAAATGAGATTAAGAAAATTGTAAACAGGAACTGGAGAATTCTCACATCCAACACCCTCCAATGGCCCAAACAGAGATTTGCCAATAAAAGAACTCGTAACATTAAGGACCACTTGGTACATACAAGACCAACACCGGTAACCAATAAAGGAAGCCTTACAGCAGCTTGGAATTTGAGCCCCATAGTGGGCCATTACCCATGTGGTTCCTGCACAGTATGTAAGCTGACGAAGATCACCAAAGAACTACTACTATTACCAAACTTCACCTGGAAATTACGTCAACATACGAACTGCAATACCACACATGTGATCTATATGATCACATGCCCATGTACATACAGGTATATAGGAATGACGTGTCGCAAAGTAAAACTACGCATCTGCGAACACAAGAGTAACATCAATTGCAAAAGAGCCACCACCAAGATGAGCAGGCACTACATTGAGAATGACCACTCCGTCGAGGATCTCAAATGGGTGATTCTGGAGACACTAGGCATAAAAACCAACAACGCGGAACATGTTCTTTTTGAGAAAGAGCAACGCTGGGTCCATCGACTAAAAACAGACAGCAAACTGAACGATACTATTCCCTGGCACACTCTATAGATAACCATCCATACTGGTTTTTGACCTCGTGAGTCCTTAATTATTTTGTCCAGGACGGGCTTAGTTACAAATTATTACATATACGCAGTATAAAGTACAGAAGTATCATGTAATAACTGTGGCTGTCCTAAAACGTACAAAGACCCCTAAAATTGAAGTATTATAATTTTAATAATAAACATCATTTATTGGACTTTACACTAGCCCATGAGAGATGTTCTAAAGGAACCATGTTGCTCCTACATTTTAAGTTTTTCATTTACAGTTAGTTACAATAATGCTTAGGACGGTTCAATAGAAAACTTAATCAACACTTCCCTAGAAGAATGATGAAATGATTATTAAGCATAGAGTGCTCACTGGGCCGCTATTATCATCCTTCTCCATGTTTTTGTACAGGCTAACCTAGGATGCCAACGAATTGGTAGAGTAGTCCTACTACCATCTCCACATTACCTTTATGGGAATAGACTCTCTACGTGATCTCACGTTTACATGCATGCCAACCGAGGATGCCAACCAATACGGCTCCAGTAGTCCTACCACCATTTCCATGTTTATCTCTATGTAAATGGACTCTCTGCGCGGCCTCGCCTTAACCAGGACGCCACACAGAGACTGAACAAGGCAGTGACCTGACAGTACCGGTAAGCTGCGGGCCCATGAACTTAAGATTCTTGAAACTCCGGTAAGGTTTAGAGTTTAATAATCTTTGATTTTCCCAGACTAAGGCGACTACACCGTGCGGTGGAATCCTGAAGAATGACCCAATTGCTCATTTCTAAGGTAAACAATCGAAACTAATTATCCCCGCCGAGTTTGCCGTTTTAACATCCCCGCAAGAACATTGATCAATATCATTGTATGAAATATATAGAACTCATAATGATCACTTTGCTCTCCACTATTTTAACATAAATGATAGAATAATGCACGTCCTTAACAATTTATCGCACGCCCTTCATTTGACCCATGCCACAATTATCGTAACAACCTAAACACACTGTCGTTTTCCTTACTTAAACATCGAAATGAGTGTTGTATTACATTGACAAATTAAGGCGCATACTATTTTTGACGTATGGCAGTTGATAACTGCACTCGATATATACTGTGCCAGGTTTTTTAACGCGACTACTGCAATGATGAACTAAGCACCAAACCTATCTGTCGATTAACTTCTGTACCTCTTGTATCTAACTCTACGTACCTATCATTTTTATGAAACCTGGATATATTACATGCTTTTCTAGCTAGAACCAGCGAGGCATTAAGACAGCCAAACTAAATGTTTAATTAAAGATTAACATAAATAATTGTTGCAGCGTTTTTTGAATCAGAGTGTTACACAATATGTAACCACATTAAACTCATAGGGTATATATCCAAGAATTATGAAAATAATTATTTCTTTTCTTATAATTCTAGATACCACAGATCAGAATTCTTATATGCAGGTGGTAAGTTAATCACTCTAATTAAGGGCTGCAGTAAGCCTCTTATAGCACCCCTGGTCCTGATGAAAGCCTTTAGATTTCACAAGAAGGCTGAAACATGTTGACCCAATAGTGCGTTAGACTGGTAACTGGGTCTACAGACGCACTTTCTTCATTTTTATCTTTCTCACATCACTATTTTCCCTAATAAATAATTTTGTGCTATATAGTGATGTAGAGATTTTAATCTCACAGCACACGAGCACTTGCACATTTTCACTCTTTTTAAATCTCTGGACACTACTGAGAATCAGTTGGTCTACCTCCGGGTGGAGGAAAGCATACATACGATCTAAGAACCCTATGATGATGCTGTGACGTTACACACAGGCGGAAAATCAAGATATACCGCCAACGACCTGTGTACGTTTTATGAGGTTTTTTTTACAAAGTTCCTACGTTATAAAGACCCTGATTTCACAGGACAAGTGATCCATCCCCCCCCCTGATTTTTTGAAGTAACTTCTGGAAGTCGAATGGATCACAGCTTCTTATTCCCTCCACATTGATTATTATATATATATATATATATATATATATATATATATATATATATATATATATATCTACGTGTATTTGAATGTGATTCATTTTGGCATCTGGGAAAGCCTTGTTAGAGAGCATTGCATAAATAAACCCCAAGCCTTATTCTAAAACGAGTCTTTGCATTTTGTAAAATAAAACCCTTTTCTAGGTGTTGTGTTTTGTCTCCTGCTTCGCCGTGTTTGAGCCACCGTGTGGGAGATTCTGTATTATCTGAAAGGCGGAGCAAGACACTCAAAAAGGTTTAGAGTTGTGCTCAAATGCACAATTCGCTCTGAGATGTCACGGAATGCAAAGAGTTGGTTTGTCGCATCATTAAGAAAGGTCAAATATTTATGTTTCTGCTATCTTCGATTGCTCACAAGATCTATTCAAGGTACTTTTACTGAAGGCTGTTCCTTTGGTGGAATTTGGATTTACTTCACTGCCATAAGAGCCCTTGGCCTTTCCTTTTAAGGTTGGCAAAGTCAAGGCTGAGAAATTTCTTGTCCAAGGCCAGTTCCAACTAACCTTATATGTACATACTGCAAGAGAGAGAGTACTTTAAACTTGCTTAGAGAAACTATTAAGGATCCATCATAGGATTTTGGGGACAAAAATAGATCTATGAACTAAGGTAAACAAGTAATGGAATGAAGTTAGTTATTCATCTGAGTTCTGCAGGAAATTGTATTTTGAAGGTTACTGATCTGCATGAAGGGAGGTAGCGGATCCATATGCCGGCATGGAAAGAAATTATATCATGTTTCTGTATTGGATCATAATTTGTGGTGACAACCTAGAATTTCAGAGCAACTGAAGACTACTGAACAAGTTGTATGGCTACAGGTAAAGGATCCTCTGAAGCAATAAGTGGGTAAAAATCATGGGCTAGGACAGGCTGGTACCCCCACTCAAAGAGAATAGTATGTCTTTGGAATAGGTTTTCTGGGGTGGGAGCAAGTTGAGGAAGCCACAAAACGAGGAATTGTAGCCATTTCATTATGTGATTTGGGGTCATCACATAACATTAATGAATCTCAAAGTTTCGCCGGAAAATAAAAACTAGAATTTCAGGTCCAAAAACTACGTTCAGGACATGGCCGTCTCTCAGTAAAAAGAGGAGTAAACAACAATTATTTCAGCACTGAACTAGTCCAAGCAAGAAGACACATTTAAGTCCCAGTATAAAGGAAATAACCACCAAGTCCTTAAAGATTTATGGAATAGGACTGCAAACAACTATCAGTAAGCCCAAAAACATGAACTGCAATGTTGCTGTTTGCCAAGAAGAATTCACCCTTGGTTAAGGCTTCGTTCAAAGCCTTCAAATCAATAAGCACACTTTAGGGAGAGCTATTAGCACTGAAAAGTCAGGCACTGAGTCAACCTACGGAACCCAGATCCCCAGTATAGCTTGCTAAATTAATCACCACATAAATCAACTCCAGTCTAATCCCTATAAGACACTGTGGTCACCAAGCTCTTGAAAAAAAGGAGCTTAAACCTAATTTTCATTCTGGTGTAGGGTTGGTGCCAAAAACATTGACCTTACTCTGGTCAAACTGCAGGGTTTGCCATTTCACTTCAAGATAAAGTTTAGACTCTACTCAATCACCTCCGAGGCCCTTATCCTTTCTCATCTAGTTTATCCGAAGGGGAGGCTCCAGGGTAAGGGTAATTATAATACATTTCGATCTTTCAAAAATAGAATAAGTTAATCTGTTAAATCTACTTCAAAGTTTAAATCATTAACCGGATGTACACAGTTATACAGTTTCAAAAGGAGAAATATTTCCCAAAACTACTGCTGGGCTTTCAGTTTCAGCCATAGCTCGTTGTGCCTAACCGCAACTTTTCATTTACATATCTGGTGCCAATGTGATGCCTTCTAAGGATTATGGAAACGCAAACTGTCATCTCATCCTTTGTCACTAACTGTAATAGAAGCATGCAAGACTTAACATTTCACACACAGCGTCTTGCCAGAGCTGGAGTTGACAACTGTCTGCTCCCTTAAGCAACATTCTCAGGAATATTTCGACATGTGCATAAAAGATTGAGAGGGGGCATCAAGTGTACAGAAAATGTACCACTTCACCCAGCCCTGTGACTCGAACAATCGTTAAGAATGGGCATTCTAGAATTTATTTTGCTTTTGACGTCTGCTTGGATGTGAAACCCACATCATACTATGAAATGCTCCCCTGATATCTTCCAGCACACCAAGAAGGTGCCCAGTGATATCAGATAAGTGTTCGCGTTGGTCATTCTGATGCTCAATTACGTGAAACTATGGTTCACGGCCTGGACGGTCTTCAATACCTACAGAAATCCAACAATATTGTCCTCTGTGCGACTTTAATTATACGATATTGGAAAATTCCTTCTGAAAAGATATTTCCACATTATTACATTACCGCAGGGATGTGGAATTCCTTTAGCCCGATGCCCAGCACATATAGTTTGGGGTCAAGGGCAACAAATTTTCATGTGTATTTTGTCCTTGGGACAAGTAGGCCTAACCCCCTACAGCACAAAACCTTTGGCTGCCAGTTTGCAGTACCACATTATGGATCAAGGAAGGGCACTGTCTGCAGTTAAGGTAATATTTTTGTCCATATGTTAATGCTGTTCAAACTTGTATTTATGGTTCATTAATTGAAAGCCTTTATTATTAGGGTGAGCGCTCTAAGTAAATGCTGTAAGCTGTGACTGCACTACTGCCAGTGGTTCCAGTATAAAAATGTGTACACACGTTTTCAAAGTTTAGCAATATGAGGCTATGTATAATGCTCCCTGATTTGATGCAAATATTTGCAGAAGCTTGAAAGCAAGATTGAGGATTCTTTGCTTTCAAAATAAAATGTTAATAAAAAACATGAAAGTAGGAAAAAAACATTTTGCTAAACTACTGTAAAATTTCAGGGACCTTTTATTTTCGATTCATAATGGAAAATCAGTGTAACCAGTTTCAATAAGATTATGGGAAACAAAAATAAACAAGCATTGGCAAAGCCAGTAGGTCTGAAATTGGTGGCCTGCTTTTTAGTTTTGTCAATGTGTGACTTGATTTGGCATGGTTTTTTTTTAAACCTTATTGGTGTGGGAGCTGCTGAGCCCTCACCATTATAACAAACATTGGCAAAAGCAAAAATTGTTTTTTGGTCTCAAAAAGCACACACTGCCACAGTAGTTACTGGCACTTAACAAAACTACTTTGTGTGCAGATATGCTCATGGTGAAAGAGCAGAATGCTGTCACTCACACTGAAGCCAGCCGATACAGAGGGAGAGAGAATTTTAATAAACACAAACGGTCACGGTCAACGCCAGACCAAATTAGGGGCCCAATTATTAAAGAAAGTCTCAAAAGTGCACCCATGGTATATGTACTTGCATTAAGTGCAGCTATACGGCTTTTGTGAATTCCCAAGAATTTACAGAAGTAGGACAAGAAATAGTACTCCTAGAAAATATTTGTTAACTGCATTTTAGCAGGAGCAAATATGCATGTGTAGATTTGCTCATGCGAAAATCTGAGTGTTTGCGAGTTCACTTTCCCTCCAACCACTTTTTCCCCCCCAACTCTGGAAGAAGGTTTATGCCTGCCATTGTCAGGAGTAAATTTCCAACATTTCTCAGTATGGGAAAAGATTAGAGAATAGTTGTTGAAAACCCTTAAAACATGCAAATTAGTAGGTTTGCACAGACTCAAAAGGGCATTCGAACCCTGGAACTATTGCTTCCCACTACCTTCAGCCCCAGAATGTAGATCTGCGGAAAAGTGCCAACATAAGGGGATTGCAAGTATTCAAACACTATGATATGAGTCCTGGCATAATCAGAAAGGCTATATCAGAGCTCTTATATAATGAGATTGCTGCCATAATTTGTCGCTGCACTGCATGGCAACAAAAGGGCAAGTGGATTTTATTAAATTCCACACCCCTGATTACCCTAAAGTTAATGACCATCTAGGTCTGCCTGATTGCTTCTCCATTACAAATCTCGATCAGGAACAAAAAGCAGCTCTCTCAAGACCCTTAAAGCGCTTTGGTTTGCTTGGCTCTCAGCCACACCCAATGCTACAGCTGTCTAAGCGAGACCTAAAAATAACACAAGCTAACAGGGTTACATACCGCTATTTTACAGGGAGTATCCTCTGATTGAAGACTGTTTGTCAAACGTATCCCCATAAACAGCTCAGATATCCCACCACTTGCCCTTGCACTGTGTGTCTGAGGACTCAAGCAACGACCAGCCCATAAATAGAAATAAAACCACGATAGATTTAAAAAAAAAAAAAAAAAAAATTAAAACACAATGATGCGTTTCTACCCAGAAAAAAAAATAGAAAGCAGCACTGCATAAGACAGAATACCTCTGTGTAACTGGGAAAACTGGAAGGCGTTCATTAGTTTGGAAACATTTGTTTGGGACACGTAAAATGAGCAGCTTGCTCATTTAACAACTATGCAGCTGCCTGTAGAGCCCAAGGGCAACAGCTGCACACAGATGCTGAAACATGAAGATACCAACCAGGAATAGGAATTCAGCGGGCAGAGAAAACAAGGTACCTATTCTCTCCAAAGCAGCAGGCAGAGACTGCCAGCCTTCTGCAGGTACGACTAAAATCGGCTGAACAAAGCACGTTCTGTCAGGGTCTAGAGGCCTTTAAGAGTTACACTGAGAACAGAATTCATGAATAAAAAGGTCTTACAACCAAGAGTGCTCTAACAATGAAATTATTATTCTGCAAGTTAAACTAAAATCATGACTTGAGGAAAACAGCTAGTTAGTGCAGTTTTAAATGTGATGGGCAAAAGTGGAAAAGAAAAACTATTCTGCAAGAAAAATAAATAAAACCTACCAATAGCAACAGCCTACACAATCTCTTTACTGCAAAGTCCGTCACAATAAGTTTTAGGTTCTCAGCGGTAAGACCTAAAGCATGCAACCCAGTCTGCAGAAGGGACCACGCGTGCTCAACCCGTGGACAAGTGTAGACAGTCATCACAGTTTTGCCAACTGAAACTTTTCCTTCTAGCACAAGAGGATGAAGTCCAGGACTGCCTGTGCAGCCGTCTCATCCTTTCCTCAAAGATACACTGCATTTTAGAGTCTCGCCTACAGATAGCTTTTAGCTGTCTTTTGTTAAGACACTTATAGTATCCAGTGAAGACTTGGCGAGCATTTGATGTCTGTCCTTTAGTCACCATTCAATAGCTTTCTTTTCTGTTTCCTGCTTCTGATTGGATGGATTTACAACCATTTTTTGTTTTTGTCCAGCCCAAGGAGCATTTCAAACTCACTGCAGGGGATGTGTATTGTTACACTGCTGGTTCATAAAGAGACTTTTTTTCTCCTCATTTGGTCTTCCTGTTCCCACTGCCCTCTCCTGCTCCGCGCTCATTTCAATTCTTTTTCTTCCCAGCATAGTGTCCTATTGCCCCCCCTCCCCTTCTATAGCTGTGTCTGCCGCTTTATTGACCAATTGACATTCTTTAGGATTCTGAAACTACTGCAAATTGGCTACCCATTAGTATGCATGTGCCCAAGCATGATGCCCATCTTAGCTGAATGGCAGAATGGTTTTTAAGTTTCAAGAAAAAAAGCATTCCAAGATATTCTGCATGCGTGGACACAGTCACCCATCTTGGAACTGTGTTTCCCACAAACAGCAAAACCCCCCAAAAAAATTGCCAAAGCCAATAGGTCTGCACTACGCTGTCACAAAAGAAACCCATTGGCTTTCCCAATGCTGGTTTGTGTACTGTGGTCGAACCTAGGGCCCTCAAGTAGCGAGATATTCCCATTCTAAGGCACACGCATCACTAACTATAGGGTAAAGAGGTATGCTTACATCACTGTTCAGAACTCCAAAACGCTGTCAGGCTTTTCAAAGGTGAATACCATGGTGTTAGCTTTGTTTATGATTGCTTTCTAATGTTTGTGAAACACTAGTTCATGAACAGTGTAATTTACAAGTGCCTTACTTGCAAAGTGTCTCAGTGTTGGTGTGTGAATTGGAAACGTCCATTTTAGTGTTGCAATAAATCAGTTAGCAGTTGCAATCAGTATGCTTGTAAATATTGTTGTACCATTCCAACATTCTTGCATCTGCGATGCTATTGTGTGGAGTTGTAATTTCACTTTCTGAATTTGCCATTGATTGTTACCTTTTAACCTTAGCCTTGACTCAACTGTCCACATCAACAAGGAGATTTAACAATGCTTCGGAGGCCAGGTTTCTCGACCCCCAGGTACTCCCTTTATATGTTTTACCTCCTGAGCAGCGTAGGTCTACTTGTGCCAGCACAAAAAGCCAAAACTGGCTAAAGAGGTTATACTGGATGTAGTCTGGCACATGGGAGAAATTAATTTCGGGAGTCTGCCAGAATGAATATTCATTAGAAACCAATGGAGAGAAAAGACACGTGTCAAGGTAAGTCACTGTTAATACAAAATTTCGCTAACAAAATTCTGATTTTTTGTAACTAAATTATGAAGGTGCTTGTCCACAGCAATTGCGAACTGCTAAAACTAAAACCTCCTACTACCCACATTGGTAATGACTACCTTATAATACCTTTATTATACAGTGGTTGGTAATAGAGTTTTGTAGCGCTGTAGCTCATTCATTGCCAAAATCAGGATACTCGTTTTATGGTTTCAGACGGATTAAATATGGTCAGTCTGAATTTAATCTGGTGACCTTGAAAAATATCTTCAAATAAATACAATTTTTTTACCTTTCCCACATCATTTTAATCTTTGGGAGCTCAGTGTTCTTGAAACATTGTACACTAGAAGTTGAGGGAAGCAGACATCCCCACTCAGAAACAAAAGGTAGGTAGGTAGGGACACTGCACGGCTCTATTTGCCTGGTGCAACATGGCCCGTTCTGAGACGAGCATCCAGAATTCAAAAGTGAAAGGAGAGGCAGTGGATACATTTCATTCCCATTGGTAAAAATATGGCTAAGTAGCACATGTGTAGTGAAGGGCCAGGAGTCAATTTAAGTTAGAAAAGTGTGTTACATAACTGGAAATTAGAAGTTAAATACCAAAAAGAGACAAAATGTATCCAAAAAAGACATGGATCACAGACCATGTAACATTTAACACTTTGGAATGCATATTACACACCCCAGTTCCAGAGATACTGGTAAGTCTTCAGGCATCAAAGCTAGGTCAAATGATTAAAAAACACAAACACACTAAGAGGTACAGCAAAACGCAATTCCACTCCCCAGCATGATTCACTTCCCATCACAGCCAATGACTGCAATCACTTTTCCCAGATCCAGTGCTCGAACAAGCCTTTTTCCCCTACCAGGATTGGACATAGGCCAATACCATCTGCTTGAAATCAATCCATTAAACTCCCCAACTGCTTCTACACATAGCAGATCTCAGCAGCATATTTGCTGACGAGCTGTCGGCTGCTGCATCACTGCACCCCTCGCATACTACATAGGCTAAGAAAGCAGATGTGGTCGTCATCAGAGGCGGCAGTCTTTCTTTTGGGGGTTAGGGGCGGCTGGAGGCTTTAATTAAAGCTTTATGTTATCTTGACTAAGTATGTTTGGCAGTATAAAAAAGTTAACGTATGCTGAACTGCAAGACAGGAGATACATCTCGTCTAACTAGTGGCTACATGCAGGGATGGCTGACATCTAAACTTCACCTGCGAACTTTTGAAAAGTTTTACACTGCAAACTTACAAAAGGTCACAGTGTATCGTTGTAAATGGATTTATATAGCGCTTACTACCCCTGGCGAGAAGTTGAAGCGCTTTACGGTGAATAGCACACAACTCCGAAACCAAAAGTTTGGGATTAATCTAGCAGTTACTGTTGGTTATTGCGATCAATCACGAGCTCTCAACTAAAACTGCATGCATTTACTTAGTCCAAGTACAAAAATCTGCCTGCAGTAAAATGAGCAAAGTCGATGTGCTAGAGAATTTTGCAACTAAAGGCAATTTTTTGCAGACATTTTTGGATTATTTTACCATGCAATCTTTGAAAAGGTTTCTTCAAAACGTAACTTTGTTCAGGACGAGCATAGCTCCTCGGCACACGTCTACTGACAAGCTTCCTCATCTGGCTGCGGCACTGCCGTTGTTCAGTCTGGTTCCAGCCTCACAGGAGCCTTCGATTGAGGAAAACTGCACACTCCTTGCACACAATCTGGGATGCCAAGGTCACGGGGTTACTAGAGCAGGTTATCGGTGTCAGACGAGAGCTACCACGCAGGGCCCTTTCCTATTTGTGCTGCTTCTTTAACCCAATAGGTACAGTGCACTCAAAAATTAGAAGATTTCCGGACCTCTTGAAATTCCAAGCAGATCAACAGGACGCACAATGAGGCCGTTCTTCCATTGCATGCTACCAGGCAAGAGCAATGCGAGGTTTCTGCACAGCTACAGAATCCATCAAGCCGTCATTATCAATGAAAGGAGGAAAAGCCTGCATCACCCACGAGTTCTTAATGCAGCACTTAAAAGCACAAGCCATAATGGACACGGTTCCATTATTTCATTTGTCAGCGGTCAGAAGACGAGGGCAGAGCACTGATGGAGTGTGAGAACATAAAATGGAGCAAAGGCTGTCTCATACATTTACTCTGGGTGGATTCCGAAGAACGGCCATTACAGACTTTAATTCAACAGCAACATGCTTGGAACAAAGAGCAGAAATATGAACAATACAAGTGTGCGGTTCACATCTTTTTGCACAACGCACCCAGTTTTTGGCCAAGAGTGACAAAACACTGAGTAACATCTAAATATTATTACATGTATTTCTTTGCACTACAGTGCAAGTTAACTGCATTTCAAACTAAAGAACTTCAATATGATTCTGCATCGCCCCCCAAATAGAAAATTGAGTAATTTCCAATCTATTCCTATGTAACACTTACTACGGGCATCCAAAATCAAGTAAAGATCCAACAATCCCCACAACAACCCAAACTCTGGGTAGTAACATGAGCTGAACAAGTCCAGACTGCTCCCCCTTTTGCTTACAGACATCGAATGTTCCCCGTGATGTCATTCAATGAGAACCTGGCCCAGCAGTTCTGACAGGAACATGACCATGGGTAATTTCCATATGGTTAGTCCAGGTTTGTAATGGCACGAATGAGCTTAAAAATAAACGAATAAACAATCTATAAAATGAGGACTGGAGCAATTACTAGCAACTGAGAACACTGCAAGAATTCCGCCACAAACCGGCGTGGCCGAACAAGATAGCCATTAACTAGTGGAACTCCATGCTCCGCTCCTGAAATCCGGTGTTATCCAAACATCGGCAGCGCTACCTAGCACATACTGAACCTTTTGACGTTTCCCCAAGAATCACTTTGTCTCCCCTAATCAGGCAAAAGTCAAAGCGGTCACAAACCCTTCCACCCTCCATCTTTCCTCTGCCAGAAAGCAGATAGCGGCCCATGGGGCTGCACCAGTCAGCAGCTGCGGGAAAAGAAACATTAACAGCACGGCCTGAAGTGGGATGGGGTGGAGAGGACAGACGCATGGTGACCCGCAGCAAAAGGGGGTGGGGGGGCAGTCAAAAGAGGCCCAAGACGGGGAATCTACAAGGCCAGATAGAAGGTCCATAGAGAAGCAATGGTAAACCGTAGAGGCACAAGGCACTGAAGACCAACAAAATCAGATGGGCCCAAAATCAGTGGCCGGAATACTGCAGACTGAAGAAAAGGACATACAGACCTGGGAAACCACAAGACTGCTGCAGGAAGTAGCTGAGGAGAGCTTCTGCAGGGCTGGAACCCATGTGGACTTGCCCTATGGCACTAGAGACCAGGGACCGCAGAAGGACCTCGACACCCAATTCATTTTGGAAAGCCTGTGGGACAGGAATTCAGAAGCCAAAAGACTTCCCTAAAGGAAGTGTAGAGTTGACCCCAGGACTGAATACAAACATACACAATGGGATGGGGGAAAAATGTGAATCCTTCACAGCAGCACTGCCTGGGCATTTTGTGAATCAAGCTGCAAGATGAACGGATACTGAAATGCTTGACAGAGGTAGTGTTCCAGATGGACCAAGATCCAAAAATAAGATGTTTTGCTGGTGGAGTCACCAGATACTGGAGAATAAAATGGACTTGCACATAAAAGTAAACCTGTTGCGCACTGGCTACCAGAAGAGGAGTGGAAAAGGAGACTACACAGAATAGACTCTACTAATCACATAGGAGCTAAAAATCACTGCGCACAATGCTAGAGAAACTACAGTGAATCATTCAAGTCCACTAGGAGAGGAGAAAGAAGGTACAATATCCAACTAGTGGGGGTGCCAGAGCAAGCGACGGCCCGAGTGTAGAACTCTTTGTTAAGGACTGGTTAACCACAGTGATCAAGCCCAAGGGCCTCAATTGTTTTCCATAGACAGGGCACACAGACCCAGGGCTGCAGTCAAAACAGAGAGCTCCCCTGCAAACCAACCTAGTCAGGCTTTTCAATTATAGAGCCAGTGACTGCATAATCCTAGCCTCTAGGATACACAGCAAATGCAATATGAAAATACCAAGGTACTAATTTTTCCTCACTTTACCATGCCTGCGAAAATACAGAGATGGGGTGAAAAGAGCCTTCAGGGAAAGAGAAATTAAATAAATGATGCTATTCCTTAAATGTCTGCAAATCGTAGAGGGAAAAAAATCATGGCACTGCCTATATTACAGATGAAGCATCAGACTGCTGAAGGGCTGGCACTCGGTCAATCTGGGAAAGAGAGCTTAAGGTACCGAAAGGAATGGACGCAACAATGCGGCAGACATGGATAAGGAATCACAAGGTGCAACTGCAAAAACAGACAAAAGGCCGAAGCACCTATCCTTTACGGACAACAACGATGAATGATGGCAAGGTGTCATACCTGCTTGAAATTTAACCTCAAGCAGGAGAGACATATGACACTCCAATGGAGAACACTGCACCATGATCATAAACGCTGCGAGGGTCAGGGAAGCCGTAGGGATCAGACTGCAAACAGACTACCTAGTAAACACTCCAGTGGGGAGGGGGTCAGAGGAGTATCGAGGTAGAATGGCCATGCCCTGGGAACGGTACGGCAACAGTATGTATGCAAGAGGGTTGAATTTGACTAATTTACTGCATAGCATTTTCTCAATAGCAACGCAAAAGCGACCAGGGGTTGGGGGCATAGTAGGTGTATTATCTGTACTTGGTCTAGTAGTGAACACATACCGAGGAAATAGCATAAGAATCCATTATGTATCACCTCCATGTTGGAGCAAAGGACACATCGTAAAATCGGGGTGGTGAAAAGTTTGGATACCACAATACGATGATGTACATTGGGGGAAGATTTACAAGAACCCAGTTTACTGTTTATGATACTGTTGCTCTAGTGAAGAAAAAGTTACTGCTTCAGGAAATCTGAATGCAAGCAAAGAGAGGGAACAAAGATCGGAACAAAGGAAAATATTGCAAATGGCACAGGTACTCAAATGTATGACGTAGAACGTTAGGCAAAAAAAAATTACTTTTTTTTTTTTAAAAAGGGGCGGTGCAATCAATTTTGACCTTACAAAGGGCAGATGTTATCTACCTTCTAGAGTTCGCCCTGATAACTGCCAATTAATTGGGAGAGCAAGATCGAGGTAGCTAAATCGCTTGAGCTATACTACCAGATCCATGGGAGTAGTCATATTGGTAAAAAATGCATTAACATTTCATCTAGATCGCAACTGGACAGACAACCTGAGTGGCTACACAATGGGGGCTTGCCGTGTGAAGAAACTGCACTAATTAAAGCTTGTGTGTCTACCGGTCTGCAGTCAGACACTCTTGAGCGTCACAAGCTCATAATTACCAAACTCCCAGGTGTGCCGCTGTTGTTGGATAAAGACTTTTAACCAGGTGATGCATGCAGAGTGAGTGGTATATGCCTCATAAGAATCGACACATGATCCCCCAGCAGACTGAACTACACTGAATGGCTTATCTCGAGTGACCGGCCTAGCAGAAACATGAAGAGTCCTAAACAGGAGCACAGTACGTAGAAAGGGCGGTCTGACCATTCCCCACTGGTGGTGATATAAGACACCCGATATAGGATTAAGGTTGGATACCTGGCCTCTGAACTGCCTGGGGCGGTAGACTCTTCGGTGGACTATGGATTCTTATTTTAAGGAAAGTATGGGCACATAGGTTATCTCAGAAGCATATGAAACAGTGATAGGGGACACACGACCGCTGCATCAAGACCAGAACAAGAGATACTTGCATTAGACAAGCAGTGGGTATATCGCCCACAAGTCAGACTGATGAGGGAACTACAGATTAAGAGTAACACATACAAAGCACTATTAAATAATTAAGTATGTGAGCACTGTATATGCCATCAGCGTAGACTAGACGAAACCGAAAGCAAAGCAGGGAATTCTTGGCCTGGCTGAGCAGATGTGGAACATTCCCTGCATACTTAGAGACAGACACTGGAGAGAAGAAAGGGCAGCGGGGCAGTACCAGAGGGATTTACAGATCACTCCGAGTCTTTCTACACCATGAGATTGACATGTCAGGACCTTAGTTATTGAGGGATTTCATATCAAACTATCCGTCAAGTAGCATGACAGCGTTATAGAGGCAGGAATTGAAAGAGGCACAAGCAACTCAAAGTAAATACTGTAATATCACAATAGAAAGGAGAATAACTGGTCCAAATAAAATGGACAGTCAATAGACTGCCCTTCAAAAAAAATGGGAGCTACAATGGTGGTTCCAATACAACTCATGGTTTACCGGCGGGTGTAGCATGAGAAGCCTAATTTGAGAAAGTCTAGGGCAGCTGAAGTGAGCGATCAGGGATTGGTTAGCCCTCAGGCCCTGGAAGGAAGGGTTGTATCCCCTGGACACACCCCCTACTTACCACCACCTCCTGTCCGCCCAGGACTGAAGATGATGCACTGAGTCACAGAATCTACGGGCAGGGGTGGGAGAGTATGTTCCACAGCCATAAGGGCACAGTGGTGGCTGAAAATGTTTTCAAGTTATGGTACTGTATGACCTTTCTCAAGGACCGTGAACGTTTCTCTTTGTAAGAATGCTAAAATGGAAAATCAATGATTAAATTTTTTTTTTTTTAAACATTTAAAAAAGGATTCCTTCCGCCACTTTTTGTACAGTCAAACACATTACATATACAGTGCTACATTGTTACTGCACCCAGCAAGGCAGTTCGTTATTCCAGTTTACATCTTATGTATTCAACTGCACCATGCCTGCTACCCCCTCTTCCATGGGATGCGGTTACTGTCTGTGCAGTTATGAGCATTATAACAGAAAAAAATACACTCTGGAATGTTTCATGGGGCATTCACTACAGCTTGATCTTTATTTTCACCCACTATGAATCAAAGATAAAATACTCATCCAATCATGAGGTCACAAGGGTACAACCAAGATCCATCTCTCTCTACATAAACCCATGCAAGTGGGGGTAGCTCTAAAAACCTGAAGCATTTTTATTATATTTGTATGGGACCAGGGAGAAAATCCCTGCACAGCGCAGCCAGCAGAATAGTACGTAATACCATAGGGAGTGCAACATTTAGTAGGGTCAAACAGTAGCACCTACAGATCCCAGGTACCCGGCGGGCACGTAATACCTGCAGAACTTAACTGGGGAACCACAGAACCATTGGAGAATTGCACTTCAGACCTATATATGTCGACTGCAGAAAATGCTTTAATTGTGGAGTGATACAAAAGGGGATGATGGACGGAACGTTTGAGCCAATCAAACACTCACCCCCAGTCAACTGATCTGGGTTTAATCCATCATCATTCTTTAGCTCACTCCACCAACCCAGTTCAGACATGGCCATGTGCAAATCAGTCTGACCCTGTGCCTCATGGGAACAGTCCAGCCCGAACTGCCAAGCCATGTCTTCCCTGGACCGGAAACAAGCATCCTAGGACCGGTTTCTGGCATTCCAGCCATCATCAGCCAGGCTTGCTTGAATCCAGTGGCAAAGTGAGCAAGGGACCCACGTCTGGGCATACCCCCGCCAACTTAGGGCGAACAAAGCGATACAAAAGGGGATGATGGACGGAACGTTTGAGCCAATCAAACACTCACCCCCAGTCAACTGATCTGGGTTTAATCCATCATCATTCTTTAGCTCACTCCACCACCCCAGTTCAGACATGGCCATATGCAAATCAGTCTGACCCTGTGCCTCATGGGAACAGTCCAGCCCGAACTGCCAAGCCATGTCTTCCCTGGACCGGAAACAAGCATCCTAGGACCGGTTTCTGGCATTCCAGCCGTCATCAGCCAGGCTTGCTTGAATCCAGTGGCAAAGTGAGCAAGGGACCCACGTCTGGGCATACCCCCGCCAACTTAGGGCGAACAAAGCGATACAAAAGGGAAGACATGGCTTGGCAGTTCGGGCTGGACTGTTCCCATGAGGCACAGGGTCAGACTGATTTGCATATGGCCATGTCTGAACTGGGGTGGTGGAGTGAGCTAAAGAATGATGATGGATTAAACCCAGATCAGTTGACTGGGGGTGAGTGTTTGATTGGCTCAAACGTTCCGTCCATCTTCCCCTTTTGTATTGTTTTGTTCGCCCTAAGTTGGCGGGGGTATGCCCAGACGTGGGTCCCTTGCTCACTTTGCCACTGGATTCAAGCAAGCCTGGCTGATGACGGCTGGAATGCCAGAAACCAGTCCTAGGATGCTTGTTTCCGGTCCAGGGAAGACATGGCTTGGCAGTTCGGGCTGGACTGTTCCCATGAGGCACAGGGTCAGACTGATTTGCATATGGCCATGTCTGAACTGGGGTGGTGGAGTGAGCTAAAGAATGATGATGGATTAAACCCAGATCAGTTGACTGGGGGTGAGTGTTTGATTGGCTCAAACGTTCCGTCCATCATCCCCTTTTGTATCGCTTAATTGTGGAGTGACATTCAAATAAATACTTACTCTGTGCAAGGTAATCTTTTCCAGAAGAGGGGTGATCCGTTGAGTTGGCCCCAATGTCACCAATGGGAAAAAAAGCACAAGGGAAGCCTACCTTGTGGATGAGGGACTAAGGATGGAGGGGATGCCTGTAGCGCACAGCAGTGGGAGGGTGCGGCACAGGAACTAAAAGGTCAAGCCAGACATCTACAAACACAGATGTCATAGTTAGCACATGCATTAAATGTTACGTTACCAATACTTCTCCGCAACAAGGCTCCTTTACTAGTAATGCACAGTACCAGCAGGGCTTCCTAGCAGGTTTCACAACTTGCACTGGACTGTATCAGTACCCATCAGAGGAGTTCTTGTTCTCTCTGTGGAACAGTACAGCACCTTGAAGGAGAGATGCCATGCTACCAATGTACTGACAGCAACAGAAGGTTGCTTTTTAATGGAAAAAACACAAACGTGTCTGAGGGGATGTCAAACTTGTAATGGGTCCGTGACCCATTCTGTACAGAAAAGGCATAGTTCAAAGGGGGCACTACCAATACTTTATACAGGAAGCAGATTTTCAAAAAGCATCAGCGTACAAATCAGTGAAAACCCTAACTTTCCATTGCTCATTTCACACTTGCTTTAATGTAAGTAGACAAAAAAAAAAAAAAAAAATTTAAAAAGCGCGTGAGGCATACACTTAAGGGGCCCAGGACGGCCTCCATTGCTGTACTTGGCTGCACACGTTCAAAAAAGGCTGTACTGCAGGACGGTTTGTGAATGGAGACAATTAGTATTTCTATAGGACAGAGGTAGAAGACCTCTTTCTATTTTACCTGCTGCATCCTGGGGGGAATGCACAAGCATGGTCTCTAGACCGAGCGCTTTATATTATTATACTCCGTAATATCCACTGAAGCAGATGCCGCACTAATGTTTTTAGGTCTTTCCTAAAGAACTCTTGTGGATCATATCAATAATGTACTCTGGACTTAGAGCCTGCCCAGTGCTTACCATTGGTTAGCTTTCTTGTCGGGTTAATCTGCTCACTTCTTATTCAATAGCTTTACTTCCTCTTTTTGTGTTTGTTCCTCCCCTGGAGCACAGCTGCTTTACTATCCTCTTGACTGGCTGGCTTGTTCCTTTCATTACCCACATTCAAGGAACTAGTTTTAAGGTTCAGTCTACCAGATAACTTGTTGCGAAAGACGTTACAGACTTACAGAGAACACGTGTGCTTGTAGTCGTCCATTGGTTGGCTTTTCTGTCTCTCATTTGCCTACTCCTTATTTGATGGCTTTTCGGGTCCCAGCTTGTCAATCTTGTGTTTGTCCCTTCCACGGAGCATAATCGTTGTTCCATCTCCGATTGGCTGCCTTCTATTGCACACTTTTATGGAACTCTTCCCCCCCCCCAGTACTCCACTAGAGTGCATGTATATTTAAGATGTCTCACTCGTGTGATTTGCCCTGCCACACATTCTCTCTCCCCCAACACTCATGTTGCTCTCTCTTGCCCGTGTTCTCCATGTTGATCTTTCACCTGTATTCCTCCCTTTGCCTATGTTCTCTGCCTCATCTTGCTTCTCCCCCGCCTGACGTGTTCTCACCCCGACCCCCTTCCTAACCAGATAGTCCAATTCACATTTTAAAAGCAATTTCGCTTCGTGCTGTTAAAAAATTTTTTTTTTTAAAACACATCCATGCTAATTCTTTTTTTATTTACAGGTCCATCTCAGATCAGTAAATAAAATGAATATGTGGAGTGCAAGTGCGGGCCTGCAAATTTACATGGAGGCTGCATCATTGCACCTTTAGGCCTTGCAGCATTATGTGATATGTTGATATGGTGTATAATGTGATATGTTGTATAATGTTCAATATAGTTATCTTCAGTGTTCATGTGATTACTTCATCTTTGGGGATGCTTTTACTACAGCCGCCATGACTAATATTTTATTTACTATAATGAGGCAGGCCTGGCTACTTTGTGAATGTAAAATACTACTGATACATTGTTCAATTCTGCCCTTTAATAATATGGTCATCAATTGACCCTATCTTTTCAATATGAAGCAGTAACATTTTTATTTTTTGCGCCATGGTAGGTCTGGCTTTTTTTTTTCTTGTGTCTAAAATCTAAACTTTGGTGTATATATGCATGTTTTACTTCAGTTTTAATCTTGTATGTGTTACTGAATACAACTGATAGAAAACGAAATCAAAATGTACTACTAATACACTACCACAAGAAAAAAGGCATTCCCAAAACTATCCTACATAGAATTTTCAGTCGCCTGACATCAATATCATTAAAGTGCTTAAAGACATGAAAATTGACGATTAGAAAAGCTCTGAAAGATCAAATGACTTTCTAAAATAAAGAGGCTTCAATCATTGTTCTTCAGGTGATCTAATTCCTAGTTTTCAGATCTGTGTGGTACCTGCACCAACGGTTTTGTTTAAATCAGTACCGACCAAAATAGAAGACAACATTGACATTGCCACCAACTTCTTGCCTTCTGCAACTTTTCATGGTCACCAATTTTATTTTAGCAAATTCTTGGTCTAAAGTATCAAGCTGCCCCCTTCAAGCAATGCATATTTCCCACAGCAGACAACATCCTTAAGACCCATAGAAATGTGTGTGAATGACCGAAAGAAGGACAGTATCCGTTTTAGAAAAGCAAAGATATTAGCAAAAGTGGTAAAATGGCTCGCATGACAAGCTTAAAGTTATTTTTGAATGCACCCAAAAAAAAAAAAAACGAATGCTGCACAAGACAATATCGAATTAAGAAAAAAAATACCATGGTACGCTTTACTCTGAAACGTGGTTCAGTTTACTGCTAAATCTAATATTCCTATTGCAAAGAATACATAAATGTGAACTCAGAGACAACAATTGCTATCAAGTAAAAATACTGCAGTGTGTTAGACAACATCCAGAAGATCACTTGCTTTGGCAACTTAGTTAAATCTGGCTCACAGGCTTAGGTCTTCACATTTAACAAAGGGATCAAAAATGGGGTTAGGTTAATTCAGGTCGTCTCCCTTTACATCATTAGTGTGTGCATCTATTGACTGAAAAAACGACAAGCTAGGAACAGGGGACGATTAATCCTTCATTCAGAGACAGATTACATCGACTTCCTGTGGAAAATTAGAGAAAGAAAACAGCCCTAAATGTATTTGGGATGCGAAATTAAGTCTGACAGTTATAAAGTCTCTTGAATAAAACCATTTAACATTTAGAGAATATGGAGGGACAATCAGAAGTGGACAGCTTTCTGAACAAATTAGACAATAGTAGATCTGAAGACAGATTTGGATAACATCGTCAACAATGGCACCTCCCCAAATGTTTCTTGAAAGAATTCCGAGTAGTCTCAAACCTGAGTGACTGCTTTTCATAATACACTCGGTGCTAAATGAACGTCAGTCGTGTCTACCTATATTAGTGTGAACTAACTTTAGGAGGTATGGTTCGAGCATCCCCGATTTCTACAACAACAAAAAAACACACGGTAGTGCTATGTTTGCACCATAAAGTAGCCTTGTTAATGTCACTATTCAGTTCTCAGTGGAGCGACAAGCAACAATTTCTTGCCAAAAACATTAGTGTCTTAATCAATCAATCAGGGAATTGTAAGCGCGCTACTCACCCGTGAGGGTCTCAAGGCGCTGGGGGGGGGGGAGGAGGGGTGGTACGCAGATCTGTTCAGCCAAAGAGCCAGGTCGAGTCTTCCTGAAGGTGTTCAGGGAGGGGGCGCGTCTGATGTCTGCCAGTAGCTCGTTCCAGGTCTTGGCTGCAATGTGAGAGAACGATCTTCCGCCTGCTCTGGCTTTGTGGATGCGCTGGGTTTTAGCTAGTGTGAGGTTGGCAGATCGGAGGTTTCTTTTGGGTACGTGGAAGTTTATTCTGTTGTTGAGGTATTTGGGTCCGTTGTTGTGTAGGCATTTGTGGGCGTGAGTGAGGATTTTGAAGGGGACTCTGCTCCACGGGAAGCCAGTGGAGTCTCCGCAGGTGTTGGCTGATGTGTTGGTGCAGGGGAATGCCGAGGACGAGTCTGGCTGCAGTGTTCTGTATTGTCTGAAGTTTGCGGAGTAGGGACTTGTTGATGCCGGCGTAGAGAGCGTTTCCATAGTCCAGTCTGCTGGTGATGAGTGCGTGGGTGACTGTCTTCCTTGACTCCGGGGGGATCCATTTGAAGGTCTTTCGAAGGATGCGGAGGGTGTTGAAGCAGCTGGAGGTGACGGCGTTGACCCGTTGGTTCATGGCGAGTGATGAATCGAGTACGATGCCGAGGTTTTTGGCGTGGTCTGAGGGGGTAGGTGGGCTTCCGAGGGCGGTGGGCCACCAGGTGTTGTCCCATGCTGAAGGGGTGGTTGCCAGGACGAGGACTTCTGTCTTCTCGGCGTTGAGTTTTAGGCAGCTGTTGGTCATCCAAGCTGCGACGTCTTGCATTCCTTTCTGGAAGTTGAGTTTTGCGGTGGTGGGGTCTCTGGTGAGGGAGAGGATGAGCTGGGTGTCATCGGCGTAGGATACGATGTTGAGGTCGTGGTGTCGGAGGATGGCTGCGAGGGGCCATGTAGATGTTGAAGAGGGTCGGGCTCAGTGATGAACCCTGTGGGACTCCGCAGGTGATTTCTGTGGGGGCGGAGAGGAAGGGTGGTAGTCTGATCCTTTGGCTTCTTCCGGTGAGGAACGATTGGATCCAGTCCAGGGCCGTTCCTTGTATGCCGGCGTCGTGTAGTCTGTTGACTAGTGTGCGGTGAGAGACGCGGTCTAAGGCTGCAGACAGGTCGAGGAGGATGAGGGCTGCGGAGTGGCCTTGGTCCAGGAGGGTGCGGATGTCGTCAGTGGCAGCGAGTAGGGCGGTCTCAGTGCGGTGGTTGCTTCGGAATCCGGATTGGGACGGGTCGAGGACGGCGTTCTCTTTGATGAATTGTGTCAGTTCCCTGTTGACTGCTTTCTCTGCTACTTTGGCTGCGAAGGGGAGGAGCGAGATGGGCTGGTAGTTCTTGAGGTCGGTGGGGTCGGCTGTGGGCTTCTTGAGCAGGGGCCTGACTTCTGCGCGCTTCCAGTCGTCTGGGAAAGTGCCTGTTGTGAAGGTGGTGTTGATGGTCCGTTGCAGTTTAGGTGCGATGGTGTCTGTGGCAGATGTGCGGGGGGCAGGGGTTGGTTCCCCCCCACCCCCCCCAGTGATTGCTTTTCATGATTGTGGTGGTGTCCTCGGTCGTGATTGGGTCGAAGAAAAAAGTGTCTTAGTACATTATACTTCACTGAGACATGGGTGCTAATGAAACCAACCAAACATTAAAAAGCAGTTGTACAAGATGGGAATGAACAAAGTAACTTTAGGTAATGCAAGTTCTGATAAGGAGCCTCCAAAGGAGTTGCATTTCAGATAACGCTGTGTAGACACTGAATACGCTTTTTTCTGGTACATGGTGCACCCATTTGTGAAATACCAGAGGCTGAGAACCCAATAGAGGGCCAGAGAACAAACGAAACAAAGTGCACTTCACATCCATTATTAGATGAGAACACGCAAGTTAGTCAATCACAGGAACTGTGAGCAATGCAAGTAAAACAGCAAAGGCCAAACATGCCGCTGATGAAAATACTTCGAAACTGAATCCAACGTAACCCTGGGCATAATACTTTGCTACGCTCACGAAGCATGCAAAGTTTGTGCTACTACGCACTACGCAAATTGCACGTAGCAGAGTGAATAACTGTGCTAATAAGCGTAGCAGGAGTATAATAAACTCCTTCAAATGCTTTGATAAAGCAATTTTTTATGCTAAAAAGCATATAACCAATTCACAAAAATGAATGACAATAAAATATCAAGCAATGAGAGAGGTGATGATTTTGGAGTCCCCCTAACCTAGGGGAGGACCAAGCAGATGCCTTGAACACAAAAAGCATATCATGTGAACGATTCAATGGTGGTCCTTCCTCCTAGGACCACCCCAAGCACAGTTATGGGCAAAAATACAATCCCAACCAAAGGCCCTGCAAAGCATTATGGGACGAGATTAGCAGTGGGCAGTGAATATTATAGTGTTCAATATCAAAATAATTCTACAAAGAGCTGCAGTTCAACTAGTCGTTACTAGGTGTCGTCCCTCAAGAATGAAATGCAAAAGTATTGAAAACCTTTCATGAAGCTTTTGCATTTGACTCGTGAGGGACACCTAGTAACGACTAGTGGAACTGCAGCTCTTTGTAGAATTATTTTGATATTGGATACTATAATATTCACTGCCCACTGCTAATCTCGTCCCATAATGCTTTGCAGGGCCTTTGGTTGGGATTGTATTTTTGCCAATAACTGTGCTTGGGGTGGTCCTAAGAGGATGGGACCACCACCTAATCATTCAATAAGATGTGCTTTTTGTTTTCAAGACATCAGCTTGGTTCTCTCCCTAAGTTAGCGAGGATACCAAAATCATCACCTCTCTCACTGCTTGATAACTTTTTGTTTTCACTTTAGTGAAATGACTATATGCAATTTTAGCATATAAAGACCTGATTCCTGAGGGGCTGGGCCTGCGTTACTCTGGCTTGACCGGAGCCAGGCTGCGTCACTAAGGGTGAAGGAGACTTGGAGACAGAGCCTCTCCTGTTTTGCCTATCCTAAGGGGTTGGGCCTTCGTTCCCTGGCTTGCCCGGGGCAAGGCTGACATCTCTGGGTGTGGTAGACAGGTCAGAGGGTTCAACCTGGGGGCCACTGGGTTTTCCTAAGGCGGAGGGGCTGGGCCTGCGACTCCTGGCTTGCCCGGGACCTGGCTGATGCTCTGAAGCTGGTGGGGTCCCAGCAAGGCTTTCCCTGCTGCTCGGACTGCGTGGAGCCAGCTAGAGCAGGCTTCGTGCATACATTATTGCAGCTGAGGATTCATCCTGCTGGAGAGCAGACCTGTGGATACATCATTGCTGCTGAGAGGTCTTCCATCTGGGAGCAGACTGCAAAGATACACTGTTGCAGTGGAGAAACCTTTCCTGCTGGAGAGCTGACTTCGTCGATACTTTGTTGCAAGCTGAGCACCTGCAAGCCCAGGCCGGGCTTTCTCTTCATTCCTGATTCGTGTGAGGCTGCTTTCTGTGCTGCTGGCAGAGAATACATCGTATCGGAGGCAGGGGGCCAGTCCCCCTGTCGGTGCCTGCTCCAGCGCAGGTGGGGGTTACAGGACAAGGTGCACACGTGCGGCTGCCTTTTGCGAGCGTGTCTGGCTTGCATTGTGACACCTGGCGGCTGCCTTAGTGTGTGAACACTTTTTCCTGCCCACGGAGGTAAGGCAGAGGCCTTTTTCGTTTTTCTTGTGACTGCATTACATTAACAGACTTGAAGTGGCAGCTGCCTCTTCATTAGAACCAAACGCCGAGACTTGGCTCTCTTTTCTTTTTGACTCACGCAGATGTACCTTTAGCTAGGAGCCATGACAACCTCTTCCAGGATGTCAGAGGCCTCTAGGGCATTTGATTTTATACCTAACTCAGTTCGAGTTGAGGTTGCACAAGCGCATAGGAAGGAAAAAAATGTGCTCTTTATTGTTGAGGATGTCATCAAGAGAGAATGTGATATTGCAGAGCGTGCTATAGAATGTGTGCAAGACTTTTCGAATAGAGGTATTTTTGACATTACATTTGCGAGTGATTCCATTTGCCAAAGTTTCTTGCATAATGCACAGGCACGTCATGATTGTGGGATTTTGCAGGGGCTCACATTTACGCCTATGTTTGCACCCAAGGAGGTTACATTAGTAGTGCACATGTACAATCCCTACACTGATCCTCGCCTCATTGAAGTATTTTTGCAGCGATATTGTGCTACTATCAGAGGGGGTCAGAAAATTAAGAATATCTGTGGCATTTGGAATGGCAAGCGAAAATATGTTGTGACTTTTAAAGAAGACTCTAGGGGAGTGCGAGGCTTGGCTCACCCTCCACAGACTTTTGCACTTGGCGCTAACAAGGGCTTCCTAGTTTATTCTGGCCAACCCTTATTTTGCAGATTGTGTCAGCAATTTGGGCATGCAAAAGAACAGTGCTCAGGCTTGGTTTGTAGGAACTGTGGGGGTATGGATCACAAGGCACAGGAGTGTCGTGCCCCAAAAAATGTAATCTGTGTGGAAGCGAAGATCATCTCTTTAAAGCATGTCCCAAAAGTAAGTTCTCATATGCGTCAGCTGCTGGTTCGCATGGCCACCCTTCCCATACCACCCCTCCCGCTGCCTCTGCTCCTGCTCCATCATCTGCTGAGCCATCTACATCAGCGCAGGCGGACGTCACTGATTCAGACATTTTGGGTATATTTGAAGGTATGGAGATCCGCAAGTGTAGAGTGTCTGAGGGGGAGGAGGTGGAGGAGGAAGAGGGGGAATCTGAGACTGCGGTTGCCCCTTCTTCCCAACCTGAAGAGCCTGACCCCGAGCAAATCCAGCAAGAATTAGAACAAGCAGACAAAGATAGACTTGAGGCAGAGCAAATGAAGCAAGCTATCCTGGAAAAACGTGCACGCCGTGAGGGGGCAAAGCAAAGTGCCTCATCTACTCCTTGTGCTAATGTCCCAAACCTCAGCATATCTGCTGAGCCCTCCTCTAGTGATCCTATGAATTTATCTAACTCCTTTATTCCCCCTACAGGTCATGAATCCGATGTGGCTGGCGCAGTCAGGGATCTGCGCAAAGTAGCGGAAGACACAGCTGCCTCTTTAGCCTCAGCTGTAGTGGTCTCTAGTGCAGACGCTGACATGGATCATAGTGGGTGGACCACTTATAATACAAAAAACGTAAAGTTTTTAAACAAGCGGTGGGCCCAGTTTCAAAAGTGAATACAAGACGGCGCGCATCCTCCTTGGACCGCCCACCAAGAAGGGGGAGGTTTGACCCCTACTTAACCTCTCGGACTCCGAGGAGGGTATCGGGAATGTTGCTCAAGTTATAGAAGTGCACGATAGTCAGATTATTGATTTGGAGGCTTCACCTAATCTCGAGGCTTTGCTTTCACAGGCTTCATTTGAAGGTCAAGACCAAGACGCAGCTTCACAGTTTGCATGTGTTAATTCTGTTGTGGTACCTGAATCACAAGATTTGTAACATGGCTGTTGTTTTACTTATTATACTCATGGCAGTAACAATTGCCACTTGTAACGTTAGAGGCATGAGTGGAGAATTACGGCAACATATGATCCTTCATTATTGTAAAAATGTACAAGCGGATATCATCTGCTTACAAGAATGTCACTTAGGTTTTAAACCCAATTATTTTTCTTACCAATCCTTATGGCAAAAAGGACCCTCTGCATGGTCGGGAGGGGCCAATAAGAATGGCGGCGTTGTTATTCTTTTTCAGAATAAGCATTGGCAGATACTAGACGAGAAAATAATATCTCCAGGGAGAGCAGTTCTTCTGTCTGTACATATGGACGGAATCCCTTTAAAGATATGTGTGGTTTATGCTCCAGCCAAAAAAACAGAACGTAAGAATTTGTTTTCACTAATCAAGCCTTTTTTAACAGGTTCCACGCCATTACTGTTAGTTGGCGACTTTAATTGCATCACACATGGTAAAGACAGGCAAGGGGTGCACACTGAGTACACTATGGATGTAACCTCTAAACTTTTAAAAGCACTCATCTATGACCTAGGCCTTTATGATACCCACAGGAAATTTTGTCCACCAGGGACAGGTTTTACATGGGAAGCAGACCATGGAGGAGTCAAATCGCGTATTGATTATATATTTGCATCCAAGCTGCTGTGTGCACAACATGGCGCCATCACACCTGTTTCCTTTTCAGATCATCACTTGGTGTCCACGTCACTCTCCGTTCCTGCCAGACCTCAAAGGAGTCCAGGCAAGTGGAAACTTAATTGTGCATTATTGGAAAACGAAGAGATTTGTGTTAAATATACCAAGTGTTACTGTAAATGGGCGGCTCGCAAAAGTACCTTCCCTACACTCTATCAATGGTGGCGCTGGGTTAAACACCAAACGCGGATTTTCTTCCAAACACAGGGAAGGGTATTGCACAAGTTGGAGTGGCAGGATTTTCTTAAGTTACAAAAAAGACGGGTTTTATTGCAACAATTAGGTGATGCAGGGAAAGATGTAAAGGAAGACATCAGATCACTTGAAACAGAAATGAATACATGGCTTAAAAGGAAAAGCAAAACTACCATTTTTCATTCCAGGGTGAAACATTATCAAGAAGATGAAAAATGTACAGCATTTTTTTTCGCAAGGCAGCTGTCTCTCATAAACTACTAACCACGCTTTTAAATGACAAAGGTGATAGAGTGAATGGGGTAGAACACTGCCAAAAAGTGGCCTATGCATTCTACTCAGCATTGTATGCCTCTCCAAGCACTCCTCCTCCCAAAGAAGACCTAGAGTCATACTGTGAAGCCCTCCCAGAAAGTCTTACTGATGAACAAAGAAAGTTTTTGGGGAACCTTTTGATGGTGAAGACTTTCTCGCAGCTTTGGGAGCAGCACCCAGGGGCTCTAGTCCTGGTTTGGATGGGTTACCGTGGGAGTTCTATAAAAAGTTTTGGGGTTTGCTTTGTAAAGATTTTATGGACATGATTGTACATAGTTTTGAACAGGATGCATTTACCACGGATTTTTCCGCAGGACTCATCACCCTCCTCTATAAGAAAGGGGATGAAACATCTCTTCAGAACTGGCGCCCAATTTCTTTGCTTAACGTGGATTACAAACTGGTATCCAAAGTGTTAGCTCGTAGATTCCGCTCTGTCCTGCGCACTAGTATTCACCAAGACCAAACATGTGCAATAAAGGGACGCACTCTTGTTGACAGTCTCACCATCATTCGAGATGTTCTCCATTACAACCAGGACAGAAACATCCCTTTGGGAATACTGAGTTTGGATTTTCGAAAAGCATTCGATAGTGTTTCACATGATTTTCTTTTGCAGTGTTGTCCCATTTGCGGGTACCCCCAATATCATGCGAATGTTACAAATATTATACAAACAAGCAAGCAGCAAAGTCAGTATCAATGGTTTTCATACTGAGGCTTTTCAGATACATACAGGAGTACGACAAGGCTGCCCTTTGTCTCCAGCACTTTTTGTGTGTGCTTTGGAACCTTTCTTGTGTAAATTGCGAAGTGACAAGGTAATTAGAGGGGCGTTTGTACCCGGTGGTTCAGCCTCACAGGCCAAAGTCGTAGCATACATGGACGATGTTACCGTCCTATGCACCACTGCAGCATCAGCACGCAGAGCTCTTTTGCATGCTTCATTATTTTCGCCTGTTTCAGGTCTTGCACTGAATATGGAAAAAGTGTGTGTGTCACAGCTGGCCCCTGGGACAGGTTGGCAAATCTGCCTGTGAATACCACCACTGAACCTACAAAGATTTTGGGGCTTTATTTTGCATCTCAAGGGCATATTCAAAAGAACTGGGCAATACTGCATGACAAAATAGTACAGAAAATATCTATGTGGTCTACACGTAAACTCACATTGGAAGGCAAAGCATTGGTTATTAAGGCTGTCTTATTTCCGTTATTGCTTTACACTGCAATGATTTTTCCTCCCTCCCCTCAGGTGTTACAGAAATGTGCAAAAGTGCTTTTTACCTTTTTATGGGGGTCAAAAATGGAAAAATTAAGTAGAGACAAAACCTGCAAGCATTGGAGAAATGGAGGGAAAGGTCTTCCGGATCTCAAAACCTTTTTGTATTCTAAATTATTTAGTCATATTATTTCCAGAACAGAGGAAGATATGTCAACCACTGCTAGCTGTTTTACTTGTTATTTTACGGGTTCCATGTTGAGAAAGTTTGGACTTTTTACCTCTTCCAATTTGCGGCCATTGGCTCAAACTGTTCCTCCTTTCTATATGGCCTTGCAGACATTTTTGCACACAATGGACTTAACTGATCTTACCAGAGACATTTGTAAAGACTCTAAACGCTTGAAAAATGCTTTATCTTGTAGAGAAAAACCAGTCATTATAGGGTCTCTTTCAGAAAAGCAGTCACGTGCAGTTTGGCGTATGGTGGGACACAGAGATCTTGGTCACAGCCAAAAGGACATCGCCTGGATGAGCGCCCATGGATGCCTCCCGGTAAAGACATTTCAACATCGTAGAGGCCTCGCTCCCTCCGCACAGTGCCCAAGACCAACCTGTGCCAACGAAGAGACTGTGTATCATCTGCTTTGGGGTTGCCAGTATGCACAAGATTTCTGGACATTGCTTCAGCCTTTCTTGCTTCATATTGCGAACATTACCACTTTGACATTTGAGACTATCCTATATGGCTGGACCTTGCCTACTTCCCGCTATCCAGCCGCCTGGAGACTTATTAACTGTGGGAAAGAATCCCTTTGGGACGCAAGGAACCTTATGTTATATCTGCATAAGACTTTTGATTCAAAAACATGCAGAAACCTTTGCCTAGCGAAAATGAACACTTATGTGGCTGCAGACAGAGAACTTTTGGGGGATGATCAGGCTTTGGCCACATGGCAAGTACCTAAATGGAAAGAATGGGTTACTTGAATTTCTTGTTTTTCTTCTGTTGTGCATGACCCCTGCCACCGGGGCATAAGGATTGGCACTTATATAGGTTTTTTATGACAACATAATCTATATCTAGGAAAAATGTAATTATGGACTTTGTTCTGTAACTCATGATCATATTATAAAAATGTCTTTTTCCTGTATGTGTGCCTTTAAACAATAAAGGTTTTCAAAACAGCATATAAAGACAGATATTTATTTTATCTTAACTTGCACTGTACAAGTTTGCTTTTGGTAATTATTGTACAGTGCAGTCAAGCACACAGCTACGCACTAAGTACGCCCAGGCTTAATAATAAACTCCTTCAAATGCTTTGATAAAGCAATTTTTTATGCTCAAAAGCATATAACCAATTCACAAAAATGAATTTTGACAATAAAATATCAAGCAATGAGAGAGGTGATGATTTTGGAGTCCCCCTAACCTAGGGGAGGACCAAGCAGATGCCTTGAACACAAAAAGCATATCATGTGAACGATTCAATGGTGGTCCCTTCCTCCTAGGACCACCCCAAGCACAGTTATGGGCAAAAATACAATCCCAACCAAAGGCCCTGCAAAGCATTATGGGACGAGATTAGCAGTGGGCAGTGAATATTATAGTGTCCAATATCAAAATAAGTCTACAAAGAGCTGCAGTTCAACTAGTCGTTACTAGGTGTCGTCCCTCACGAGTCAAATGCAAAAGCTTCATGAAAGGTTTTCAATACTTTTGCATTTCACTCTTGAGGGACAACACCTAGTAACGACTAGTTGAACTGCAGCTCTTTGTAGAATTATTTTGATATTGGACACTATAATATTCACTGCCCACTGCTAATCTCGTCCCATAATGCTTTGCAGGCCTTGTTGAGATTGTATTTTTGCCCATAACTGTGCTTGAGGTGGTCCTAGGAGAAATCGTTCAATAAGATGTGCTTTTTGTTTTCAAGACATCTGCTTGGTTGTTGGTTCTCTCCTAAGTTAGTGAGGATACCAAAATCATCACCTCTCTCACTGCTTGTTAACTTTTTGTTTGCACTTTAGTGAAATGACTATATGCATTTTTAGCATATAAAGACAGATATTTATTTTATCTTAACTTGCACTGTACAAGTTTGCTTTTGGTAATTATTGTACAGTGCAGTCAAGCACACAGCTACGCACTACGCAATTTGCATAGCTACGTGTAGTTGAAGCTGTACTTCACGTAGCTACGTGAAGTGCCACTACGCATACTACGCCCGGGCTTAATCCAACGTTGCCAACAAAGGGAATATGTACCATTTCCACAAATAAAATTAAAACGGCAGTCAACAGCACAGACAGCAGCCACAACCAAGTATAAACAGGTCTAACAGTGGAAACAAGCTGGGTATTTGTTTTACAGCTGGTCCTTGAAGCACGCTTGCCCAAATTAGCTATTTTTTTGTTTTACTGTACCCTACACGAACTGCTAAGAATACACACTAACGAAGCCGGTAAAAACACCAAAAAGAGATAGCAAAAGGTGTTAACGTACAAATCCAGAATCATAAAAATGAGTATGCAGCATTCAACTAAACTATTCTTTGAGCTAATGCATCTCACCCAACACACAGTAAATGGTGACAAATCAAGCCACATAGCTAAACAGCATACACAAATGTGCAACCCTGCATCGTGGAATATAGGGACAAACAAAATAGTAACATTGCAAATGCTAGAAATATAATGCTAAAAAAAATGCGAACGTAAGAAACAAATCTAGTGACTAAAGATATAAGAACGACACTGTACAGCGTTGATCATAGTAAGAATTTGGAAAGAAAAATAACTGTAGAACGAAGGTGCATTTGCAGAACCACTGGTGCTTATGACATACTAATTCAGCCCCAGAGTCTGCAAAACATCGATATCAAACTATTTAAGAAAAGGGTAGCATATACAGAAAAAAATACATAGACTAATTGTCGAAGCCTACCTAACCTCTTTACTTTTAAAAAAGAAAATGGAATAGTACATCAATTTATGGCAAGATCGGACTAACACCATGCACGAATCTTCATTTCTTCCGTCACATGAGGGAAAACCTGACATCCAACAAATTAAAAAACGGTTTGGGAGTAGGAGCTATCGTCTCGAATGTAAGCCTGGAAGGTTAGAATATTAAACCTTCCAGTGGAGACAAGCAATGCCAAGTATAAATAGCGACGCATGAAACTGCAATTTAAGCATCTGGACAGACCGTGGCCCCTGGGCCCCGCCGCTGCCATCATTAACACAGTCTGGCGTTTTACAAGGAGCGTGACAAAATAAGATCCGCCGTCATGGGAATCTTTTATTGGCCCAATATAAGCAGCACCGAGCTAAGACTACAGCCTCAGTATCTAGAGTGATGTCAGATTACATCAGCTCTGGAGAGCACACAGGCTTCTTGCCTATGAATATTTACCACTGTACAGCCTGCTTAAAGCCTCCTGTAGGATGCCAGAAAATGGCACAGGTTTAAGACCCACCAAAAGGCTGCACAATTTGAGCTGGCGGTTGTGGGAAGACGACGGCGGGGTAACCAGGGGGTTTAGGGGTGTGTGTGTGGGGGGGATAGAGGCGGTTGTCAGGCCATGAAGCACGCTGAAAAGTCAAGGGGCAGATAACATGGGGGAAAGGGTTAGGGGGCAATGCTTGTGGGGGCATACAGGAACTAGGCGAACTGGGGCGGGCACTACTGGGGTAGAGTCAGGGTGAGAAGTCAACTTAGGGAAATGCAGAAGTCTTTAACAAAGTGGGGGTGTGGGGTGAGGAGTAGTAGAAAGTTTTAAGCAAAACCAGATGCTACAACGGTACATTGGTTAGGTGCTCGTTGCCCTGTGGTGAAATGTAGGCAAAAGAAAAAAACTGGGTGTGGCACTGACCAGCCTTGTTAAAATGTAGGGGCAAGAGGCGGACAGTGATTATGGATCAAAGGCCTGGAGTGAGAAACCACGGGAAGTCATTGATTTAGGTGCATGCTAGGAACCTTTGGGCTGGCTTCTGGTGTCAACCTCGGGAAAGTGTACGTGGCACGTAGTATTTTTACGGACCTGGAGCTCTTTGCGGTGTGAAACGTGGGCGAGAATCAGAACAGGCTCACTGTGTCACCTCCTCTCCTAGGGAATGGGTTTCGGATGGGGGTGTTGAGGGCACTAGTCAACAGCGAGTCGTTGTGTCTAAGATGAACACCAGTTGACAGAGGAGGCAACAAACTACATCCTTCTAGCTCCCGCCCCTTCGTACTCACCGCTCTGCTCCCCCAAGAAGACCAGCTTGAACTTGCGCAGCGGATTCCCGAAGTCTCCTCCGGCGGACATGGCGCTGCGGCGGGTGGGGAGAGAAGGGGCGGGGTAAAAATAGCCGGAAAATACACGGGGAAGGGAGCAGCCTCCCCAGAGAGCCCTGCCTGTGAGTCCTGCACGGCCTGGAGCTGTGTTTCGGAGTCTTGGGTGCGTGGCAGGGGGCGCTGCTCGGGCTCCTCTCCCAGCTGCCGATGCTGCTCGGGCGCCGTGTCTCACCGCAGCCTCAGACCCTCCCTGCGCGACCTCTCACACACACTCCACGCAGGCACGCCGCGCAGCTGACTGACGGTAGGCGGGACTCTACCGCCTGCTTCGACCTACACCAATCATAGGGCAAAGACGAGGATGAGGCGAGGCGCCGCCCGACTGTTTCCATAGCCAACCGGATACACCACAAGGCGCATTCCGAGAGACGGTGACGGCCATCTCCAGGTCAGGAAAGCGTAACTCCTACATCAGTTCGACTCAAGTCGCCGTGGACCTTTTGCCTGGCTCTACTATGCCTGCCGTTTCCTGACGCTACGCAGGCACAGTTTAGCGCTTGTTGATGCTTTTGGAGGGGCGGGCGGACGGTGCGTGCCACATAACTGAAGTTAACCAAACTACATAAAAAAAAATAAGATAAAAGTAATACGTGCCTGCAAAGCGATGAAGCGCACCGTGGCGGACATCTTTAATAGTTCAAGTAAAAATGACTGTTTCAGAATATAAAATAGGGAAATTTAGAACAGACATGCCAACATTTTAGGGCAGGGAAGTGGGAGATTTTAAAATAGAAATCGGGAGAATGTAATTTCCCCATTGACTTCTATTGCAGAAAATACCTGAATCGGGTCTATTGGCATGTATGATTTAGAGGTAAATTTGGGCAAATGAATTTCTCTATCCACTTTGCCTAGATGTGAAGGATTAAAAATTTGCAAACATTCGTGACAAGAATTTTCAATTCTATTAAAGACACGGAGGTGAGGATTATGCTTCTCATTCAGGCCTGCCAAGTATCACGCATCAGGCGTGACTCTAACGCATTTCAGTGTGGTGTTCTGCATCACCGCACTGAAATGCATTGTCACGCATTTTAATGCAGTCTCTCTGCTGTACCAGCGCTGAAGTATTGGCCACGCCAGGCTGCTAGAGCGCGCGTCTGTGACCTGCGCCAGCTCTGTTGCTCCCCGCAGACTTGCCGGCCCTGGCGCTGCTACCAGCACAGGCTCAGTCAGTAACAGTTAATCTTGTGCACTCACTGCTGCTACAAATGTATCTTAATATCTGGCTGCTGCATTGGAATTCCTGCCCGCGGCGCCGGCGCGGCTGAGTCACTCAGACTACAGTCCAGGCATGAGGACACCGGGCCGAGGTAGTAGTCTCTGTGCCCAATACCGAGACAGTGACACCCGCCGGGCAGGGCCTGCCCTCAGTGGTTGCATGATTACTGGTTGTTGCGCCGCGGGGGGATGTGACCTCACGTCCTGGTCTATAATGCACCACAAATGAGAGCTGAGGTGTCAGCGCGCGACTGCGATGTGCGCAGCTTCCGATAGGCTTGAGGGTATGTGGTTCATGTGTGCACTAGTGCGTTACAATGTAACAACACCCGAAACAGCGGCCGGCATAACAGTGACGTCACTTTCAGTGCGCAATGTCTATGGAGATACTTTAATAGGGCGGTGCCGCAAAAAGGGCGGCATTTCAAGATTAGCTGCAGTGTGCACGCTGCTTGCAAAACCGCGGGCGGTATAATGAATCCCGCGGGCGAGCCGGGCCCTCTCAAGCTCCCCCGACCCTCATCAGCACCGTGACCGGCTAACTTAGACTCGCCATGGAGAGCCTGCTACCTGACAGCCTGTAGCAGAGGGCGCTGCTTGCCGCTGGCTTTCGGCTGGTGCTTAACTTAATCCTCCTGCGGCGCAGATCTACTGTGAGTGAATCAGTGGTGTGTCACATAGATTTGAGTCAGGCCCGGCTCGGAGAGGTGAGCGCTGGCATGATTTTCACGTTATTATTTCAGCATCACAATAAGCCCAGATCAAAACTTGTTGTGATTAATCAAGCCCACTGTCGGGCCTTCCTTCCCACAGGCTTTCCTTGTGTGTTCTTCAAATGTGAGAGAGAGCAACGTGATCCGGATCATTATCCGAACTGGGCACTGGCTGCAGCCCCCACACACAGATCTGGTGGTACCTAGCCTTCATTTTTAAATGCTGGCAAGGCACCCCAGACAGTCATTGCTATGCACTAGTAGTGCAACAATTTCAGGCAGAAACGGGCAGTTTGGTTCTTTTTACCGAGCTGCCCTAGGCTGTCCCTGCCTCTAAACTTAAGTGGTGTTGGCAGGATGTTTTTCCCCCTGCATCGCAATTACCGAAGGGCCTCCTGGCAGTCAGTGAAGCCCCACCCCCAAACATAATTTCGTCCCAGGCAGCTGGTCTGACTCAGAGAGCAGATCGTTGTCCTCTGAGGCCAGTCTCCTCTGCAGCAAAACCAGCAGAGCGTTTTGGGCTACTGGCAAGAAATTGAAGTTCTCAATGAGTGTTTAACGATTGCTGAAGAATAACTAACACTGTAAAGGCAATCTATGACACCAACGCAGCACCTGGTTACATCTCACACCTTTTACTCTATATTGCATTCCCGAAGACTATTTCCTTTTACTAACTGTTATGTTTCTGTAGATTTTAACAATACTCAGACATGACGTGCTTATGGACAAAATTCCGAGAGATGTTGGAAGAGAAAGAATGAAAATGTATAAAGAGTGAGAACCTGCAGAGGACAGTATAAATGGAAAAATGTGATGGATTCAAGCACTCTGAAGACTGTGTTGTATATCTGGCTATAGTAATAGAAAACTCACAGGCAAGCAAATAATAATAGTCATTGCTTTGATTTACTCACAAGGAAGTGCCACTCGAAGTGTCACACATTCGGTAGTAGAATGTCACTCATTCACACAATGAAAACATATAAATATCACACATAAGCAATTATAAAAATTGGCAGCTATGTAAAGTTGTATTTAAGAATCGTGTCTGGCCCTTTGCAAAATATTAGAATGAGAACAGAAGGCTGGTATTTTTCTTGGGGGTGTGAGAGATGCAGAAGGGTTAGGGTTGTGAGGGTAGTTTCAATAACAAGCTGACCCCTGCTATAAAATGTGCTTTTTAGGCCAGCGTGCGGTCATGAACAGATCATCTTCTGAGCAGCAGCAGTGCCTGCCAGCCTGCAGTCACACAGTGTGTCTCTGGTTAGTGCCCTTCCATTTATGGTGCCGTGCAGCAGTTCTAAGATCTTCTTAGAGTTTCTCGTTGCTCAAATGGGTAGAATCTCTGATATTTATATGTGCCTCTCATCTTCATTGCTTGATTTTTGCCCGCGAGATAATGTCACTCATAGGCGTTGAAATGTCACTCATAATTACATTGGAATTATGAAAATGTCACACATAGCAATCTGAAACCTTGGCAGCTATGCTCATTTCTTTAATACATTCACAGCAGCCAATCAAAATAAAGTTTCAGTATTACTACATTACCCATGAAACCACCATATCACATGACCAACCATATAGCATAGCCCTATATAAGCCCTAACCAAGGTCTCAGTGTCCTCTTCCTTTGAGTAAAATCCAAAACAGTTAAGTCAGTTCCAACCATGTGACTTTGAAAACGTAGATTCAGCTCCATCCGTAGAACCTTCTCTTGTGAGTCCAACACGAGGACCAACAGGCCTCAACTCAGGACGTCGCACCCGGATATAACGAAATACGACAACTGTCTGGCCTAAAGAAGGCTTGCTTCTCACCAAACCACGGTTTGTGTGTACAGGAAACTTTCATTCCATAACCGATTATTTTCCATCCGCACCTGGAAATGTAGTGAGAAACACCGTAACACTGGCCTCATCACATATGTCACAATTCAATTACATGAAGAGGGAGGGAAACATTAGGAAATCAGATTCATTACATTAATACAATGTAAATAACTTAACCTGGGTGGGATAATCCTCACCTCCGTGTCCTTAATAGAACTGAAAATTCTTGTCACAAATGTTTGCAAATTTTTAATTCTATGGCAGGACCGGAGGCTCCGATTATGCTTGTTTAAAGCTTAGCCACCACTGCAGAAGCCACATCAACAATCGGTTCACAATAAAAAGTCTAAAAAGTGGTTTCTGTCGACCAATCAGCTGAATTCATGATATCAGCAAGGCTGGCTCCCAAAGCAAATGATTTTGAGGCCATAGCCCCTCGAGCCGAGTGGGCCCCAAATTTGGAAACATCAATGCCTGCTTCGCCCATAATCCACCGCACCATCTCACCAGGGTGGCTGGAGTCACTGGGCGGAAATGTTTCTGCAATGCAATGAACAATTGACCCTTCATCTCTGTACGAAATTCAGCAGTACTCACCTCATACGCCTTCAAACATTGTACTACACATAGTTTGGGGTTATCCGGGAAAGCCGGATAAGAGACGGACGAGGTATTGCATTCAGTTCGTCTGGAAATGGAGAATGTAACCCCTTCTGGGGAGAATCTGTGTCCCGCTAAATCTAAAGCGCGGACATCTGACACTCTTTTACATGAAATAAGGCAAAGCTACATGATCAGTTTGGCGGATAGTTGCTTTCTTGATAAATATTTATTGGATGGCCATGCTTTCAAAAATCGTAGAACAATGGACACATCCCATAGAACAGAGTACTTTGGGCATGTGGGACCGACCATCCGAATGCCCCTCAGAAGTTTGCACACCAAGGGATGCTCTCCCACTGGTTTACCATCCACCGGATCGTGGCCTGTAGAGATGGCTGACCGAAAATTATTTACAGATCTGTAAGCCATCCCTGAAGAAGCGATAGAAGATAGGAAATTGATTACTAAAGAGAAATGTGCACTAACAGGTTTGTTGTCCCGTTCACTGCACCAGCTACACCATTGCTTCCAAGCTGAGGAGTAGCGGTTGTGGGTATTAGCTGACCAGGCCTCACTGATAAAGCTGTTAGCTTATTTCAAAAGGCCAGGGACACTCCATCTGTCCCAGAAACCCGCCAAGCTACCAGAGAGAGTTGCCCTGACAATATCATTGGATGTGGGGAGCACTCCCGGTCCAGCAAGAGGTTCCAACAATGTGGAAGGAGGATCGAAGATGCACCTGGCATTTCCAGAAGTACTGGGAACCATGCTTGCCCTCTCCAGAGAGGAGTAATCAATATTATCTCTGCCCGTTGACGGCTCATTTGCACCAATAGTCTGGGGATCATTAAGAACGGGGGAAACGCATAACACAGAGCAGACGACCAGTCCTGGAGAAAGGCGTCCATGGCCAACGCCTCCAGGTCTGGGCGCCAACTGAAGAAGGTTGGGATTTGTCTGTTGAGACGAGATGCAAACAGATCTAATTGGCATGGGCCCCAAAGACGATTCAACACCTGGAAAATCCGAGGATGGAGTCTCCAGTCGCTGAAATCCTGTAGATACCGGGATTGCCAATCCGCCACCGTGTTGTTGCGGCCCGAAAGATATTCCGCTACTACAGATATTCTGTGTTGGGGGCAAAAGTGCCAAAAATCCTTGGCGATCTGCGCTAATACTCGGGATCTCGTCCCCCCCCCATCTTCTTCACGTAACGAACCGCTGAGACATTGTCCATGCGGAGTAAAATACAACATTCCGTCTTCCGTGGTGAGACTGCGAATTGTAAAGGAGCGCGCCAGGAGCTCCAGACAATTGATATGCAAAGACAGTTCGTCCTGGTACCATCGACCCCCCCGTGGAAATCGGACTGCATTGGGCCCCCCAACCCCAACGGCTGGCATGTGACTCGATCACTACTTATGGAATGGAACCAAAAATGGCCCTGCCATTCGAGGCCTCCATGTGATCTAACCACCACAACATCTCCAACCTAGCTTCCTCTGAGAGGAGAATCTGTTCTGCGTAACCAAGGCCTTTCCGGAGATGTTGAATTTTGAGTCTCTGAAGCGCCCGATAGTGAAGGGGGCCTGGAAAAATCGCTTGTATCGAAGAGGCCAGTAGACCCACCTCCCGGGCTACTGATCTCAATGATACAGTCTGCCTGTTCAAAATCAATCTCAATTCTCTCTTGATAGTCCTGACATTTTGTGTCGGCAGAATCAGTTGACATTGTCGGGAGTCGATCTGGAAACCCAGAAATTCTATTGATTGGGTTGGCGTCAGAGCTGATTTCTGTGAGTTCACAATGAACCCCAAGCTCTGAATGAGCATGATAGACCATTCAAGATGGGTGACCACTAGCTGGGGACATGGCGCCATGATGATTATATCGACCAGGTAAATAATTATCCGTACCCCCGGGCTCTGAAAGACTCCACTACTGGCCAAAGGAGTTTCGTGAAACACCATGGCGTCGATGAGAGACCAAAGGGAAGGACTCTGTATTCGCAATACACTCCTTGCCACAGGAACTGTAGGAAGCGCCGATGTGGTGCGAAAATGGGAACAGACAAGTAAGCGTCTTTTAGGTCCAAACAGACCCTCCAGTCCCCTTCCTGGAGGAGATCACGAAGAAGGTGGATACCTTCCATCTTGAAGTGTCGATAGACCACCCAACCATTGAAGTCTTTTAGGTTTAGCACTAGTCGCGATCCCCCCTCTTTCTTTTCTACCAGGAAAATACTGCTGATAAACCCCCTGGGGTGAGGGTCCGTGACTACTATGGCCCCTTTTTCCAGAAGAGATTGAATTTTGCAGGAGATGAAACTTTGATCTTGACGGGAAAAATACATCATGGGGGAAGAGATACTTGGCGGGGGAGTTGTACAATTTCAATCTGTACTCCTGCACAGTCTCTAGAACCCAAGCATCATGCGAGATTGTTTGCCAGGCATGAAGGAAGGATTTAATCCTGCCTTTAAACACCACTTCTGAACATAGAATAAGTCTTACCTGCGGTTCCTGAATCCTGGCTTCCTCCTTGGTTTCCTCCGTATCTACCCTTCCTGAAACGGTTTCTGGAACGTCGGGTTGGGTAGAACGAAGGGCTGTTAGGGTCCTGATAACCTCCACGTTGTTGATGGTACTGACCACGTTGGGGGCCTTGTTGGTATCCCCAGCCGAACGAACGCCCCCTAAATCGTCCGACCCTGCCAATAACCGGTCTGAAGCTCTTCGGAGGGATCCTTGTCTAGGCCGCTAAAGGTAGCCACGAACTTAGTCAGTTCCTTGAGGAAGGACTGTCCAAAGGGCAGGCCTTGGGCTAGTGGACCGGCTTCTGACGTGGAGAGTTCAGAGAGTTTGGGGTCTAATTTTAAAGGGATAGAGTGCCGTCTCTCGCTGGACATGGCACAGTTCACGTTCCCCAGCTGGCATACGACACGTTGGGCCCAACCTATAACTTCTTCTGGATCTATTGCCATAGCCGATTCCTTTGCCCGATACCCTAATTCCAATATTTTAGTTAAGGGGCCAGTCATGTCGAGGAGCTTGCCCTGGCAAGAACGCCAGGCCCTGTCTATCCCCTTCTTGGGGTCCTTGGAATATTTCTTTAGATATGTCACCATCGTGGGGTCTACATCAAGGGTGCCAGCCACCTTACCTGGAAGATCTGGTCTCGGGCACTCAGAGCGTAATCTCGCTCGAACTTCCTTGTCAAAGGCCTGATGCAGATGTGCTTGTACATAATCCGCCACCTCTTGGGGCGGTAACCAGGCCGTGGAATTGGGGTGTATAATTTCTGAGGGCTCAAAAGTTAGCAATTTTGGTTGTGCCGGGGGGTCTACATGACGCTCCTTTCGTGAGCGTTTGCTAGGCCTGGGTTCTTCTTCCTGGTCTGAAGTGTGGCAGGACAAGGGGTCCTCGTCGTCCTCCTGAAAGGATTCTGCTGGCCCGACTCCGGAGGAGCGTTATAATCGTGTTCATTGGCTGTGCTATTGGCCAGTCTGGCAAAGTCCGCCATGTGGGGGCCCTTAGGGACTCCCCACTGGGTTTGGCCGCAAAGGAGGGGTGGGGAGCCAGCGCTGTTGCTGTGCGTAGCCACACAGGTGGCGTTTCAAAGATTCTATGGCTCTGACTAGGGCCCTGTTAACAGAATGCTGCATCCCTGCATCCAGTGCATTAACTAGGTCTTGCTCCAATGACCCTGAGGGTTCCTCCTCAAAAAACTCTTCTTCATAAAATTCTGCCATGGTAAGAGTCTGCAGTGCAGAGGTAGTATCCCCACAAATGAAGACCAATGACCAAAGGGGGGGTAACACCCTAGTTCAGGAGCAGTATAGGGGGAGTGGAGCTACCCCAGGCAAGTCAATCAGCAATTAATATGCAGATCGATATAAAAGTGGAGGGAGGGCTTGCCAAAACCACTCTAGGCAAAGCCTATGCAATATTTATACTACTCTGCTACAGCTAAACAGACAGGGCGACAGTGGGAGCAGCCACGAAGGTTCGGGATGTAAGAGCAGTTATACGCTGATCCCGCGTTCAACTCAAGCCTTCCTGACACTGGAAGGCACTTAAAATGGTCGCCGGGCATGCGCGGAGCCGACCGCTCGTAAAATACAGAAAGAGGACTGCGCGTCAGACAGAGGCGCGTCCTCGCTCCCTTCTCCCTCTCCACCGGCAAATAGACGCGGGCGGCGGGCGCAGGACGCCCCGTCGGGAGGCGATGCGCTCCCAAGGCAAGGGAAAAAAGACGCCGCGAGCGCCGCTCTAACGATGAAGACAGGCTCGCTGTGAAACAAATACCAAATTGAAGCAAGCCTGGACTCGAACACAGCTCGTTGTTACAGGTATGGAAATACTACCATAAAACACTAACACTAGATCAACAAGCTAGCAAAGAATAACAATTCCCAATTCAGCCGCTAAACGCGGTAGTCTCGCAGTAAAACCATAAACATCAATCAGCATAACAAATAAGGATATAAGTGAAGAGCACTTAACTGGCTGCGGAGCAGCAAAGAAAGAGGACACTGAGACCTTGGTTAGGGCTTAAATAAGGCTATGCTCTATGGTTGGTCATGTGATATGGTGATTTAATGGGTAATGTAGTAATAATGAAACTTTATTTTGATTGGCTGCTGTGAATGTAGTAAAGAAATGAGAAGCATAATCGGAGCCTCCGGTCCTGAAATAGAATTTTGTAAGCTGGAGAAAGTGTTATGTGTGTATTGCATACTTTGCATTCTATTAAGGAATTGTTATTGTTTAGAATGGACTCTCTGCAGAGCACGATATTGTAAGTGTTCTGTGTCGTGTATTCCAGTAATCCACCTGCATGACCTGCCTTCTGTTACCTGAATAAACCTACTTCTGAAATTACCATTCTTGTTGTGGTAATTGCATCCTACACAACAATTCGGCGGCGAGCAGTGGTTCTTCCATATGCGTCCTAAACAGGGCTTTAAGTGGGATGAAAAAACTGTGGGGGTCTTCCATAGGGGCGTGGCCGATGTAATTAAGAGCATGGCTTAAAACACTTAAGCTAAAAATCTGAACTTAGCATAGTGTGCTGACCCACTGGTATTTTGCTGCTTCTGTCCATTTATCTAGATATATAACACAAGCAACATTACACCTACAACAAGCCAGGACTATTGGCTTTGTCAATGGTTGCAAATTGCATAAGATAATTAAGCAACAACTATGACTTTGTTGTATATAATATTGAAAATGCTTTCGTTCTTGTGGGGGAGGTTGTGGCTAAGGCTAGAGCTACCGACTTTTGAGTTGAGAAACCTTGACCAACTTTGCTTTCAGGGTACCGTTGTCCCTCTCTACAATTCCTGATACTTCGGGATGATACCCACAATGGAATTTCTGTTCCACTTTCAGTGCTATGCATAAGACCCTCAAGACCTAATTTTTACAATGAATTATTCTACCGAACTCTAAAGAAATTAGCAAACTGAATCTAGGGACACATTCCCTTAATAAAAGCTTGGCTACAATGAGTCCATAGCATCTTCTGGTTAGGTACGCTTTCACCCTCATAATGAACAAGCAAACAACTACTAGGATATGCTTTAGGCCAACGCACAGGGGCATTCCAACAAAATCCGTATGTAATACTGATGTAGGGAAAAAATAAGAATACATTTTATAGACTCATACACACAAATATAAAATCCCAAACACCAATACAAACATTTCAGGTGAGGGATAGTTTTAAACCTATGTAAGTAGTGAACCAGCCTAGGCCTAATAAATGGATGTGCTGAAAAAGATAACTGTGGGTTCTGTAGAAATACATAGGTCATAGTGCACATTAGTTTTAGGAAACACATAAATGTTGCATGGTCAATTTTGCTGCGCTGAAATTAATAAATAGACTATATTTCTTTGCAGACTCAAACTTGACAGGACCAAAATAATTAGTACAGATGTCACAGAAAAGGTCACCACAACTCTATCTGTTAACAAACACAACAAGAGGCCGACAGTAGAAAATTGTTTTGCATTGTCATCAATCATTGAGCACAGGGTGTAAACAAGGGTGGATTCTGCCTTAGAGCAAGCTTGTTGAGAATATGTTAAAGTCAGATAGGCTAGGCTGGGCCCAATGACATCAACCAAGAGATAATCACTCACTATGCAGAAAAACAAAAATGATTTTTTGTTATCTCACCCTTATTCTGAGAACAAAAAAAAAAAAACACCAAGAGGGGGCTTCTGCTAAACATGGACATGTACACAATTCTTGGATATATTTACGTATGCTGACAATTTCTTAAATGCCCAGCTTGTTATTTACGTCACATAGGAATTTGTAAATCAGGTTTTTCAGTGGCTTTTACAGGATATATACCATTGATCGTAATCCAGAACTTTGAACTCCAGACTTTGGTCTCTTTTTTGAGACTGGCTGATTTTCCCAATTGATTAATTGATTAAAACCATATTATTATGTAAAATTGTTCTGTCTTACTTTATTAATATATTTTCCTCCAACAGTCTTCTAAAAGGAGCTTCTGATTTCCTATGTGACTCATGGTCAACATTTACCTGCTGGCAGGTTACACATCTTTGCCACACATTATCTGCAATAGGTCTGAAATGGGGATTAAACTAATACTTCTTAAATGTCATAATCATAGAATCATATCCAACATGTTTAGGTTCATGTATGTACTCTGTCATTGGCAGCAGCCTGAAATGAGGCAATACAAATTTCTCATTATTTGATTTCCATACATCATCTTTACCATTTGAACATCCTGCTTTCTCCCATCTTTTTTTTCATTCTCTTCACTTTTTAGTTCCATAAGCTCACCAAGAGAATAAAATGACATTGAAAAACGTTATTGACATTTTCCATTTCACATTCTGATTCTTCATTTGTTCCCAATGTACCAGACACAAAAGCACAGTACTTCGCAACATCATCCACAAAAGTATTGCCCACTGAAACTATGTTGGCTCCACTATTGTGTGCAGTACACTAAACAACAGCTACCTTTGGAAATTGTTGGGCCTTTAGTAAATAAAGAATTCATGGCCAATTTCTAATAATTGTCCCAGTGGATGTCCAAAAACACCTTTTTGACCGCAATTGGCCAAAGTCATGACCACTCCAAAACCGTATTGGCTATCTGTATAGATTATTACACTCAATCCCTGGTCCACGCAGCATGCTCTTGTAATTGCGATCAATTCTGCTACTTGTGTTGAAGTTAGAGTACACAAGTATGATGCTTCCACAAGATGTGCTATTATATATGTTGCTCAAAGAGTTCCATAATGGTCTCTGAGACAAGAAACATCCACGAATGAAATAAAATACGCCAATTCGAGTGCTACATCTTGAGTATCCGGTCTTGGTTTGGTGCATAATTCTTTCACCTCAATACACCCATGGCCACTTTCATCTGTTTCATCACCAAGCTTGTTCTTTGGCAAAGGTAGAAGTGTTGCAGGATTCAGGGTATTGCAACGTTTAATTGAAATGTTCTCTGTCGCCAGAATTATTTCCTAATACTAAGTTCTGCGGATGTTTGTGAGATGCTGAGTGTGTGTGCGCGAGTCAGCAATGTCTCAATTGAAGGTGGAACCAACACAATAAGTGTGTGTCCTGTCACATTGTCTCACTATGAACAATTGTCAACGAAGTCGCAGTGATGCTCTTAATTCACCCCGGAAGGGCAGTGGTCACTGAGTCTAAAGTAGCAGAAAAATAAGCACTGGGCAGCTTCCCTCCTCCATGTTGCTGTGTAAGGATAGAAAGGACACACTCTTCTTTTTCATGAGAAAATAAATAAAAATCTTTCTCGTAATTTGGCATTGCTGGAAAAGGGGTTGTACATATACTGTGTCTAAGCTCCAGGAAGGTTTACATGCATTCATTGTCCCAACACATCGGGTCCCCCATCTCTTTGCAACCAGGGAAAATGTTGGATTCCACTGACAGCAGTAGCCAACCATTCCCAAAAGCACCCTTACTTCTCTTTCTGTTGCTGGTGGGTTCATTCTCAGAATTGCAGAAATGCGTTCTTTGGACACTTTCCTTACACCCATCTCAATTTGGTGTTCCAAATAAATAACTTCACTCTAACAGTCCAGCATCTTAGTAGGGGACACTCTATGCCCATTTTCAGACAAATAATTTAATAAAGCATTTGTATCAATTCTATACCCCTCTCTCATTTTGGCTGCAACCATCATGTCATCAGTATATTGCACAAGCACTGAGTCACAGGGCTAATTTAAACTTTCCTACTCTTTCTTCAGAATTTGTGAAAAGATTGAAGTGCTTTATGTATACACTAGTGGGATTCAACGCCAAATGATAATTTCAGAATCTAAACACAAAAAGATACTGACTATTCTCATGAAGAGGAATTGAGAAAAATGCTTGACACTAGCCAATTACTATGAACCACTCAGCTTCTGCTGGAATCAGAAACACTACTACTGCTGGATTCAGTATCACAGTACAACGTGCGATCAATGTATCATTCATTTTGTGATTGTGAGGCCCTATCCTCCATTCTCCACGTGTCTTCTTTATTAACATGATCGAAGACTTACACGTGCTCCCTCATACTCCTCTAAGAATACCCCACTCAATCATTTTACTCATAAAAGGTGAAATCCCCCTCTGCTTCACAAGTAATCTTGTAATGAGGAGTATGGGGATGCACTGCATTCAGTTTTACAGTGATCTGCACTGGCTCTGCACTTTTGAGCAACCGAATTTCTTTTCCAGAAAAACCCCAAACCTTCTAACTTACAGTATATCTTAAATCTGGAGGTAAGTCTTCTGATGTGAGATCTGGTAACATTTTAATTCTTGCGAATTTATTTTAAAGTCTGAATCCTCATCATTTGTCTGAATACTGACACTATCGGAGTGCAGTAAATTACGCAGTTAAGTTTACACAAGAGATGGTGTCCCAACAAATGAGCTCTACTTGTCTCAATGATTATGAATACATGATCATTTGTAATTAAACCAGTTTTTACTTGGACATTTGAAATGCCTACAACTTGGATTTTTTTTCCTTAGTGGGGCAGGCTGGGATCCTCTACCAGCCTAACTGTGGAGCGGGTAGAATCTCTATTGATCAAAAATTATACTGGGAGGTCATTCACTTCTCCTCACACAAAAGGACCACCCTGGTCTTCCTCTAGGACTGCACCAAGCATGCAATTCTCCTCCCCATTCAGACACCATCATTGTGACTGACTCGGTCCTGTAGGAACTCCAAGTGTTGCAGCAAATTGTGGAAAATTGTCATTAATCACGGAAGGTTTTTGCTGAAATCTGAAATTTGGTTGAAAACCCTGCATGGTAGTTTATGTGTGTTGTTGCATGAAGGGGGCTTAAGGCGAATTCCCATTAAATTCACTTTGATTCTGCATGTTCTACTTAGAGGCCGGTAGGGCCAGGATCATTGACTATGTCACCCCATTCTGTGCCATTTGATCCATATTCTGTTCCTTTTAGGGACCCATTTGTGACTCATTTTGAAATATATTTGGATTAAATCTACAATCCAATTTCCAGTGCCCATTTTCTCCACAGATGTGGCATGGGCCATTTCTCATCTGTGCATTGCTATTCACATTGTTCGTGTTAGAATTGTGATTAAATCTTCTACTTCTACCACGAGGACAGCCATTTCCACCTTGCACAAATTGCACACCATTGCATTGTGCATTAACAACTTGAACACCAGTACAAAAGAGAAATTAATGGTGGAACAAACAAAGTTTTTTTTTTAAAAGGGAGTCATGGTGGTTTTCAGGCACTTTTAAGAAAAACTTTGTTTGTGACACCATCAATTTCTCCTTTGTCAATTTCTTTTTAGCATCACAACAGTCACTGCAATACTTCGTCAAAGATTTCGTTCAAGAATTTCACTTGCCAACACATCACATTTTGCTGAATATGTGCACTAATCTCCAGACACAATCTCAACGCAAATGCAGAAACAAATTCAAAAACACCCTCTTTTGTGGAATCTTCAACTCCGCTATACTGTCTGTAAATCGGCATCAGGCTCTCATTATATGCATGTAATGACTCACCTGGATCTTGCACTGCTTTCATGATTTTTGACCAGTTGACTTGTTTTTGGGAGACCTTTGTTTTCAAATGCTCGATAACTTGATTATATTTCTGCATAACAACTGAAGAAGGCTTAATGTGAAGGGCTTTCCTCTGTTGTTTTTCTGGCATTGTACCATAGTTTTATACTCAGTCCATAAATCTTGAGGCACAACAATTAAAAACAAAGCATCCAAATCTGTCCAAAGTACTTTTGAAAGGGTCACAATCCTTTCTACCTCTGTATACCACTTCTCGAGCTTCTCTATGAGCTTTGGGAAATTCTTTGTGAATGTGTAAAAATCACTCCTTGACCAGGGTACTTGTGCATGTGCTCCTCCACGCACTTCTCTCAACTGAAACTCTTTTTCAACAACCACTTCACATTCAGAATCACTCACACTCACATTGTTCTTCGTTCTACTCTTTTTTGACATATCAGGCTTATGAGGTGGTTCCGCCCATTCTTATCAATACCTTGTCATGTCTTCCCATGCTCTATGTGCTCTGGGATTCTGGATCTTTAATTAATTTTCAGTCAATCCTCTTTAGTTTCAAATTCACTTTTAATTCTTTAATCAATTCCTCAAGTTTCTCAAATGTACGACAAGCATGTTGTCCTACTTCTGCAACCCAAAATGGCAATTTGTTTTTTATTATACAATGACATTTTATCGTAAGTTCCAGTTTCTTTTTAAAAACAGATTTTATTGTGTCAACGGTCATGTACAGTGCAGTGCTCCTTGACCCAGGAAGCATCTGCCATATTAAACATTGCAAATTATTGTCATTGACAATTGATTTATACATTCTTATTATCATAGTCAGTGATAACATTATAACATAAACGCGATGAACCCCCCCCCATTGCACCAATCCACTACTGCGTTTCGTTTGCCACCACATCGCCCATTCCAACACATCAGTTCCCTCACTACATAGCTGGTCCCTTACCCATGGGGTCCACATATCAACCTAGATATAGATGCATCCACCGGGGGCACCGGGTCCAAGTCGAGGCCTCGGTAGTCTGCCCACCGTTTCCAAATTTTGGGGTGCTTTTGCGGGCAACCCCTGGCTTTAAATATTGGGATCTCTAACCCCATGCAGAAGTCCAGCCCATTCTTCCACGCCGAAAGAGAAGGTGGGGCCGTCGCCTTCCACAGCCTCGCTATATCCCGTTTAGCCAATGTCAGCCCCAACAGTAGCAAGTGCCTCTTGTAAATGTTACCTCCTATACCCTCCATAGTATGTAAAATTGCCAATCTTGGCGAGGAGGGAGCTCCCACCCCAACACTTCCGCAAGACAGGCCAAGACCCCTCTCCAAAATTTCGTGAGTGCTGTGCAATGCCAGATTGTATGCATTAGGGATCCCTCCTCCTTACCACATCGTAGGCATATCGGGGATGTCACAAGACCCGCCCTCCACAACCGGAGCCTGGTATAGTAGACCCGGTGAAGGAATTTAAATTGAATAAGACGCAACCGCGTTGCTATCGCTGCTCCCCTAGGGGAAGCCAGTGCATCCATCCAATCGTCTCCGTCTAGTTGGCCAAGATCCCCAGCCCATGCGTCTCTAAGTTTATCCAGTGTATTGGAACTATGGGTCACTAGCGACTGATAGATCTTTGATATTTTATGGTTCTGCAGATCGCCCATGAAGACCTTGGCCTCAATTGAACTGAATTCGGGGAGGACCTCTAATCCCGAGATGCTAGGGAGAATGGCATGCCGAAGTTGAAGGTATTTATAAAACTGGGTTTTGGGCATGTGGTATTCTAGTTGAAGATCTTGGAATGATTTCAGAACCGTGCCTCGCATTACATCCCCTAATGTGGAGACCCCTATGTTATCCCACCCTCGGAATCCAGATAACGCCGCCAGCTGCGGCAAGCGACCATTGTGCCACAGTGGAGTTTCCCTAGTCAACTTGTTCTCCCACCCCATCCTGCGGAGGGACTGTTTCCACACTTGGAATACCACCCGAGTGGCCGGCGGCAGAGAGTTGCGTAAGGGCGCTGAGTACAAAATGGTATGTAGGGTGGACTCCCCCATACATCTTCTCTCCACTGCATATGCGGGGTACTGCCTGTCCCCATACCACCATTCATTCAGCACCAAGAGATGCGATGCCATATAATACGATTGGATATCAGACGTGGCCAGCCCCCCGCAATATGTCGACTGAAAGCAGGTCCGCAGCGCCACTCTGGAAGCCCCCCCTGCCCACAGAAATTGTCCCAACGCCGCGTTGACCTGCCGAAACCACATAGGAGGTACCGGATACGGATAATTCTGCAATTGATATAGCAGGCGCGGCAACAACACCATTTTGAAAATAGCTGATCTGCCATAGATAGAAAGGGGCATGTGCGACTAAGTTTTCATCTCTTCGCGTACCCGTGTCCATACCGGGACGATATTTCTATCCCAAGCCACTCTCGGCCGATCTGATAGGAAGACACCCAGGTACTTCACACCCTCTGTCGTCACCTGCACTGCCGAGGCCCAAGGCCCCAGACCCGCGATTCCCCCCAGCGCCCACAAAGTGGATTTTCATGGATTCATGAAAAGGCCCGATGATTCACCAAAAATTTGCATAATGCGAAGCAGCCTCGGTCCCGTCTTGTTTATATCTGTTAGAAAGAATAGGACATCATCCGCATATAAAGCAATGCGGTCCGAGAGCCCATGGTCCCACTCAAAGCCCGCCACCTGCGCATCCATCCGCACCCATGCCGCCAAGGGCTCCATGGCTAGAGCAAAGAGATATGGCGACAAGGGACACCCCTGGCGGGTGCCCCTGCCTATTGAAAATGTGAAGGAGGTGGATCACGCAACCCGCACCGACGCCGTGAGATCTGTATATAACAGCTTTAGATATGACAAGAATCGCGGGCCGATGTGTAGACGGTCTAAGAGTGCGAACAAATACACCCAGCTAAAGGAGTCAAACGCCCTATCCATATCCGCCAGCAAGAGAGCGGCCTGCACTCCCCTTCCCTGGATGGTGGCTATGGCCGTGTGCGCTTGTCGGATATTGTGTCGCGTAACCCTCTGGGGCATAAATCCAGCCTGGTCGGGATGGATCAAGGTGGTAATATGAGGTTGGAGGCGGTTGGCCAATGCTTTGGCCAGAATTTTGGCCTCAAGATTCAATAGGGAGATGGGTCGATACGAAGCATGCTGGTCTGGGGGCCGGCCTGGTTTATGGAATACGACCACTTCCGCGTGTCTCCAAGCTCTTGGTAGACGACCCCGGTCCCTTGCTTCATCAACCACTTGGAGGTAATGAAACCTCAATATGGAAAAGTACTGCTTAAAAAATTCGCAAGGGAACCCATTTGGGCCCGGCGCCTTTCCAGAGTTCAAGTCTCCCAGCGCAGTGCAAATCTCCTCTTCGGTGAGCGGAAGTTCAAGGTCTACTCGTGCCTCGTCTGAGAGGGCACGAGGCGGTAGGTCAGCTAGGAAACGGTGTATCATGCCTTCCTGCAGGAGTTCCCTGGGGGCGTAGAGCTCTGCAAAGTAACGTGCAAAACTCTCCGCTATAAGGTATGGGTCACTGAGAGCCCGTCCATCTGGACCCAGTATATTTGGAAGAACCTGAGGTTGCAAGGCCCTTTGACACAGTCTATGTAGTAATTTACTGGACTTGTCGCCCCATTGGTATACTCTGCTGCGGGACGCTAGCCACGCGAGGCGGGCCTCCTCCAACAGAGTGTCAGCATGGGACTGTCGCACCAACGCCAGCTGTCGGCGCACCAAATTCCCTCCCTCCCCCATACTACTCTGCTCTAGCACCATTAAATGGGCCTCCGACCGCAGAAGCAATTCCCGCCGGGTACGACGTGTTGCCGCACAGAATGAGATGTCTACCCCCCGCAAGGTGGGCTTCATGGCCTCCCACAAGATTGCGGCCTCAGATACTGTTCCCATATTCGTATCCAGGTATTGCTCGATTGCCTGCCCCATGTGCTCCCGATATTTCTCATCCTGCAGATGCCAGGGGGAGAGACGCCAATGAAAGGGTTGTTTCTCGGGACCCAACTGCGCCATCAGTACCACTGGTGAGTGATCGGACAGACCCCTTGGGAGAATCTCCACCGCCCTCACCCTTCCGACAGCTCCCATCGGTACAAAAATATAATCAAGGCGGGAGTAAGAATCATGTGTTGACGAATAATACGTGTATCCTTGTTCCTCTCCATGCAGCCGCCTCTCCAAGGATCCACCCATCCCAATCCCTTCACCAAGGAATTTAGTTTGGTACTGTGGGAGACATTGGAGAATCCCCCTGCTCTCCATCTATCCATAGCCAAACCCATTACATCATTCCAAACTTACCCTACTATTGCCAACCCTTCCGGCATGTCGGCCCACAGGGTCGTGAGGCGCTCGACTAATGCCCATTGCAGCGGGGGGGGGGCATACACACATCCCAGCACCACCTGTTCCTCATATGTGGTGCCCCCAATAAAAACATATCTCCCCTGGATGTCTGTCCATGTCTTTATATGTTGGTATGGGACCCTACGATGAAGTAGAATCGCAACCCCACGGGACCCCCTGGTGAAGCCAGAATGGTACACTTGAACATACCCATAGCGGAGGAGACACAATGCTTTAGTACCCAATAAATGTGTCTCCTGAAGCATCAGGACATCTGCTCGGTATCGTTTGGCCTGTTGGAGTATAGCCCCTCTTTTGATTTTATCCAGTGTCCCCCTGACGTTCCAACTCACTATTCGGAGGTCCCCGGCCTGAAGTCGCGCCCTATCGGGACTGCCATCTAAGGGTCTCTGAACTTCGATGTGTGGGACAGCTATAAGCCAGTGTGCGAACAGTGGCCATGTGTGGCAGGAATGCAGCGCAAACATACAACCTACATACCCCAACTTCCCCCAACCCCCCTCCCTATACCTCAAAACAACTGAAGTATCTGTCGCAGCGGAGGTGGCTTGCGGACCCCAACGGGAGCCCCCCGCTGCCGCCCCAATGGTACCCCAAACCCTTGCCCATAGATAATGGGCGTTCCCCTTGACTATTGGGAGTCAAACAGAGGTACTAGCCCCCGCATATGTTTCGTCGGACTGAACAAATGTCACCAACAGTTCCCCATCCGGGAGAGTCCTGACGTGGCTATGAGACCAAAGACCCCTGCCGGGGCACCGAAGTGGATCTGTTAGGATCGCTGCAGGATTTAGAGCAGCGTCTAGATCTCAACCTCCTAGTTCCTTTGATTTTGAGCTTAGGTGGCCTGCGGCCGACATCGCTGGACGAGGAGTCTGATTCCATCCTGGGCGGCGTGCAGGGCCGAATCTTCACCGCTTCATCCACATAATTAAATACATCTTCTGGCGATTCAAAGAATAGCGTACAGGATTGGATCACCACCCTCAGCCTGGCGGGATACAGCAACGCATAAGGGAGTTTCAGCTCACGAAGGCGGGCCTTGGCTGCCATGAATGACTGTCGCTTCTGTTGGACCATTCTCATATAGTCCGGAAATATGAGGATGCGAGTGTTCTCGAACGTCAGGGGTTCCTAGGCTCTGGCTTGCTTGAGAATTGTGTCCCTGTCATGGTAATTTAAAATCTTTGCAATGACAGGCCTCGGTCTGGCTCCCGGGGGCAGCTTCTGTATCAAGGCTCTGTGCGCCCTTTCAACCACAAAGCAACAGGACAGCGACTCCGGAGGGAGCCAGCTCGTGAGCCATCCAGTGAGGAACCGTTCCATGTCCCCCCCTCACATCCCTCGGGGAATCCCACGAAGCGAAGGTTGTTTCTCCTGGCCCTACCCTCCGCGTCTTCCACCCGCGAGGCCAGACCCCTGGTGATCATCTCCAGGGACGCAACTTTTATCTGCAGGGTAGCGACCGAGTCCTCCACACCCGACACCCTGGTCTCGGCTTCAGTAATGCGCTCCACTGCGTTCCGAAGATCCTGTCTTAGGAGCATGACATCAGAGCCCATCTCTCCAATTTTTGCTTCCAATGCGGCCCTAGACTGTGTGATGGCCCCCATGAGTGCGGCATTGTCCGGAATGCCTCCCTGTGCACCTCCCTGGTCGGCAGTCGAGGCCCCTGTTCCGGCATAGCGGTCCAGTGTGCTCTGCTTAGCAGATCCCCCTGCCGTTTTATCTTTAGTCATGATGCAGTCCTGGCGCCTACCTTTCAAAATGGCGGTTCCGTAGCCCCCAGACGGTCCTCCAGCACAAACCACCCTCACACTGCCTGTGGCACGTAGAACTTCTCCCTCGCGGTCCTCGGCTGTCGATGTCGTGCTCTGCCGTGAACCTTTGGATGAACAGGACTCAGGCGGAGACCTTCTGCCCACAAGCCGCACCGAGCGCTAACCTGGCCGCCTCCACGGACAGTCGAACCTCCCCCCCCCCCCCAGTGGGTGTCCCCTTGTCCTCTCAAGCGCTGCCGCCAGACGATCGGGATGGGATATCTTGCCCCCCGCACCAGGTTCCACGATGTGTATGAGGCCTAGGCCCGGCCCCCCACAGGGTAGTGATCAACAGCACAAACAGGATCCAACAGTCACGAGCCGGCTCCCACACCGCAAAGCCACTGTTCGCCTCCACTACGGGAACCACAGGTGTCCGTGCAGGACCGTTTATTGCAGCACCGGGCTCTAAGTATCCCCGGGGACTCACTTCCACCAAGGGCCCCGTGTGTGGCACCGCGCCCCAGTGCCTTCAATGGCCCTCCTCCCTGGCAGTCAGGGGCAATCTGTTGTAATTACAGTTATTATTACACAGTCCAGCACCGGGCCCAAGCCACAGCGCTACTGTGCAGCAGTGGGACCACAGAGTCTCTCCACTAGGCGTCCATAGAGGGCTTATGGGGCCCAGCAGCCTCCGTGCCAGTCCCCACGCTGCAGGCCCCAGTACCGCTGCTGCCGAAAAACAGGGCCGCGGGAACCGGCCCACGGACTTCCACTCGGGGCTCTGCGTAGCTTCAACGATCCCGGCCCAGGCCGCAGGGACCCCAGCAGGAACCGCACTCTATGTTGGCACCCAGCGAGCCCTCTGGACACCCCCTCCACGCAGCCCGATCCAGCCGCCGGATTCAATGTAGGAGGCGGAGTGGGATGGGCAACACACTCACCGGGTCTTCGTCGGGCACCTCCCGGCCGCACAAATATCGCTGCCTCCGCGACTCGCACTCCGGGCCGGCCGCAAGGAACCAATGCCACTCTCTGCCAGCCGGATAGCACTTGGAGCACTCCGGCGCCACCGCGCCCGTCGTCCTTTGCTCCCGCTGCCGCCCAGGAGGCTCCGCCTGAATTCCGCCCTCTAGACCTCCGGGGCCGCACACCATGGCAGCCGCTGCAATCTCGCCGGTTCCGGCTCGTCTCCGGGTCGGAAACACTGCCACGCAATGCTCTACAGCTACGGGAGACTTCGGAAGCAAATTTGTCCGATGAGACAGGATAACTATAGGATTTTGGATATGGGCTTAGCGGAGCTCGCCTAACGCGTGTCCACCATGCTGGATCGCTAGGCCACGCCCCGTAAGTTCCAGTTTCTGCCATTATTTCCAAATCCCCTTTGAGTTTGAAAGTATTAATCTCCACTACTTCTGTCTTACTTCATGAATTAGAACTAGATTCTGTCTCATCTCTTCTCACACTCGACTCTCCTGCTCCTATTTCTTCCACCTGCACTTGTACATGAGCCTCTTTATAAGGAGGTGGTCTGGTTTCAGTTAACAATTTATCCATAAGCTCATCCCCTCCCTCAGAATAACTCTCATTCTTTTTTTCATTTTTCTTTTCTCTTTTGTCATCATTTGTTTTCTTTTTGTGTGATTATTCAGTAATCGCAGGAAAACCACCTGCAGTTTCTAGCACTTCCCATCTCTATGTCTTCTTCTGTAAAAGCAATCTCACATCTATCCAATGGTTGCCATGTTACCAGTTTGTACCTTCAACATTTTCTTATATGCTTTCTCATTCACCATGTAGTTCTACTCATTCAGATCTCCGAATTACGCAGGTCTCAGCTGTGGCTTCATCTCAAACATGACACACCTCAAATTTTCGATCTTCTTCATATTTTTTATCACAGAAAATTGCAACTATTTATCATCAGCCGTAATTCTATTCTTTAAGTTACAAGCATGTATGTAATCCATGGTCCAAGAGCATTTCATGGGTGGGTGTACAATTGGGGGCAGAGCCTCTCCCCTGCGAGTAGGAATTGAAGACTTATTCAAAAGTGCATCTATTGTAATCTCAACCTAGCTCACAATACACGTAATACTAATACAACCATTCACATACGATTTCAAAACAAGACCTGAAACGCAATAACCAAAACAAATAAACCTTTGTCTTCTTCCCGAGATACGGAACGGGCAATCTAACTACCAGAGAAAAGTGTTAGCACCTTAAGTGGCTCCAATCACACCAAGACAGGCTCTCGAACAGCGGCAACCTACCCTTAGAGTTAGCGTGTTTATCCTTGTGCACAAATGATGCACAAGATTAATTTTCATACACAGCTAGACTATTAAGGATATATGTAGTATTGTAGTATTGGCAGAGAATGTTTTGTTCTCAACAATCTTAGCATTCTCTGCCAATAGTTCTGTTGTTGTCATGAATTGTAGTTCTGAGAATGTTATGGTTCAAGTGGGTACTGTTGACTGAGGGCAGTTACTGATGGCCTTAAAGTTGGATGGACCTGTCAACCGTGTAGCCACTACAATAAATCTTCTGAACTTACCTTAGCTCCAGCGTCTTCACTACAAAAATATTAGCGACGATCTGGCTACACGGTAGAACCCACCGCATGTGAAAAGGTTTTTCCTTTCTCCTGTGCTGTCTTACACGCTGTGCTCCTGCAAGCGTGTACCGTTGTGGTTCCTGCCTTGGTGTAATCTTATTCTCACTTCAGGGCATTTGTCAGCTCTGGATTTCATTTTATAGTTCTACGGTTCGTGAGAACTGCGAGCAGCCTCTCCTATGTCGTGTTTACAAGATTTACATGATCCGTGACTCTGGCCTGCGCCAGCCCCGATGACTTTGCCTTGTTTTACGCGCTGGACCGTATTCCAATTCATTTTTATTTGGATCGGTCTAGATTTCTGCAAGTGATTAGCTCCCGCCTCGCGCTCTGTCCTGTGTGCTGTGGTGTGCGCAGGATAGACGTCAACGGCACCTGAGTTCCCAGAGTGACGGTGAAAACGGCACCTTGGAACGACTGCTCCTATCGACGGCGGCTCCACAACGCGCAGGATACATGTCATCGGCATCTTCTGGTTTGCAGGAGTGATGGTGGAAACGTCACCTTGACAACGGCTACTCCCATCGACAACGGCTTCTCAACTGCAGCCATGCTCAGCAACTAGCTGGTCTGAAGTGTGCTGTTCCGCTAGTTGATCGAGGGCAGCTTGGCAGTCACCACCCTACTATCTCCAGTGTCGAGTCGGCCACTGTGGGGTAACTTCTGCCTCCACTTCTCCCAGAACATTACTTGTGTGAGAGCAGCTGGAAGGTCTTGAGTATAGCGGATCACGGTAATTCACACACCCTTCGGAATTTATAACATTTTATGCGTTTAAGCAAGGAATTTGTTTGTAGTTATCTTCTAAAGCAGTATTCATGTTGTGGATCACAGTGATTCACACACTTTAAACTCAAAAATAGATTTTTATTGTTTCATGGCGGACCCCGGTGATTCGCACACCCTTGTGTTATTCTCTCATACATTATTGATTCTTATATAGTTTTTTTGGGTGTTGGGTTCCTGAAGGTCATATGGTCAAACTTTTGTTTATATTGTACACTGTTATATATTTTTTGCATCATATTTGCTTGACATATCAGTCTATAACCCTCTTTATAGAATATTCAGGGTATTTTGACTTGCTTTAAATATAATACAGTTGATGAAAATTATTATATTTTTGGAAATTTCAAGTATATCACAGAACAAATTTTGTCTTCTTTTCCTTATTGTTTTTACGATGTGTTCTATGCAAGCTGTCACACTTCCCCCTTCTTTTCTGGACAATCCTGGACCTCCCACCTGTCAGGCGGGAGGTATGGTTTGACGCATTTGAAACCTACCTTGGAGCAATTGGTGCTCAAAGATTTAGTGCTGAAAAGGAAGAAGTGGTTACTTCTGCATTCTCTAGGTTTCGAAGGGATATCTATTTTTAAACATTTGCCTGACACATCGCATGACGATGTTCAAAATATTGACGAGTATCTGGAAACTGTTTGTAAACTTAAAACCAGGTTTGACAAGCAACGCAATCTTATATTATTGAGACACAATTTTTTCAAAAGGAAACAAGTTGAAGGAGAAGATGTAGATGCATATATATCAGTTTTATGGAGGCCAGCCTCTGTCAATTTGAAAGTTTTACTGATCAGCTTATTAGATACCAATTTGTATGTCAATGCAAATATAAGCAGATAAGACAGCAACTTCTTGCTATGGGGAATTCATCTTCAGATGAGACCATCAAAGTGGCTAAGAGTATTGAGATTTCTCAAATTTCTTTGAAAGAATTAGATTAAAAGCCCTGTGAAAGTGTCAATGTGGTGGGGGCAAGTAAGTCTAAGCAAAAATCTGCTTGGAACAGCAGTTTCACTAGAATCAAGAATAAGGCAGACACTAATAGCCAAAATAGTAGCAATATGTGCTTCCGGTGTGGCAATGCCCCGCACCCCAAAGTGGGGAAAAGTCCTGTGGCAAATGTCACATGCAATTATTGCAAAAAGACAAGACATTTTGCCAAGGTGTGTCTGAAAAAGACATCTCAAAAGAAAACAGTGGCATGTGTGATGGAGTCTGAGGATGAGTCAGACACTGAAGTTATTTCTGTGATCAGAGATGAGCAAATATATTCCCAAAGCAATGTAAATGAACCAGTTGTAGGGCATCCATCTTCTTGTGTAGATCCCATAGTAGAGGTGAGTGTTGGTGACAAGGTTCTCAGGCTTTTGGTTGATTCTGGCACTAGGATCACCATGATCACTCAGAAATTGTTTGAAGAGACGTGGTGCAACAGAGAATTGATGCCTCCTGACCGTTATCCTGACCGTTCTCCTGTCTCGTACGAAGGGCGTAAAATAGAACTCCTTGGTTTTATTAGGGATATACTTGAGTTCAAAGGTAGGAAGATCAAGGGTAAGATTTACGTTGCAGTCAAAGGTCTCAACATTCTTGGATGGTTTCACCAAGATTTGTTCGGGATTGTGAGAAGTTGGCCTGGCATATGCTGTCCACTAGTTCTAGTGGGCACCTTGCACCAGTCCAAATGACCTTTATTGATGATAGGTTTAAAGACAACCTTTATTGAAAGCTATCCTAGTGGTAGCTATGGAGAGCAGCCTTCAGGCTAAGTCTTGAAGGAGTGTAAAGCTAATTGTTTTACCAGTCTATAATCTCATGAATGACCAAATGAAAGGAGAACCACACCAGGTATATATATAAAATATATGTATTTATTACTAAACACTACCCACTAGTCTCTTTATGAGGCTAGAGGTCAAATTACACAAGTTACAAGTCAAATAGCACAGTAAATTAGCACAATATACGATTAGCCCTAGGGGCGTACCAAACCATATATTAAGAAAGCGGTATAAGAACCACGACTAAGGAAGACACAAGGCCTAGAGCCTGTAGAATCGCTGGGAACCCAAGGAACCACCCAAGGTAGTGACACAGGGGACCCACGGGGGCTGTGTGCAGTGTGTGAACACAGCCGCGAGCTCCGTTAAAGTCTATGGGAAAGTCGCGGTCAGAGTTTTAGAGTTTAAGGACACTTGGAAATGGACTAGGACAAAACCCTCTTGGACTTAGACAGTTCTAGGGTTACCACCCTCGGGAGCACCGGAGTACTCGAGTTACCTCACCCAGGGAAGCCGGGTGCACAGGTGTCGAATGGTGTCGGGTCGCGTCGTCGATTTCAATGGCAGCCTGCGAAGAAGTGCTGCTGCCGGGAAGATGCAAAGTGTCCGAAGAGATCCAAGCCTGGATCGGAGATGAGAAGAACCTGAAAGCAGAGGGGACAGAGTCTGGGTCACTTGCCAGTGACCACGGGCACGATAGGCGGATGCCCACCGATGTCGGGTTTTTCAGGTGAAAGAAGTGAAGCTTGACTCTTCAGCCACGAGGCCCCGGAGACGTCGACGACGACCAGGAGCTGGATTCGAGCTGTCCCTCGAAGGATGTCGAGTGCTGCAGCGTTGGTGTCCGGATTGAACACAACAAACCTTGGCAACAGCAACCCACGCAGAAAGGAGAAAGATGCTTCGGGGCAGACCAGCAAGGTCTGAGAGACTCACCACTCGGTGGGGAGTCAGGGCACGTCTGGAGCAACCAGGAAAACCCAAATAAAATCAGAGTTGCCGTCACAGGGACCCACCAGTCGACGGACCAGGGATCGCAAAGGTGCCTCGAGCGGAAATGCGAGAAGCGGGCCCACTGAACACTCGTGGAGTGTAGGCTCACAATCTTCGGTGCAAATGGTGCTCGGGCCTGGGCTACAAGTAACCCAAAGCAGGACTTCAAGAGACGTCGAGAAGTCAATGCACTAGCAAATGTGCACGGTGTCCAGGAGTTCCGGTTCCACGTCACTCGTGAGGGCTGCGGGTCTCAGCTTTGCTGGGGACTCGGGTCGGCCTCTGAGAAGTCTGGAAATCCTCTTCCTGGGCTGCAGGTACTTCGGAGTCCGGCGGGAGCTTCGGAGATGCAGACCGGCAAATGCTTCGTTGGTGCCTGCCAAGCAGGGAGTCACTCCTTGACCCCAAGGGAGATTTCTTCAGTCCTCTAGTCTTTAGTAGAGCGTCAAAGTTCCAGGATTCAGTTGCAGAGTTTCGTCCAGGGATATCTCAAGTCCTGTTGCCAGGGGTTTCTTACTTATACCTAAGAAAGGGGTTGGACTAACTCTGGGGACCCACCTATGGGAGGGTTTGGAAAGAGGGGTGGCTACACCCATTTCCTTTGTCCAGTTTCACGCCAGAGCAGGGGCTGGCAGCCCCTGCAACCGGTTTGAACTGGGGTATGCACGAGGACACCAAATGTGCCCCCAGTGCAGGACTTCAAAGCACTCTTGGAGTGCACCCACCCAGCCCCAATACACTAAAGCCTGTCTGGGAGGTGGTAACACCTCCCTACGACAGGAAACCTATTGTCCAGGCCTCCCCTGCCGGAGTTTCGGTCAGCAGTGGGAGGTCAGACTCGTGTCTGTGGCTGCAGCATCCATTTTGTGATGCCAGGCTCTGTAAAGTCTCTACCGGGTATACCGGTGCTGTCATGTCTCTCCCTCTAGAAGGGTGGGATCATACTCCCACACCAGTTACTGGTGTGGGGGTATGATTCCAAGGTGTTTGACACCAAACACGACATGTTTCCGTGCAGCCATCCCAAAGTTAGCATTTACCATTTAAGATATAATGCACTTAAGAGTATATGGTCAGGCTGCACCACAGACAACCCCGGAGAGGAGATTCCGAAGGCTGCAGAGGGGCTCTGCTCATGCAGGGGCACCCTCTCACATAAAACCAAGCACCCTGCCTTCAGGATTGATAAGGCCTGCCATAGGGGTGACTGATAGGTTTCTATGTGCAGTGATAGGTGAGATATAGTGAACCTATATCTCTGTAAGGGATGCATGCACCACCTTACTCAGGCTGCTGTAGCAGTCCTGTGGTGTCATTTTGGAGGGCCTTCCAGGGGTGGCATAATACATGCTGCAGCCCCTGGTAGGCCTCTGGGGTACCTATGCCCTGGGTACATAGTATACCATATACTAGGGACTTATAAGGCACCCCAGAATCCAATCTGGAGTGTACCTAAGGTACTAGGAATCCATTTAGAGAGGAAGCAGCTAGGCTGGGGTCCTGGATAGCAGGGCCCCAGCCAGACTAAAGTCTAAAAACAGTGAAGCATCAGCAAAAAGTGGGGGTAACCATAAGAGGCAGATCCTACTCTCCTACACAACCCCCCAAACACAGGGACATTAAACTAACCTTGACCAGTTGAGTCTTCATGTTCTAAGTGGAAATATCTGGAGAGTCCATCTGCATTGGCATGGCTACTCCCAGGCCTATGTTCCACTGTATAGTCCATCCCCTGTAGGGAAATGGACCACCTCAAAAGTTTGGGGTTTTCACCCTTCATCTGTTTTAGCCATAAGAGGGGCTTATGGTCTGTCTGAACAAGGAAGTGAGTGCCAAACAAGTATGGCCTCAACTTCTTCAGAGCCCAAACCACAGCAAAGGCCTCCCTCTCAATGGCTGACCAACGTTTCTCTCTGGGGGTCAGCCTTCTGCTAATAAAAGCTACTGGCTGATCCTGACCTTCATCATTCAACTGTGATAGTACAGCCCCTACCCCCAACTCAGATGCATCTGTCTGCACAATGAACTTTTGGAGTAATCAGGACTTTGCAGAATGGGAGCAGTGCACATGGCCTGCTTCAGGTCATCAAATGCCTTTTGACATCTAACTGTCCACTGAACCTTTTTGGCATTTTCTTAGAGGTTAAGTCATTCAGGGGTGTCACTATTGATCCATACCCCTTGACAAATCTTCTGTAATACCCAGTCAGGCCTAAGAAGGCTCTCACCTGAGTCTGGGTAGTTGGAGCAACCCAGTCCATGATGGTCTGGATTTTGCTCTGCAATGGTTGAACCTGGCCTCCACCCACAAGGTGGCCCAGGTACACAACCTGACTCTACCCTATCTGGCACTTAGTGGCCTTGATAGTTAGGCCTGCCTTTTGCAGGGCCTCCAAAACATTTCTGAGGTGGACCAGGTGATCCTCCCAGGTGGAGCTAAAGACAGCAATATCATCTAGATATGCTGCACTATAGGCTTCCAGACCTGTAAGGACTGTGTTCACCAACCTCTGAAAAGTGGCAGGTGCATTCTTCAAACCAAAGGGCATCACCACAAATTGGTAAAGCCCACCAGGGGTAGAAAATGCAGTTTTTGGCTTTGCATCATCAGCTAGTCTGATCTGCCAGTAGCCAGCTGTCAGGTCAAATGTGCTTAGATACTTGGCTGAGGCCAAAGTGTCTATTAGCTCATCTGCCCTGGGGATTGGATGGGCATCAGTCCTAGTGACTGCATTGAGGCCTCTGTAGTCCACACAAAACCTCATCTCTCTCTTACCATCTTTGGTGTGAGGTTTAGGCACCACGACTACTGGGCTAGCGCAAGGGCTATCTGAGGACTCAATGACTCCCAGTTCCAACATTTTCTGGACTTCTGTCCTGATACAGTCCCTGACTTGGTCAGGTTGCCTGTAAATCTTACTTTTAACAGGCAGACTGTCCCCAGTGTCCACTTCATGAGTGCACCAGGTGGTCTGACTTGGAGTCAGAGAGAACATGTGTCTGAACTGATTGAGCACCTGTCTACAATCAGTTTGCTGCTGGGCAGTGAGGCTGCCTGCCAAGGCTACACCATCTACTGACCCATCATCAGGGTTCTGTGAGAGCAGGTCAGGAGTGGGTCACTCTCTTCCTCCTGTCCCTCATCAGTTTCCATGAGCAAGCCCATGTCAGCCCTGTCCACATATGGCTTCAGCCTGTTGACATGGAGCACCCTATGGGGGCTCCTGGGAGTTCCCAGGTCTACCAAAAAAGTAACCTCTCCCTTCTGTTCAACAATGGTATGGGGGCCACTCCACTTGTCTTGGAGGGCTGCTGGGGCCACTGGCTCCAGCACCCACACCTTCTGCCCTGGCTGGTAAACAGTCAGCACAGCCTTTTGGTCATGCCATGCTTTCTGTAATTCCTGGCTAGCCTCAAGGTTTTTAGTTGCCTTTTTCATATACTCAGCCATCCGGGAGCGGAGACCAAGTACATAGTCCACTATGTCCTGTTTAGGAGGTTTGAGAGGTAACTCCCAACCTTCCTTCACCAGACACAAGGGACCCCTAACAGGATGGCCAAACAAAAGTTCAAAAGGGCTGTAACCAACCCCCTTCTGTGGCACCTCCCTGTATGCAAATAAAAGACAGGGCAAGAGTATGTCCCATCTTCGCCTAAGCTTCTCTGGGAGCCCTTTAATCATGCCCTTTAAGGTTTTGTTGAATCTCTCAATTAAACCATTGCATTGTGGGTGATAGGGTGTGGTGAATTTATAATTCACTCCACACTCCTTCCACATTGCAGTCAAGTAGCTGGACATAAAGTTTGCATCTCTGTCAGATACTACCTCCTTAGGAAAGCCCACTCTTGAGAAAATTCCCAGGAGGGCCCTGGCCACCACAGGAGCTGTAGTGGTCCTAAGGGGAATGGCTTCTGGGTACCTGGTGGCATGGTCCACCACCACCAGGATAAATCTGTGCCCAGATGCTGTTTGGGTGACCCATGGGACCAACTATGTCAATCCCCACCCTCTCAAAGGGAACCCCCACCACAGGTAGTGGTATCAGGGGGCCTTTGTGGTGCCACCTGCCTTCCCACTGGCTTGGCAGGTTACACAGGAGCGACAAAACTCCTTGGTGTCTTCAGACATGTGGGGCCAGTGAAAGTGAGGGACAATTCTGTCCCAAGTCTTGTTCTGGCCCAGGTGACCTGCTAAAGGAATATCATGGGCTAGTGTCAATAGGAAGCCCCTGAACTTCAGAGGTATAACCAACCTCCTGGCTGTTCCAGGCTTGGGGTCTCTACTCTCTGAGTGCAGGAGTCCATCATCCCAATATATCTTATGGGTGCCACTAGCATTCCCAGCAGCCTCAGCAGCAGCTTGCTGTCTGAGGGGTTCAAGAGAGGGGCAGTTCAGCTGCTCCTGGCTCAGATCTGCCCTGGAAGGGCCCCTGTCCCCAAGAACTCAACCTGATCAGGTTCAAGCTCCTCTGGGACAGTTCCTTCTTCAGGCCTGAGATCATCTTCCTCAAAAGACTGATCTTCCTCCTGAGCCAAGGGGAAGGCACTGCCTTAACCCTACTGCTCCTCCTCTTGGAAGGCACCTGGTCCATTATTCCAGAATCCAGGGCCTGTTCAGCTTTTGACATTTTTGCCTGTGACCTAGTCACAGCAAAGACATGTGCAGGGATCCCTAGCATTTCTTCATGTGTCCTGAGCTCCACCTCTGCCCAAGCAGAGGTTTCAAGATCATTGCCAAGCAAGCATTCGACTGGTAGGTCTGCACTCACCACAACCTTCTTAAGGCCAGTTACCCCTCCCCAGGAGAAGTTAACAACTGCCAGAGAATGGTCTGTTCTGACATTGCTAGCATTGGTCACTTGGTACATTTCACCAAGTATAATCTGCCCAGGATCCACAAGATCTTTTGTCACCATTGTGACACTTGCTCCTGTGTCCCTGAATGCCAAATCCTCTCTTCCATTAATTAAAGGCTGTTGTCTGTATTTGCCCAAGTTATTGGGACTCACAAAGGGGGACATATCCATGCCCCCATCACAGACTAGGACAGCCTGAGTTGGCACTCTGACTAGGCCAGAGTCCATCTCAGTACCCAGGGTCAACCCTACTACACCCTTATTCTGAGTACTTCCACCACCATTTGTAGCTGGACTAGGGGGAACAGTTGCCTTAGGGGCAGTGGTGGCTGGATTAGAGTCTTTGGCCTTGGTGCAGTCACTGGTCCAGTGAGTTTTCTGCTTACAGATTTTGCACCAAGGTTTCCTTTGGCCTTTTCCTTTAGTAGATTGGGATTCCCCACCAGATGCATATTTTTGGGGACCTTGAGAAGACTTCTGGTCTTTACCCTTCTCCCCACCCTTGTCAGAGTTTTTGGTATCCTGCTTCTTCTGGTCACCACCTTGGTTCTGTACCTTCTGCTTCACCCTGGTTCTGACCCATTTGTCTGCCTTCTTTCCCAATTCTTGGGGAGAGGTCAGATCAGAGTCTACCAGGTGCTGATGCAACAGCTGGTTTTGACAGTTATTAAGAATCTGCTCCCAATGATTAAATTATACAATCCTTTGAAGTCACACACCTTACTGCCCAGTAACCAACCTTCCAGAGCCTTAGTAGCACAATCTACAAAGTCCACCCAGTTCTGTGTCTGTGCCTTTTGGGTATCTCTGAACTTTAACCTGTATTGCTCAGTGGTTAGGCCAAACCCATCTATCAGTGCACTCTTCAGGACATGGTAATCATCAGCATCCTCTTCTCTTACAGTGAGGAGCTTGTCTCTACCTTTGTCTGCCAAGGAGAGCCACAAGATTGCTGCCCACTGCTCCTGGGGGACCCTCTGAACTTTACAGGCTCTTTCCAGTGCAGTTATCCATTTGTTGATGTCATCCCCACTCTGGTAGGGAGGGACAATCTTGCTCAGGTTTCTATGGTCATAAGACCTTTCCCTATCCCTAGGGAAGTTGCTGCCACCATGGGACTCTAGTCCCAACTTTTTTCTTTCTCTATGAAGCTCTAGGGACTCCCTGTCTATAGCCAACTGCTCTTTTCTGATCCTCAGCTGAGCTTCCTCATACTTGAGCAGTCTCTCTTTCCTTTCATGAGAGGATTCCCTCCTATGAAAGGAAACAGAGGTCCCTATTGAGGTGTCAGAATGGTTAGACTCCTCTGAAGGAGATCTTGCCCTTCTAGGCACCCTCACAACTCTTCCTGGGGGGACAAAGGGGAGGTCATTCTGATCCTCCTCCTCATCAGCAGGAGGAGCTGGTTTTTCCAGGGAAAGATCATTGTCATCTTCCTGGCCAGCTTCAGAGGTCAGGTCCTGGGTTTCTTCACCCCTGGGCCCTTCCTCTGGTGCTGTTCCACCCACTCTGCCTACCTCTTCAGACCCTGAGGCCTGCCTGAGATCATCTAACACTAGCATCTCTATGAGGCGTTGGGTGTTTGCAGTTTTTCCTGGCTTCATCCTCCTAACATTGCACAATGCTCTCAATTCCAGGAATTGGAGATTGTCATACTGGGATGGGGGAAGCCCAGTGGCTTCTGGCAGGGACTCAGTGGTTCCTGGCTTTGAAGACATCACTAGTGAGGTGTGGTGTATGCACTACCTACTCTAGTGTGGCCTACTAAACTCTCTTGAGTTGTAGAAAGGGTCTGCTAAGCCCTTGACACACAACTCTAAGTTCAGTAGAACTTACTGTATTGCTAAGCTTGAATTTATATGTACCTCTGGTACCTTTAGTGGTTTTCAGTTAGTCATACACTTGAGATTATCTGGTAAAACAAAGGCAAGCTTGAATCCAACCGCTGCACACCAATGTGAGAAGTTGGCCTGGCATATGCTGTCCACTAGTTCTAGTGGGCACCTTGCACCAGTCCAAACAACCTTTATTGATGATAGGTTTAAAGACAACCTTTATTGAAAGCTATCCTAGTGGTAGCTATGGAGAGCAGCCTTCAGGCTAAGTCTTGAATGAGTGTAAAGCTAATTGTTTTACCAGTCTATAATCTCATGAATGACCAAATGAAAGGAGAACCACACCAGGTATATATATAAAATATTTGTATTTATTACTAAACACTACCCACTAGTCTCTTTATGAGGCTAGAGGTCAAAGTACACAAGTTACAAGTCAAATAGCACAGTAAATTAGCACAATATACGATTAGCCCTAGGGGCGTTCCAAACCATATATTAAGAAAGTGGTATAAGAACCACGACTTAAGAAGACACAAGGCCTAGAGCCTGTAGAATCGCTGGGACCCCAAGGAACCACCCAAGGTAGTGACACAGGGGGCCCACGGGGGCTGTGTGCAGTGTGTGAACACAGCCGCGAGCTCCGTTAAAGTCTATGGGAAAGTCGCGGTCAGAGTTTTAGAGTTTAAGGACACTTAGAAATGGACTAGGACAAAACCCTCTTGGACTTAGACAGTTCTAGGGTTACCACCCTCGGGAGCACCGGAGTACTCGAGTTACCTCACCCAGGGAAGCCGGGTGCATAGGTGTCGAATGGTGTCGGGTGGCGTCGTCGATTTCAATGACAGCCTGCGAAGAAGTGCTGCTGCCGGGAAGATGCGAAGTGTCCGAAGAGATCCAAGCCTGGATCGGAGATGAGAAGAACCTGAAAGCAGAGGGGACAGAGTCTGGGTCACTTGCCAGTGACCACGGGCACGATAGGCGGATGCCCACCGATGTCGGGTGTTTCAGGTGAAAGAGGTGAAGCTTGACTCTTCAGCCACGAGGCCCCGGAGATGTCGACGATGACCAGGAGCTGGATTCGAGCTGTCCCACGAAGGATGTCGAGTGCTGCAGCGTTGGTGTCTGGATTGAACACAACAAGCCTTGGCAACAGCAACCCATGCAGAAAGGAGAAAGATGCTTCGGGGCAGACCAGCAAGGTCTGAGGGACTCACCACTCAGTGGGGAGTCAGGGCACGTCTGGAGCAACCAGAAAAACCCAAATAAAATCAGAGTTGCCTTCACAGGGACCCACCAGTCGACGGACCAGGGATCGCGAAGGTGCCTCGAGCGGAAATGCGAGAAGCGGGCCCACTGAACACTCGTGGAGTGTAGGCTCACAATCTTCAGTGCAAATGGTGCTCGGGGCCTGGGCTACAAGTAACCCAAAGCAGGACTTCAAGAGACGTCGAGAAGTCAATGCACTAGCAAATGTGCACGGTGTCCAGGAGTTCTGGTTCCACGTCACTCGTGAGGGCTGCGGGTCTCAGCTTTGCTGGGGACTCGGGTCGGCCTCTGAGAAGTCTGGAAATTCTCTTCCTGGGCTGCAGGTACTTCGGAGTCCGGCGGGAGCTTCGGAGATGCAGACCGGCAAATGCTTAGTTGGTGCCTGCCAAGCAGGGGAGTCACTCCTTGACCCCAAGGGAGATTTCTTCAGTCCTCTAGTCTTTAGTAGAGCGTCGAAGTTCCAGGATTCAGTTGCAGAGTTTCGTCCAGGGATATCTCAAGTCCTGTTGCCAGGGGTTTCTTACTTATACCTAAGAAAGGGGTTGGACTAACTCTGGGGACCCACCTATGGGAGGGTTTGGAAAGAGGGGTGGCTACACCCATTTCCTTTGTCCAGTTTCGCGCCAGAGCAGGGGCTGGCAGCCCCTGCAACCGGTTTGAACTGGGGTATGCACGAGGACACCAAATGTACCCCCAGTGCAGGACTTCAAAGCACTCAGAGAGTGCACCCACCCAGCCCCAATACACTAAAGCCTGTCTGGGAGGTGGTAACACCTCCCTACAACAGGAAACCTATTGTCCAGGCCTCCCCTGCCGGAGTTTCGGTCAGCAGTGGGAGGTCAGACTCGTGTCTGTGGCTGCAGCATCCATTTTGTGATGCCAGGCTCTGTAAAGTCTCTACCGGGTATACCGGTGCTGTCATGTCTCTCCCTCTAGAAGGGTGGGTTCATACTCCCACACCAGTTACTGGTGTGGGGGTATGATTCCAAGGTGTTTGACACCAAACACGACATGTTTCCGTGCAGCCATCCCAAAGTTAGCATTTACCATTTAAGATATAATGCACTTAAGAGTATATGGTCAGGCTGCACCACAGACAACCCCGGAGAGGAGATTCCGAAGGCTGCAGAGGGGCTCTGCTCATGCAGGGGCACCCTCTCACATAAAACCAAGCACCCTGCCTTCAGGATTGATAAGGCCTGCCATAGGGGTGACTGATAGGTTTCTATGTGCAGTGATAGGTGAGATATAGTGAACCTATATCTCTGTAAGGGGTGCATGCACCACCTTACTCAGGCTGCTGTAGCAGTCCTGTGGTGTCATTTTGGAGGGCCTTCCAGGGGTGGCATAATACATGCTGCAGCCCCTGGTAGGCCTCTGGGCTACCTATGCCCTGGGTACATAGTATACCATATACTAGGGACTTATAGTATACCATATACTAGGGACTTATAAGGGCACCCCAGAATCCAATCTGGAGTGTACCTATGGTACTAGGAATCCATTTAGAGAGGAAGCAGCTAGGCTGGGGTCCTGGATAGCAGGGCCCCAGCCAGACTAAAGTCTAAAAACAGTGAAGCATCAGCAAAAAGTGGGGGTAACCATAAGAGGCAGATCCTACTCTCCTACAGGGATGATACTAAGACCAGGTGCCAGGGAGTAAGTTTTGCTAGTTCCATGCTAGGAGGAGGGGGACAAATGGAAAGAGAGTTTCCCTTCTGTCTTTGGTGATAGTCTAGGTAAGGTTTGAGGTTTCAGACACAAGATCATTGTGAAGGAAGGTGCTATTCCTGTTAAGCACAAGCTTAGAGGAGTTCCTTTTAGTGTGAGAGAAGACCTTAACAAGGAGCTAAAGAGTTTGTGTAATAAAGGAATCATAGAACCCGCTGAGTCTTCTTTGTTGTTATCTCCTTTACTTGTAGCTCGCAAGAGGTGTGGACAACTGCATGTATGTGTGGATTGGAGGTCACTTAATAAGGAAATTTGGGTTGACTCACACCCATTAACCAAATTCAATGACTTATTTGCTTGTGTCAAAGGGGCTCAAGGTTTCTCGAAACTTTATTTGGCCAGTGCATACCACCAGATAGATTTGCATTCAGACTCACGCCCTTTGACTGCTTTTGTCTCTCCCCTCGGGACATTCCAATACCGTTGCATGCCGTTTGGGTTGGCATCTGCTGCATCTGTTTTTCAGGGAGTGATGCAGAATCTTTTGAGTGGGGTTGAAGGTGTATTGGTGTTTCAGGACGATGTCTTAGTTCATGCTAAAGTTACCCAATCTCACAATGCTATTTTATGTAATGTGCTCAAGATTTGTGAGAAACATGGTGTGGTTCTCAAGACCAAGAAGTGCAAGTTTTTTTGTAGAGAAGTAGAATATCACTTAATATCTCAAGAAGGAATTAGACCTAGACAAGGTCTTATTGAGGCTATTGTAAATGCTTCTTATCCAAAAGACAAAACTGGAGTTAAATCCTTGCTTGGTCTATACGAGTATTACTCAAGGTTCATCCATGATTTTGCCGCCATGGTGCATCCTTTCAGCAACTTACTCAAGAAGGGTGTCAAATTTGAGTGGGCTGAGGAACAAGTTGCTGCTTTCAATCAGGTCAAATCCAGCTTAAGTAATAGGAAAGCTCGTAAACCATTTGATCCCGATTTGCCTTGCTGTATTACTGTTGATGCTAGCAAGGTGGGTTTCGGTGCCATCCATAAGGAAGGTTGTGGTGATAAGGGAAACACCGTAGCATTTGCATCAAGAGTGCTTAGGGATGCTGAACATCAGTACTCTGTTATAGAGAAGGAATTACTTGCTTGTTTGTGGGCTATAGAAAGGTTTCGTCTATATGTATAGGGAAAGCGATTCAAGCTCCAAACTGATCACAAACCTTTGGTTACCATTCTTGGTGTTGGTGCTAGCAAGTGTTGTACTCCTAGTATTACATGGATGGTTACCAGATTGCTGCAGTACCAGTTTGATGTGTTTCATATCTCCAGCGGGAAGAATGGGAGGGCCGATTTTCTTTCCTGCTTCCCACAGAGTAAAGATGAAAGCGAGGAGTTGGATTTCTGTGAGCTCTGTGATGAGGATTCTGAGGATTGTTCTGTAGCTGCCTTGGATATACCTGATCTTAATCCTCTGCCGTGTCTAACTCCTAAAACTGGATCTGCAGTGTACAGGCTTGCACAGAATCAGTGTTAGATTCAGTGAGATGGTTCATTGAAGAACAGCACATCGAGTGTCCAAAACAATTTTTATTAAACTGGCATCCGTGGCACCTACTGTGGCGAACATCTACATGGCAAAATTTGAAAACACCAATATACATAATGAGATAGCCGCATTTTTCGAGTCCATTTGCCATTGGTCTCCTTATACAGAAGATATATTCTTCATCTGGACTGACTCTGAAGAGGCATTACTTGAGTTTCTATTATGGCTCAATTCATGTGATCCAAATATTAATTTCACTTGTAATTTTAGCCACAATCAGGTGGAGTTTTTAGACATCTTGATAAGCCACAATAATGGTCTGTTTGAAGTAGATCTATATGTTAAATCTTCAGCGAGAAACACTTTATTGCATTTTGAACGCTACCATCCAAGGATGTAAAAACAAAGCATCCCTTTTAGACAATTCCTGCGCTTGCGCAGAAATTGTACCAACCTGGCTGACTATGATTCTCAATCGGTCACTATGAAGGAGAAGTTCATTATCAAAGGTTATCCTAGATGTTTAGTCAGGGAATCTTACAAAAGAGCACGTTTCTACGACAGGGACCATCTTCTGAGAAAACAACAAGTTCCCAAGACATCTCATTTGGTTTGTGTGGCACGTCACTCTACCCTGAATGAAAAAATCAGGCAAATTGTGATTTCCAACTAGCACATTTAGAATAGTGAGGTAGACACAAACTCGAAATTTCTGAAGCTGATATTTGCACATCGAGGCAATACAAATATCAAAGACATTGTAGTAAGATCACGCTTTAAAACAAGCCTAACCTTAGTTCAGAAGGCAATAGATGGTAATCAGCCGGTGGTTGGAACGTACAACTGCACCCAATGTAAAGCACGTGATTCAGTAATACAGACTGATACCATTACACACAATGGATTTACAGTGAAAGCAAAAAGATTAACCAGCTGTAAGACCAAAAATGTGATTTATCTCCTTCTGTGTCCGTGTGGTTTATGATACGTAGGAGAAACTTCTAGACCCATGGCCACACATTTGACCGAGCATCGTTCTGCTATCAGAACCTCCAAATTGTCGGCTCCATTAGTTAAACTCTTTTTGGATTCCCAACATAAACCAGAAGAGATCAAATGGTTGATCGTGAAGAAAATTGAATACTCCCAGGCAACCATTAGTACTGAAATCAGAAAAAGAAGAGAAGTGTTCTAGATTTTTACCTTGAATACATTTAAACATGGCTTGAACAATGAATTACAACAAAGGTATGCAGTTCCTTGGGAATGTTGAAAAGTAAAGTAGAGGACTGGTCGGTGTAAATTAATGTCCAAAAGGAGGAGGGGGTGTCTCCCACTTTAGGAACTAGGGCCCTCACACTCCTGGCTGGGTGTCATACTTCATCATAGGGCATGCTCCTTGTCAGGTCGGCGCTGCAATGCCTGACGGGCACCCTATGAGGGGCTCTTTGTCTGAGACCTTTTATTCCCAAAGCCGTAAGGTGCGGTGCAAGTATAGGGCCTTGTGGTGTAGATGAGTGTAGAGGGTGTGAGTGAGAAGTGAGGGGGATTATAAAATAGGACACAGTGGTATTCAAAATTAATTTTAATCAGCGAGTCCGCTTGTCCCAGTTAAAATTTAGAATGCCAAATCACTGATGTAATGTTTAGTGGTGGCTACAATATAAAGGTCAACATGTTTCTTGCCCAGGTTGTCACGAGATCAATTGGCAATTCTTCAGGACCATGGGTAAAATAACTATCTACACAGTGGTTAATTTCCTAATTAGTATCGAGGGTAAACCAAACACACAAGCAACCTAACCTTGTAGTAATACCGACCCATCTGGGGTGGCTCACCAGCTGCATCGATTGCTGGTAGAGGGAATGTTAAGGTATCTTAACATCAGTTGAGCAGCGGCTCAGTAGCCGGCCGACCTACCCTCGCTCCACCATGTCAGCTGGAGTGAATTACCAAGGGAAAAAGTCATCCATTAAAATAATAATCTATAGTTGTAACACCATCGCATTCATTTTTTCTCAGGCCTCTTGATTAATTGGAAACTATTAAGAAATATTATATACATCTAGTTTCCTTTTTCTTTTGGAAGTTCGATTTGTATTAGTTTTTTCAGAACAGTCCTCTTTCTATTACCTTAGCCCATTTGAGCCAAGATGTAAAGAGTCCCTCTTCAGTTGTTAAGATGGGTCTGTCGGACAAATTAGCACCGCCCGCCTCATGTAAGAAGGCAGATGCCGAACGGACGTCGGTTTCCTTATGCGTTTCTAATCGGCTATAGCGTTTACATCCAGAGCGACATTCATTGAGTTAAAACAGGTCAGTTTCTTTCCTTAGTCAATGACGTTGCCGGTTTAAGATTATATTTCACATTTTTAATAAAATCGCGTCTCTGTATATGTATATATCAGGATCCATATGTAATCGGCTTTGCAGCATTCTCACATCTACTGAATAACCCGGTATTTCTAAAGCGCGAACAAATCACCCCAAAGGGTCTGAAGGCGCTGGGGTCCGTCGGGAAGATTAAGCAAGCTATTGCCCAGAGTCACATGGTGCTGGGCTGAGCTGCCACCGGAGCCGGGGATCGAACCGCGAGCCCCGTGCTCCAGAGACAGCTGCCCTGGCCGCTGCGCCACACCTCTCCCCTGCTGCGCCACACCTCCCCCCTGAAGCTACTCATGATTTCTCGGCTCGAGAAGAGCTGCCCAGTTATATCTTGATTCCATAGTGAAGAGAAAAGTTTGCGCTGGAGAATATTTGTGCGCACTACCGCAGGAATTCCACCGCTTTCTGTCGTCTAGACTTTTCAGTATCTTCAAGCTCTTATTTGCACCCATTAGGGTCCTAATGTATCTACGAAAGATGTAGGTTGTTAATCCGTTTCCTAATCTTTATTTCTATTTTCAATTTTTACCCTTTTGAGATCTTGTACATATCGACTCAAGGTGCATGCTGATCATTTGGCTTTTGTTCACCTTATACATTCCTCTTTGCCAATGAATAAGTTTTGGGTACAATCTCACTATGGGTGCACCTTATCATCTTGTAACATCCCTTGTGATTGATTCATCATGTTTTTGCATGTTCCATCTTGTATGCAATGAACTCTATCGAGAGTTATTTGTATTATTTACATTTGCATTCCCTTATGATCCCCTGGAGCTCACATAGAACGATTTATTTATAGCCGGAAGACCTTTGGTTTTGCTGCTCGTCTCCCTTTACTGAGTTGCACCAAGAGCTATACCATATATATTTATAGACGTTTTCCCTGGAGGTACTTTGATTATCAACATTGAACTTGTGTCGTATGACCACATTCAAGTTATCTTTGGAACCTTATATAGGTTTGTTTTTATTGCCTTTCATGTTGACAGTATATCTTGATTGCGACATTACTTACCTCATCTTCCAGATTGGTGAGCTTATTCGCCCCTATTTTCTCTGCATCCACAGACAGCACCTATATAAGATATTCTTCACATGTTGTTTCTAAGTCACTGGTGTGTGCACTATGAACAAGAAAAACTTCATTTAGGCATTTTGCAGAGCAATCCTAAATCTGGTTTCAAGTTGGTATCTCCATGGGTCTAACCCTCTTCTTTGACCACCTTCTGTTCTGCTCTTTTCTTTATCTGTTCCTTTTGAGCTTAGACTCAGTTTATATATATTTGTGTATGTTAGTGGCCCATTATGAACATGTGAAATATTGCAGGTTTTAATTTCAAGTGTGGCATTTCCTGAAGAAGGCGTTCCAGTTCGCAGAAACGCACGCAGAAAATGAAATCATTATAGGCACCGATACAGTTTGCAACAACATTTTTATCATATATGGCAAATAATTTCTAGCCATAGATATTATTATTTGATTGCTATTGAATTTCAATTATGCATTTTGTAACCAGTATGCCAGTTTTTTATTGCACATATTGAATATTTTTAATTGTGTTATTTGTCTTTGTCACTTATTGGTTTTCACTTTGTGTATTATATGGTGTGTGTAACTTGTGATTGTGATTGTTTTCATAATTGTTTTGCATTAGTTGTGTATTATTAAATATGATGCCATTTTTGGCTCAGGGGTTTTTTATACCCCACTGTTTACAATAAAACGAATTCAGATCTTTATGTGTAAGACATAATAAAGTATGTATTTACTTTCACATGTTCTTCTGGCCGTTATCTTTATACTGGATTGTTAATTCAAATATAGGTTGCCAAGGGAATGTTCATTTACAATTATATGTACAGGCTTGCAGTCTTTGTTCTACCTCAAAGTGATTCTTGGGATAGTGCACCGACAGACTGCCTAGCAATGAGAAACCTCAATACAGACTAACATGGAGACTGCCTTCGTAGGTGCAAACAAAAAGTCTATTAAGTCTGATAATAGGCTGACATAGAAACTGTGCAGTTTAAAAGGCAGGAACCGTCTAGCACACATCCCACAAAGGGCACAATTTATAGGTTTCAGATAACACACACTCGACATGGTGGATTCAGCATCATAGGGCTGTGCTAACAAAGATACATAATATAAACCAATCAACATTAGAGAAATTGAGGGCCAGATGTACGACCCGCCAATTTGCGAAGTCGCAAATTGCGTCGCATTTAGCGACTCGCAATTTGCGACTCGCAAATTGGTATGCACAACAGTGTCTGAGACACTGTTTATGATTCCAATGGGGTCGCAAATTGCGAGGCTCATGAATATTCATGAGCCATTTGCAATTTGCGACCCCATTGGGAATGGCGTGCACTCCCAGGGATGGTGGCCTGCTGGGCTCAGCAGACCTCCATGTCTGGGACTGCTTTTAAATAAAGCAGCTTTTTTTTGAAATGCAGCCCGTTTTCCTTAAAGGAAAACGGGATGCATTTGAAAAAAATAAAATGAAATGTTTTTGTTTCATTTTTAAGGGCAGGTAGTGGTCCCTGGGACCACTGCCTGCCCTTAAAAATATTTTGGGGGCCAGTCACAAAGGGGAAGGGGTCCCCTGGGGACCCCTTCCCATTTGCGACTCCATTACCACCCTCTTGAAGAGGGTGTTAATGTGCGAGTGTTTTGCGACCGCAATTGCGGTCGCAAAACATTCATACATGGCTTTGCGGTCGCTATTAGGAAGGGAACGCCCCTTCCTAATAGCGACCCGCAATTCCTAAATAGCGAGTCGCAAATAAATTACGACTCGCTATTTAGGAATTGTACATGGCCCTGTGTACTTTTGCATGCGCAAACGGGTCGCAAACCCGTTTGCGCATGCAATTTAGGGTCGTACATCTGGCCCTGAGTAACATGAAATAAACATTTAGAAAATACCTACATTATGAATAAAAAGTGAGCACACTTTACCCTACAAACAAGGGAAATTACATTGCACTATTGAAGAAAGCAAAATACAATAAGGCGTTTAAGCGATAAATGAAGCACAGTTGTGGTCTGGGCAGCATGCCTTGAAATTGTTACTTGCACAGCACACCTCCTGAACATAGCTTCCTTCTTGGGGATCAGAAATGAATACATTTTATTTGCAACTTTTACAGCACCACGAAAATGAAATCTATTTCGTTCATTTTTTTAATTGGAAAAGAACACCAGCTAGCGACATGAACATGAAAGCTCATTCATGGAAAATTAAAGCAACACTTTGTCAATGCAGAGTCCAATTTAGTGAAAATACACTGAGGCTCAGGAGTGTTTATATTTGAACGCCAGATCAGTTCCCAAACACTCGTTAGAAATATGGGATACTATCAAGGAGGTAAATCCCGACCTGGTCTTCATTACTGAAACCTGGCTGGGCGATAATAACTGCCCCGATATTGCTACTGCCTTACCACTAGAATATAAAATCTTAAGACAAGACAGACAGGGGCGGAAGGGTGGAGGACTCGCAATAATTTTTAAAGATTTCCTAACCTGCTCCCCTATTGTAGTAGCCCAATTAGGAGAGCACGAAATACTTCCATTTCAAGTATCCAAAGGAAACCATACCCTATTGGGTGGAGCTGTAATCTACAATCCCCCTGGCTACCATGCAGAACTCAGTGCCAAGCTACTCACACAGCTATTCCCTGCTTGTCTAAAGTACAGACACTTTCTAGTTGTGGGAGACTTTAATGTTCATTTTGAAAAGGCAAACAATACAATGGCTAACCACTTGGACTACGACATGCAGATTCTTCAACTCGAACAATGGATTAAGGGACCCACCCACATAGCAGGACAAACTCTGGACTTACTTTTTTCTAATATGGAATCTATCCTCATCGAAGAGATCAAACCCGTTGCATGGACCGACCACTCACTTATCATTTTTTCATTTACCCAACCCACAATCTCAATGACAGCTTATACACCTACACCGATTCCTATCGAGCTTGGAAATTAGTCACTCCTGACCTCTTCCAGCTCCATTTTCACGTTGACCACTTAGAGGCTCTAGGTTCGCTTCCCATTGATGAAGGCGTGGCATGTCTTGAAGCAGTAATCAATAAGTCACTTGACCACTGTGCCCCAAAACGTAGGTCCAATTCCACGAAAAGACGCCTATCGGAAAAGTGGTACTCAACTGAACTCAAGGCACTGAAAAAGCAGTGCAAAATAGCTGAACACAACTGGAGACTGTCCAGATCGGCCGCTGACAAATCTCTATACAAAACTAATCTTAGGAAATACAACAATGCCATTAAGGGAGCTAAAAGAACATATTTTGCTTGCAGAATAAGTGAAAACAGTAACTCAGCGAAAGAGTTATACAAAATTATACATGAACTTTGTAAACCCTCGTGCATGTCACAAACCCTGCAACCATCATTAGATAGCTGCGAAATTATTAGTAACTTCTTTATGGACAAAATAAGTACTATATACTCATCTTTTAACGTTACTGCTTCGACAGACTTCATCAACTGGGAAATTATGGATCCTCTTCCCAACACCCCGGCACAGCTGGGCAGCTTTGCCCCTTTTTCTGTAGATGAAGTCGCCAAAACAATGGGGGAAGTCAAATCAGGATCCCCCCTTGACCCCTGCCCACATTTCATCTTTTCTCAGGCTATCTCTACTCTCTGCCCTTATGTTACGCAGCTATTTAACAAATCACTGGAGACAGCAACTTTCCCTGCAATATGGAAGCAGGCCATGGTCACTCCCTTGCTGAAGAAGGCAGGCCTAGATGTGACAAGTCCAGCAAACTATAGGCCGATATCCCTACTCCCCTATCTCTCCAAAGTAATGGAGAAACTGGTCAACAGACAGTTGTCTGCCTACTTGGAACTAAATGGCCTGCTGGACCCTTCTCAAACAGGCTTCAGGGCTACAAATAGCACCGAGGCAACCCTGCTGGCTGTCTTCGACAATGTAAGAGTACTACTGGACCAGGGTAAGTCAGTTGCCCTGATTCTGTTAGACCTGTCGGCGGCATTCGACACGGTCTCCCACCAGCTACTACTTGAAAATCTCCATGCAAAAGGGATACATGCAAAAGCCCTTCAATGGCTCAGTTCATTCCTTAATGACAGAACGCAAACTGTACAACTCGGCGCTTTTTCATCCGAGCCAAAGAACTTAAGTTGTGGCGTCCCCCAGGGAGCATCTCTTAGCCCAACCCTCTTTAATGCCTATGTTTCACCTTTGGCAAAAATAGGTACCAAATGGGGCTTAGATATCTGCTCCTACGCGGATGACACGCAACTAACAATAGCTATTGGAGATGAGCACGAGAGCACTAGGGCCAACCTCAACAATTGCCTTACCGAAATGGCAAGCTGGATGTCGGATCACTGTCTTAGGCTTAATGCAGACAAATCTGAAATTCTGCTCTTTGGCGGAGCTAACAATATCTGGGATGCTTCATGGTGGCCCCGCTCTTTAGGATACGCCCAGCACCCAAGCAGTGCGCAAAAATTTGGGTGTCCTTATGGACAACAAATTATCCATGCAGGATCATGTTCGGACTTTATGTGGGAAAAGTTTTGCCACATTGAAGCTTCTAAAAAGACTCTTCCCTTGGATTCCTTTAGAACACAGGAGGACAGTCACACAGGCTCTGCTTGTAAGTAGGCTGGACTACGGAAATGCCCTGTTTGTTGGTATGCCAGACTACCTGTTCAAACGCCTGCAGGTGGTGCAAAACGCTGCAGCAAAATTAGTATGCAATAAGGGCAGATACAGCTCAGCAACTGACTGCCTGAAACAACTTCACTGGCTGCCTGTGCGTCAAAGAGCTCCATTCAAGCTCCTGGGGCACACTTTTAAGGCACTTCATCGTACTGGCCCCAAGATTCTTCACAGTAAAATCCAATTCTACACCCCTCCTAGATGCCTGAGGTCACACCACCAGGCTCTCGCCAAGATAAAAAGGATTAAAAAGCTAGGGCTGGGGGACGCTCCTTTTCTTACCTCGCGGCATTACAGTGGAATGGGCTGCCAGTAGAGCTGCGGCTGGCCACAGACTACAAAACCTTCAGGAAAAAACTAAAAACATTTCTATTCCCTGTCTGAGTAGTCCTTTATATTCTTAGTTCCACTCGTCAGTTCTAGGATCTGCCTCCTCAGCGCCGTAATATCCCTCTGGGATGAATGTTGCGCTCTACAAATAAATAAATAAATAAATAAAGTGTCAACTTAGACCTCGTTATGCTCACTGAAACAACAGCTAAGTAAACATTATTTCTAAATAATAAAGACACTCTCACAGGTTAATCTCCCCCATTCGCGATACTGCCCAGGACTTCAAGGGGAATGTAATGCCTGTGGCAGCGAAGGAGCCAGGAGCTACCATGTATGTGATGATAGACAGTGAATTTGCCAAGCTGCCAAATGTTATTGCTCCTCAGCCCAGCAATTTACTGATATTTGCTGATAGCTTTCCCACACTGTTGCACTACAAGGGTCACTTTCAGATCAGGCTTATTTGTGAGGACAACAGAGGTGAAATTGAGATCTTTGTGGAGTCACCCTAGAAGATCACAGGCTACATTTTCAGCTTTCAAACAGCAGTGAAGCTCTGCTTGGTCTAAGTACTGTTTCTTGTGCTATTGATGATTTAAACATCTGAGTACAGTGAATTTGATTTGCCAAGCTGTTCCTTGAACTCTTCAGTGAGCTACGCACACTAAAGGGGTAACAGATTCACATACACATTGATGACAATGTCACACCAGTGGCTGACCACTTCAAGGAGGTACCAGTCAGCATTCTAAAGCAGGTCAGAGCAGAAATAAGCAACCAGCTTCAACAGGGCATCGTGTAGCATGTGACAGACTGACCCCATGAATGTCCCAAATTGTACCAGTTCCAAAAGGCAATCTAGGGGTCAAATCTGCATCTGTGTGGACATGCGCAAGCCGAACCTTGCAACCTAAAGAGTATGACACCCCAAATCTAGGATATGATTCACCTCCTCAAAGGTGCTCAGATCTTTTCCATGCTTTATTTAAACCAAGGATATATCATGGGCTGGTGTTATGTACTTACTTGGGCAATGTCAGAGTACTTCCTGACAGTAGCATGGGATCTTTGCTGTCTTGGACGTCCTTTTGTGACTGGGGGCCCAGGCCAGGTGGTATTGCTCTTGGTTTAAGTTGCATTACAGTTTCCTAATGGTGGCCATGTCAGTGATGAACCTGCCACAGTAAGGCAATACTTCTTATGTCCTTGATGTTACTGAGGGTCTGCACTTACCCCTTGGTCAGAGAACACCTAGCCAAAGAATTGTAGATTGCCATTTAGGACTTCTTACTTTTTCTTGTGCAGAGTTGGGTCACAGTGTAGTATCCTCTGTAAGACTGTGGTAGACTTTAGTGGTGGACTTGGATATTAGTTTCACATATCAGGATGCCATTGCTTCCAGTCCTCTCTCTCTCTCTCTCTCTCTCTTTTTTATATCTATTTATTGTCAAGAATTGCAACAGTGCAAAAGTGTTACATAAACAACAGACAGAGCTACATTCAAAAACAGAACACATGTCTAAAAGGGACACCGTCACATGCCCCTCCCGATCCCCCACCTCGACAGTCCCGGTTTGCCAACAGTCTTCAGTGTTAGGCAATGGTTATTCAGGAACAGAGGGCCCATGGGACTGCTGATAGTCCAATCTATAAATAAGAGTCTGTGTCGGAACCAGTCTTTGTAATCGAAGCCATCAATTCTTGCAACATCCCTGCCCATTCAAAACAGTCCTCCTCCACCTTATCCTCCATCCGGACCTCACGCATCTGTCGTTCTTCCGCCAGGGTCCACTGCCCCATGTCCCTACTCCAGTGCTCATATGTAGGACCCTGAGGAGACATTCATCTCATGGCAATTCTTCTGTTGGCCAGCACGAGCTCCAACAATGCAAATTTGTAGTACACCCTACTTCCACTCGAGATCGGTATCAAGTGTAACAAACAGTGGCGCACCGTGCACTCTATATGTACATCAGTCTCTTCCCTGAGCCAGCGTGTAACCATCCTCCAGTATGTCATCAGGTTCGGACACCCCCAGGCCATATGTAAGAAGTCTGCCTTGGCCGCTGCACACCTGGGACAGGCACCCAAACTTGTTCTGTATATTCCTTGCAACCTTTTTGCGAAAGGTAAGCGCGGTGTAAGATATAGAAGTGCGCCAATTTGAATCTCGAATTACTGGAGACTCATCGCACTAAGTCACTTGTCTTCACCGAGTCCCTGTCAGTCAAGGGCTCCAGGTCCCCGTCCCAACCTCGCCTAGCCACCATCGGGGTGCCAGGCATATCCTGCCGCAAAGCTCCATATAAGCCGGAGACTAGTCCCCAAGTGTCTCCCCCATCTAGTATCACCTCTAGCGTGAGTGAAGGCACTGGGGTCAGTGCCTATTAGAGCCGCTCTTATTGCATTCTTGAACACTTCTACAGCCATGGGTGGAAAACATTGTGTCGTACCAACTGAGTTCTTGAAGCTATCAAGTGGTATCCGGCATGGATAACCAGTTTGTGAAGCATTTCATACCACTGAGGTCTGCCAAAATGCAATCCTTCTCTGTGGATAGCCAGTTTGGGCAGGTGTTTGTTAATGCAGATCCTGATTGCCCCTGGCTTTATCTAATCTTTATGACCACCAACTGGAAAATACAGTCTGGGACCAGAATCTTTCTTGATGATGTATTGTACTTCCAGTTTTTACATCTTAGCTTACAATTGTTCATCTGTTCATCAATTACATGATATTTACAGTTTTTGTAAAGTGGATCAAACACAGGTCTTTTGCTGTGTCACAACTTACTAGTGGCCTTGTGCCTTCTTCCTGTGTGTAGAATTTTGCTTTGGCTTGCTTGTCTTTGTGGCCTATGATTATTCTATAAGGGTGAATGGCTCCTGGCCCACCCTACACTTAGGGCCCGATTACAATGCCGCAGGAAACAGCTTTGACCCTCGGTCGGAGCCGTTCCTGTGGCATCGTAATCTCCTGTTTGGATTAATTTCCGACCGACCCATTGGGATGGAGTCGGTCGGAAATTAACCCAAACAGGATTTCCGAATGGCTTACGATGGGCTCGGAGAGCCCGTCTGCCATTCGGAAAGGGGCCTGTAATCTCAAGGGCGGCTCTTTCCACCCGATTACGATGACAGATTCCCCTAACCTTTCTGTGCCGGCCTTTCCGACACAGAAAGGCTGTGGCAATACGACTTTGGGGGCCCCCAGCAGGGCCCCCATGGGTACAAGGCCTCCGAATGGCAGCCTAGGGGGCACCTATGGTGCCCCCCCCTGTTGATCCCTGCACCCTGTGACAGGCACCTTGAGGTGCCTGCCACGGGGTGCAGGGATGAACTGCACCTCAGCTCTTTACCATGAGAGCATGCATTCCGGTCGGAATGCTTGCTCCCATTGTGAAGAATAGGATTGCGACCGAACAGTGTTCGGTCGCATCCTAATTAGGCTGGGTTGGGACTGCCAGAGGTCGGTCTGTCCCAGTTCCCAAACGATGTTGGACGGACTCGGGTCCGTCCGACATCGTAATCGGGCCCTTAGTTGTGGTGTGGTCTGCCTTGGCTTGAGTTAGGGGTGTTGGGCCTTGTCTACGACATACATGAGGTGTCATTGTCAGTCAGGGAGGTTTCCTGGAGATCTTGTGCAGCTGTTTGCATTTTGGCTGCAATCATGTTGGTTTTGTGTTCCTTTCCATAAATTAATTTAGAAATACTTCCCCCCACCACTGAAGTTTGCAGGCATCACAGGATGCTTTCTGGGCTCACTGCCCGTTCTCTGTGGTCACTGTGCACATTTTCGTGGGCTGCAGAAGGCATACTTTGTTTGCCCAGTCTCCCCCAGTGCTCCTCCACGCATGTGCAAAGGGGTTTAGGAAGCCACATGTGGAGAACATTTTGCCTTCTGCCAAGCATGTGCATAGGATGTTACAACAGGTTTACTGCATATTTGATGGTCCTTGGCTTATGGCTTGCAGAGGTTGGTGCCCCACTTGTTAGTATGGTGTCTACATGCCCCATCTTGATTGATCTTGGCTCACCGGGTTCAGTCTCCATCAATATGTTCACTTGGGCAGATTCCATTATGGTGGAACATGCGTTGGACACTTCAAGCGACTGATCCAGGGTGAGGGAAGCTTCCAGGCTCAATCTGTGTTCTCTAGAATCATTCTTCATCGCACTGATGATCTGCGTCCTTGGAAGATCGGAGCTCTCCATTCTGTAGCTTGGTTGTCATTAGTAGGATCTAGCTAATTCTGGTGGACATGCATAGAAGTTGTCAAGAGATGCTACTTCATGTTGTTGAGCTAGTCTGACCGGAAACCTCTTGTACTCTTGAGTGATTTGTAGGCTGAAGTGTGCTTCAACAGCAGCAGCTGCTTTGTCATATCCCCAATCTTCTCTGTCACAAAAATGAAAAGAAATAACTTTGTGTATTTCTTCTCATGCATAGATGACCTCTTTACAGCTCCATCAGATTCTCTGGTGGCATTAAAATATGACATTAGCCTCCCTATCTTTATTTTTGCAGTTTCATGTAGCGCGAACTCGACCCCAAGGTATCAGAGCGCTTTACACGAGCACCAGCTGCATTACACAAGGACACATTCATTTTTAGGCACGGGGAGATTAAGTGATTTGCCCAAAATCACAGGATGTTTGATCCTCCCGCAAGACTCGAACCTGGTTCCCCAGCTCCAAGGTCGGCGGCTCTAACTATATTTTATAGTGTGGGGCTGCTGTTACTGGTGCAGCTAGCTCACTGAGTGACGGTAAAGGGTTGGCCACCACCTTGCTGTTGTATCTGATGGGGCTGACCACCCTCTCAGGTGCTGACTGTTCCATATTCAGGCCGCCTGCAGACGTGGCACGTCACACCGACCTTCAGGGGCTTAGTTGTATCTCTTCCCAGTGATTCTGGCTTCAGAGAGAAATCTCCCGAACCTTCTTTTCGTACTCTTGCCCCTTCATGCTTCTTTACATTCCATTTTTCAGTCTTTTTGTTCTCTACCGGCTTGCAGGTGCTTCAAGATATTTTGTGCTCTAGGTTTGCATTGATTTAATTGCCCTTCAACAACCTTCATGATTTGCTCTGACCTCATTCAGAGAGAAAGAGGAGAGGCTTCCTGCCTGGTCCAGTGTGAGAAATGGAGGCAGGGAGAGCTGGTAGGGCCTTTTCACTGCACTCTCTAATACAGTGCTTCTCAGCCTTTTGAATTCTGGGGACCCCCACTTAATCATTACTGGAACACAGGGACCCCCACTTAAACGTCACTGGAACCCTGGGACCCCCACTAAATCATTATTGGAATCCGGGGACCCCCCCCCCCCCGCCCTGAATCATTACTGGAAGCCGGGGCCTCCGGCCTAAGCATTGTTGATGATTTGAATCGCAAAACAAAACAGAAAAAAGCAAAAAGCATTTGTCAAACATATACACAAAGTGACAATACATTTTATTTAATTCGCAAACACATATATATAGATTTTTATTTTAGTTTAATAGAGAGGTTGAAGCTTTTCTAAACTTAATTGAATCCACTCATCGTCCATACTATATTCTGGTTGATGCACCTGCACTGCTCCCACGACTCAATCTGAGGATACTAACCTCATTTTTAGCCTTCAATTTCAAATTCCTTCACATTTGCAGTACGTTTTAAAATTTCCAATTGTACATTTAGCTTATTTATTTATATACACTTTATTAATCCGTTAACATTATTTAATTTTTGAAGTAGTCACGGACCCCCTCAAGAGGATTCGTGGACCCCAGGGGTGCCCGGACCACAGGTTGGGAACCACTGCTCTAATAGGATGCCGCACACATGCAACACCAGGCATACAGATGTAGAGCCAACTGTATACAGTATCAGAGGGATGGGCTGTGCAGGGGTTGACTGACTTGTAGTTAACAAGTATGTTAGGTTTGTGAGGAATAACGCAGGGAAGTATGGAGACACACACAACAGGATACCATGTGCAAATGGTTATCGCAGAGTAAGGCCTCAGGCACCATAGCTCCATTTTATGAGCTCCCTTGGCCACACCTGGCCTCAGTGTATGTGGACGCCTGTGCAATATGACCTGAGTAAATCAGATATAGTTTAATGACATCACTGAAAACTACATCACACGACCTGTGGCCGATGGTGATATCTTCAGAAATCACAACGTGCTACGGGACCTGTATCAGAGGATAGAGCTATGTGGTTTCAGATCCAGCTTGCATCAAAGTAATAACATAAATGACTGACCTTTGTGCACTGTGGCAAGTCATAACATCGCTGACGCACATCTTCAGCAAACATGCTTTTGCTGTGCAGCCATATGATGTCCTTTTACAGGTAACCGTGATAACAAATTTGCTGTTATGGTCTCCATCTTGTAAGGTATACTCCTGAAATCTTTGCTTTTCCCTAGTCATATTTCATCAGGTCATTGTCTTCAGCAATTTGCACTGACTTAGCATGGACAGGCGCAGCTGGACTTCACTTTTGCGTTTTAGTAACAGTCTGATCCGGGACTCCTTATGAAGTGATCGGAAGACCTCCAAATTTCCTTGTGTTCTCTTCTTTGAGAGAGACTCATCAACTCCATGTGTGGAAGAAAGGGGCTTGGCAAATTGAATGCCCTTTAGAAGATGTTGGTCTATCCAAGGATTATTGTGTGAATTCCCAATCCAGGTGAAGGTGAATATTTTCTTGTGATGTCAGTTCCTGTTTGGACCATACATAATAGAGCATTAGCACTTGATGGATCTAACGCAGCATTTTTGTTTGTATTCGTCACTAACTTGCTACAGTTTTTGTACCTGATTTTTGCACTTTGCAGTCAGAATTCTCTATGGATCATCTGTTTGATGTCCTGGCTTGGCTCTTTTCTCTTTCCCGATGTCAGGGAGAGTTTAGTGCCTTGCTGATCTTCTTCTGCAATAACCTTTATCTTCAATCAAAGTTACAAGATTGCCAAGAAGATTTTTTGCCCTTGTGGCTTTTTCCTCATATCTGGGACCCTCTGAAAGAGACACGTGACAACTTTGTTACGTTATGTTAATTTATTTGTAAAGCGCAACAATTACCCGGAGGTGTATTGGCACTATACGTGCACTGTTAAGTGCAGAGCAGTACTGTGGCTAATTGGGAAGTTACCCTTTCCTCAGGTAGCAACAAGGTTAGCTCCAAGCAGCAGTATCCGAACCAGGAGTACAGTGAGGTGTGAAATCTCTGCACCTGGCTGTCATCAGCCTTCATGAAACAGTAATCTGAAGCGGTCAAAAGGGCCAGCCCTTTCTAGAAACTTCCTCACCTTGAAGATCAGGAACTGCAGTCCCTATCCTCACACCTACCATCTAGCAAATGGTAGTGCTCATGAAGAACTTATCAGCAGTCCTTTGATAATACAGACCTCAAGGAATTTTTAAAGGTAACCCTGTCTCCATCCTCCTCACAGTGTCTGTATCTCCACCCTCCATCCACAGGAAGCCAGGCAGTACATTTCCACTATCTGTGGAAGCTAACCTCATCCTCCATCTTGTGCTATGTGCAAACCTGAGGCATCTAAAATGGACCCCGCTGACACAAATACTCAGTCACGCACACATACAGAGTCCTGCTATCTTACATGTGATACATACACACTGCACAAACATGCACTTGAGCTGAACACAGGATGTCAGCCAGTGCAAGATTCTGGATTTCACATAAAAGCAGAACTTTGCATGAGACGAGTCAGTAGACCACCCTCTCCCTGGCACAGAAAAAGGTCTGGTCACACTAAGGATTCAGTTAGTCAAAAGGTTTATTCAACACAATTGATGTGTACCATAAAAGCAACAAGTTAATGCAGTAAAATATGAACAATGTGGTTAAAGCATGTATCTCATAAAACCGAAATTCACACAGTGCCAAGACAGTTAAAATAAACCTAAAGTAGGTATAAGTAAAAGACACTAAAATGCAAACATCATAGATAATGTTCACCAAAGTCAGACATTAGCCATTGCGATTAAAATTAGATTCTTCAGACACTATTTGAATATAACCATTAAAACGCTAAGGGTATAGACAGCTTGGGATAAAATGTAATACTTGAACCCTTTTTAAGCTGCTTTTTCTACATGACCGTTTGTTATGCTCTTATGAAAACTAAGAAATACAACAACTATTCAAAGAGATAAAGAGAAATAAAAGTGTTGGGCAGAACTGAGTCTTTTATATATCCATACTGATTTGATTTTGCTGCAAGGAAATATTTTAATCCTGATGAAGTTCTCTATGAGGACGAAACGCGTTGGATGGGTTTAGTCATTGATATTTTGAATAATAAAAAAAAATAGTTTTGAAACTTCACACTTTGGCTTTCGAACCTGAAGAAGAATATATTGATATTGACAACATTGAACAAGTGTACATCAGAAGAAAACGGAGAGAAAATTCTATATAGTAATATTGTTGGAAAATAACAGCACTCCCTTTTGTGTTCGTTTTTGCTTATGAGTAGTTTGATCATTAAGGGTTGAGTACCCATTATTACTACTTAACAGGATTAGCATTTGTGCAGCCACATATAGCCAGAACTACTCTTGCTTTGGGATTGTAACACTTTTTTAAGTACTTGGATTCGCTGAGTCATCTAATAGAGCTCCAATACGAATTACTCTGGAGGGAGAGAAACAGGGTGACCCTATAGCGCACTGTCAAATCCCCTAGTTCATGCAAAAGTTTAAAAGCCGTCTGATGATGGATTACTCTTTCATGTAGGAAGAGGGGTTTAACAAGGAGTTTCCTGGGAATCAGATAAAATTTACAAAAAAGTGCTAACTGCCAAGTGGTCTGCTGCAACCGACGCATTTTTGAGTGATTGTACCCCATCTTTCATTTTTTGGAAAAGCAGTCAGGTAATGAAAAATAAGAAGGTGAAAACGAGTTAAAAGGTACCTGTGCAGTACATTGTTGATTATCGTAAGGTACAATTTACATCCAGACTCATCATTACATGCTAAGTACCTCCCCACTGTTATCTTGGGAAGGTCTACTTTTTTCCCCAAACCCAGCAGGGCCTGCTTTTTATTCTGTAACCACGGAATTCTGTTCATCATATCTAGGCCTATACAGTCCTTAAGATTTAACTTAGTGAACAAGGGTTCTTCTTTGGACCAAACTGATCGCCATAATAGTAGAGGTTTAGTTTCAAGGGTGTCCGATAAGAAATCAACATCCAATTCCCAATGAACAATTGATGCCAGGGTAGAACGGGGTACTGACAAGAGTCTCCGTAGAAAGGCATTTACTATTATTTGTAAGTCACTTTTATCCCCGATAGCCCAGATCCCTGCGCCATACACTACTGTTGAAATTGTTTTGGCGTTATAAAGGGTGAGCATCCGGGCAATAGGTTTGATGCCTAACTTAGAGGCAAACCTCATCAGAGCTTCATTATTCCAGATCATATTTGATACACAGATCTACCTATGGCACCTCCAATCCAGTTTAGTTGTGAAATGGATCTCCAAATAATTAACTAAGGAGTCACAAAACACGGTGCACTGCCACCACTGTTTTACATGATGTACTCAAGGCATGGGCAGTAGTCCACTGCCTACAATGAGAACATGTTTGGTGCTTCCCTTGAGGTCACAGGACTGGCCCTGGCATGCGCATTATCAGGGACAAGCCTGCTAGTTTAGCATGGTGGTGAGGCCAGAATAAAAGTCATGGCAGTTTCAGATGCGGTCGGGTGGGGTAACATGCCCATTTACCATGCAGGGGACATTTTTGTCCCAACAACAAAGCCTCGGGGTCGCGTCCACATCCTGTGATTCTGGGCAAATCACTTAATCTCCCCGTGCCTGAATGTGTCCTTGGGTAACGTAACCGGTGCTTGTGTAAAGCGCTCCAATACCTTCGGGTCGAGTTCGCGCTATATAAATCTGCATAAAAAAATAAAATAAAAAAAAAAGGCAAGAGGGAGGGAGACTTAAACCAGTACAGCTACTTCTCAGCTCCCGCTCTGATTAAAACAAATACTCCAAGCCCTGGCACTGAACATTGTTAAGAAGGGGTTTGGCAAGCAGCTCCCCACAGCCTGTACCCACCCAACCATGAGATGGGACAATCTATACGATGAGACTGAGGGATATTGAGAGATACTGACAGGGACATCACCACCAGGATCCTTACCCTCTCTTGACACTGTCTGATAAAAAAGGGTACCTATGGGAAAGTTTGGGACTATTCCCTACCCCCAACTAGCACAGCTCCGCTGGAAGATCTTCATGCCCTTTGTGTCACAGAAGCACTCCAGGGAAATGCCAGGTTTCCAAGATATCAACGTGCAAGGCTAGGCCCATCCTCATAAACGAAGAATAAGGAAGCCAGACTGGTTTCTAGTTGTGACCACAGGTGTAGAGACTAAATATCGAACTTTTAATATCGAAAGGACAAAATATCGAGTACAAAATATCGAGAGGACAGAATATAGAAAAGACATAATATAGTTGGAAAAAATATCAACATATAGGTAAGTAATATCGAATGTCATTATATCGAATTTTATTATATCGATTTTTTAAAAATTGTTTTATATGTTACTATGGGGGTCATTACGATGGCGGGCGGAAGCACAACCGCCGTGCTGGCGGATGCAAAAACCACCAGTTACCGCCGGCACGCAGCAGTCCACACGCCCGCCCAATTACGATGCGAAAAGTAGGCCAAACACCGCCGGCAAGCCAGCAACACCGTCCGCCATCAAAGTGCGTCCGTACACGTAGCGGCGCAGCACAATTGACACACACCGTCCGACGAAATCACGTCCCGCCCGGCGTATAAATTACGATGCCGCAAACAAACGGCTCCCACGGCTAAGAGACACCGTACGACAAACCGAAGCGGTAACACGGACGCCGAGCACGGACAACGAAGAAGCGGCTCCCCGAGCATGAATCCAGCACTGCAGGCCCTCCCCATGCTCTTGCTGATGCACCACCAAGGACGCAACGTACCGCGGAGACGCAGGTAGGCACACACACAACAAGTGCACGCAAACAGCGCACACAGTGCAAGGGCGGAAAAAGCGGACAACCCCCACCCCCGCGTGTACACTACACATCCACCATTGCATCCACATATGACACACAGGCCAAATCGTAACATCGCGTAACACATGTGTACACACCACCTGGGACTAGGAACCAACGACCCCGTCACGGCCCCAAAGCGGCGATGACGCCGCCACACATGCGCACAACGCAGAGGCCAACCGCAGCGCCATGCATGCGTCGCACACAGACACAGGGACACAACCAAGCAGCACACACATCAGCCCCACCCCGAACGCACATGACACGTGACAGGCCTGCCACAGACATGTCCCCAACGCCCAATTCACGGACAACACCCAACGCCACACAACCGACGCACACATGTCAGTGAAGTCACGCAACAGCAGGACACACCCCAGTGTAACAAACATGGCGTAGCACACAGCGGCGGCAACACCAACTAGGAGAAGCAGGGCTCCTTCGGGAAGAGGAACGCCAGTACCACACTGAAACACCCATACCACCCTGCACATATGAACAAGACATATAAAACGGAACACCAAAGAGCCCGGGGACCGACAACAGGTGGCCCAAGAATAACATTCACACACAAGGCCCAACGCAGAGCGGAAAGGCAGCCTGCCGCCCACACAAGGGAGAGCAGACAGCACTGAATGACCTTCCATTCCAACTCCGAAACCACAGCCCTACGAAAGAAGCCGGTGAATACAGCCATTGTCCAAGAAAAGACCAACACAGGCATGCCGAGGAGACCGACCACAGGGCAGATAGCACATATCACAGAAGCACACAACGGACGGGGAAGAAAAAGAAAACACTCCCCATGTCGGCCACATGCAAGTTAATTGGAAGGAGTCACACATCACTGACCTTGAACTGTCTGAGAAGCATGTGGGATGAGGGCCCGTGTCCTCCGCACAAGCCAACAGAACACAAGTCCTGTCTCCCTACGACTACACAGAGCTCACAGCAACCTCGGAGCGTGCACATTGCAGACTGCACACACAGCCGGAGCACGCCACCACAACGCACCGCTGCGAAATGGCAACCGCAACACACCTACCCAACTACGCCGGACAGCTCAAGCTGTACAAAACCAACCTGATACATATATTGGGATGCGATCTCCTGTCCCTGCTGAACGTAAGTTACCGACTGACTTACCGCATCACATTGTTCAGCTGCGTCATGCCCGTCTTCTACTGTCGGAGGTGTCCCTACCAGCATCCCGTGGAGATGTGCCTCTCCAACCCGGCATGTCTAAAGGCGGACCTGCTACCACTACTCCTCCCTCTGGACGCACACGACAGGGCCTGCTCTGCCTATGGGGGCATGGCGTATGTGGCCAACATCGCACCCGCACTGAAATGGGACCACTGTGCCTCCACACGACGGATCATCGAGAACAGCTACATCGAATGTCACCCAGCATGCCCCATCATGGTCCTCCAAGGGACAACTTACGAACAACACCTTGACAGCCACCATCCGCTACATTGGCTGGCAAACATGTACACCACCAATGACATGGAAGCCCTGCTGGACGGCATCGCATACCTGACAACCTGTAAATTCGTCGGACCACAACGCAGGTTCCCCGATTGACCTATGATGTCCAACCCCGCACCCATGCTTAGCTTCCGCACGGACTGGCCAGTCACCACCACAACAGCCATACCAAACGACCGGCAACTGTAACCACACCATCAACGACATCGCCATGACATCGGATATGACCGGGACATGCACACTGTTCCCCATCACATCCAGGAACACCGCATGCATCGTGGGAGGCAGTGGCATGGGGTCTGTGTATCGCACCCACATGGACGGAACTGCACGAACAACCAGGACACGACATGGATCCAGCGCCCATGGACACACACACCGCTCAGTGGACATGAATAGGTCGCCTGGAGTCTGTGGGTGCTGCACCCCTCCCACCCCCGCCCCGGGAATCCCATACCAGGACCTTTGCATGGACGACAAGTGCATACAACAACAACACGACCCCAGTGACTGTGACATGTCCAGTAACCACCACATTGCAACAACAAGTGGCACGCCGCTGCATGCACGCAAGCACATGCCCTGATGTCATCTCACATGCACGCGTGCATGAGGAACAACCGCAGCAAACCTGTCACATGGAACTGAGATGGACTGTGCCCATGATGCCAAGCGGTCTGGTAGGCTACATGTATACCGTCTGTGTCAAAGTCCGCAGCTCCGCAGCTATACGTAAATGTACATTAGCACAGCCTTGGCCAAGCAGATGTAACTCTGAAGCCCACATCCCACATGCAACAGCCAATCACATGTAACCCCACACCCTATCCCATTTGCAATCATGCTCAGTATATCCTCAACATGTATTCCGCTGCCAGTAGTGTCCACTATACTGCCTCACAGAGGACAGAAGACTCAATATAATGTTTGAAACCAAAACTGTCTCCGCTGACTCATTTCACAAGTACGTATGAGAGAGGATGAGAGTATGTGAAGTACACGGCAGTCGTGACATGACCATGTAGTCCACTGGTATTGGATGTCAACGCAAATGAGTAGCACAACTGTGGAAGACACACATGTGTCGTGTGAAGTCGTATGGACGCAGTGCTCAGGTGGGTGGGTGTGACGGGTAGATGCGCACATGCCAAGTTGGAGCACGCCGTGTTGGGAGGGGTCATGAACAGTACACCACCGCTTCCCTGGGCATTGTGAGAGGACACCTGTCGGGGAGTGAACACGTGTGTGCACAGCAGCCGGGCACACGTACAAAGCGGTACCAGGCGCACCTCAGCCCACCCTCTGTGGACAAGCTGGATCCTGTTATGCGCCCGCCATGCCCCTTGACAAGGCACACACAGCCCCAGTCGACCAGGTGTAACCCCAACATAGTCAATCCGCACAGGCGATACAGGGCACGGGATGGCAGTGGAGCATGGTGTGTGAGAGGTCTCCTCGCGCTCCTCCTGGTCATATCACGCAGGCAATAGAACCTCAACGTCTAGCATGGCACAAGTCAGATGGAAGTGTAGGGAGGATGCACCACAGCACGAGCAGCACTGACGTCACGGGAGGTGGCTCGCACCATCCCATCCATTGCCCATCATACCAACCACGCCACATGCCATTGCGACTAAGTGCAAGCGCGTGCGCCACCACCCCGAGCCCTCCCCAGAGAGGCCAAAGAGTGAATGTGTGGGCCATCAGTCACAGACGGACGCGGCCTGGCCGCAAGGGCAGCCACAGCCACTGGGTGTCGCAGGTGGCGGATCCGGAAGGCGAAGACTGTGATGCATAGTCCATGCAGGCCGGGTCTCCATTTGGGGCACCACGCAGGTGGACGGCGTCCCGCAACACATCATACCCTGAGACAGCCCACTGCGTGCAACTGGACCCACACATACACTCCTTGCCCTCTCTGGTGCGAGCTTGGGGCTGCCTGTGCAAGCGCTAGCCTCGCAGGTGCACATGCATATTGGGGGAGCGAGGGGAGGACATGAGGGCTGGGGCGAAGATGACTGTATCACTGTCAGTGAGTACAAGGGATGACCCAGATGTGGAAAGGAAGAGACGTGTCCCGTGTGTACTGCAACTAGTCGCCAATCCA